>CAUYUJ010015727.1:745819-870819 GCA_963575745.1 Prorocentrum cordatum
ACTACTACTACTACTACTACTACTACTACTACGACTACGACTACGACTACGACTACGACTACGACTACGACTACGACTACGACTACGACTACTACTACGACTACTACTACTACTACTACTACTACTATTACTACTACTACTACTACCCCCAACTGCCTTCCACCCACGACCCCTCATCATCGCAACCGCCCCCAGTCGCCCTTGCCACCGCCCTCTCCGGCGGACGAAGGGGGCAGGGAGCAGGGCCGGGCAAGGGCTGTTGGAGTGGTGGGGGGTATATGTTTTTGCGCGCTTGGGGCCTCGTCGGCGCCTTTCTCCCCAGACAGCGCGCGTGAACTTATATCAGCTGGCCGACCCTTCTTGCCTTTGGCCTTCTCCTGCCCCCGCCGGTGCACGCGCGTGGCACGAGTCGGGATAAGTTCCCACTTACTCTCTGCAAGCGCACCCTTGACAGCATTTGATACAATCCCCCATAGCGCCGGATGTGCCTCTCGAGACCCATCGGACACCCGTGCGAATCGTCTAAGGTGGGTGGCTGCTTTGAACACAATGCATGGACCATCGAGTGATCGAATATACTGGACATTGCAGAGTGAACCGCCTCGCAGAGCAATGGCCCACGCGCTCCGTCTCGCAGCGTTCGCCGGGTCGCTCACAACGATGATGTCTGCTTTGAGCCGTTCGTCGACCACCGACATGCCCTTGCTGGTAGCTGTCTGGCTCACGTCGTCACGCACCTCAGCAGGCATATCCACGAACGCGCTCTTGCCAACCAGCGCAAGGGGATCAACAGTAGGCTTGTCGGCCAAAACTTTGTCGATCCTCCTGTACTTGGCGTTCCGATCCTTTTCGGTCTTGGCCTCTAACTCGTTCAGTCTCCGGACGCCCTCCATGATGTCGTCTGGGCATTCATGTGGCAATATGAGTCCGGCGTCGAATGCTGTTCGAAATTGTTTGAGAGTAGCCTCTGCCGTCCGATCACACTCCTTCTTTTGCTTATCATTGAGCACAACGCCAACATCATATTCGACACCCCCGTCAGCTGCGAGCATCGCCAACGCTCCATCACGAGTAGATTGGCGCCGAGACTCCAGAAAACCAATCTCGGTATCTGTCTGCGTGCGTTTCCGCGGAATGCCCCTGGAAATTCTGCCTCCGTCAGTCGGGCCCCGGCTGTCTCAAAAAAAAAACGTAGGTATATTTGCTGTGCTTTCAAGATCACAGTTGCTTGATCATGATGCTTCAAATCGATAGCGATCTTGCTATTGTTGTATTCAGTATTATCAAGAGCTCTTCCCTGAAGCGTTCGCGTTGCCCACGTCGCAGTGCTGAAGTTCTGCTCCGCGCCAGACGTGGATGCGCCGTGCACTGCGTACCGTTCCAAAAGATTTACCAAGTTCTCGAATGCATGATGTTTTTTTTGTTGTTTGACAGCGGTGTCCTTGCCCAATTTCCTGATGGCGTTTCTCCATGATTCAAAAGATGTGGCACCTGGCATCCCTCTGTAGTGGGCCACCGCGTAGTGGTAGACTTCATTGAACCCGGCTTTCAACAAATGGACGGGGAGATTTCTCATCGACGCCGGCCGGGCGAAATCGTCATCTCGGTATGCGCTGACGTTCGGGCGGTCGTCACTTAGTTGAAGCAGCCTGAATGATTGCACGAGTTCCCAAGATGGGAATTCAGATCTAAGCGCTTGTATGGCGACTGTCATCCAACCCTGCATACGTTTCACACACTGGTCCATAATTGCCCTTGGCGGGCCTCCGTCCGAACCGATCGATCTAGCATGGCCCATTGCGAAAAATGTTTTGACCTGGCTCATGTGCTGTAGTATTTTGAGCGAATACCCAATCTTCCAACAATTGTAGTATATCCCACCGTCCACGTCAACTCTGTCGGCGAACATATAATGAAGTTTCGCCACCAGAACAGCCACCTCTGAGCTCAACAACGCAGTGTCGAACTCCTCATCGTCCAGGTAGCGAGTAACAGCTACACACTCGTCGAATGCGTCTGCCATGAGCCCAGCTTGGAGGCGCCGCTCAGTGTCCAACCACACCAAAAACATGTTGAATGCTATCTCCTCTGACTTTCCTATGCGTTATCCGGCTATTTGGAGAGCTGCAGTGATGACGGCGTCCAAATGCGCCACCGCCCTGCCGAGGGTGTGCTCACGGAGTCGAAACGATGCCTAGCAAATCCGAGGTTCTTCACAACTGGCCGATCCACGTCGAATTCTTTTGCTTTCTCAACATTGATGGCGAATCGGTCTTTGAAGATCGCTGAATTAGTAATCAAGGAGGCAATGGGCGACTTACTGAATACAAAGGTATCACATACTTTCCCAATGAAGTCGTCGAAATGCATCGTTCGTGACGTTATCCTGTGGTGCTGGGGGCTGACGAAAGGCACGCGTAGAATCCGATCAACGACGACGTGGATGCGGGTGGAAATGCGGAGGAGGAGGGGGGCGCTGTTAGCGATGGGGAGGAGAAGAAGGGGATGGAAATTGTTGTTGATGGTGTGGGGGAGGGGGTGGGGAATAATTATTGTAGAAGGCCAGCGTGATGGGAGTGGCATCTTGCTTCCTGATTTTTTTGGGGGAGGAGGACTCTTCGGGCCCTCTGCTTCTTGAGCTTTCTGGGCCCTCCTGGGCCTTTTTTTTTTTTTTTTTTTTTTTTTTTTTTTTTTTTTTTTTTTTTTTTTTTTTTTTTTTTTTTTTTTTTTTTTTTTTTTTTTTTTTTTTTTTTTTTTTTTTTTTTTTTTTTCGTAGGCGCGCTTGGGGCTTCTTCGGGTCAGCTTTGTGGCTCCAGGAGGAGGGGCCCGCGAAGGCCTCGAGCATGCTGCAGCAGGGCGCCCTAACAAGAATAATCAACGTGCATGCGCGAGCGTGCCCCAGATTGCCTTCGGCCTATCTCTCTTGCAGCCTTCTTCACTTATGGACGGGGCCCTCTTATTCTTATTATTCTCAGCGCCTATCATTGGCGGGCAGTATTTTTGTCGGAGGGGTTCGGGCGCGCCCCAAGGCGATGGGGAGCGGCCCAAACACAGGGCTGCACGGGGCATCGGGAGGGCTCTGGCAGGAGGAGCCCCGCACAACGATAATCCCATGATGATGGAACACGAGCGCTTCTTGGGGGCCCGACTATTCATTATCATTGCAGTCCAGAGTGAATCGGAGCGTTGTCCCTTGACCGCTGTCGTCGTCGACGTCGTCGACGTCTCGTTCGGCGTCGTTTAGAGGTTTGGCGTTCGAGAGTCGATGTGGTTACTTTTTTTTGTCCCAGGGCGCGTGCTCTTCTGATTATTATTGGGTCACCCTCGCCGCCGCGGCTGGACACCTGTGACGAGGCTCTGGTCGGAGCGCACCTGTGCAGGTCTTTGGGGTGATTGTTGAGCGCTTTGAACGCGTCATAGGGACTGAGGTTTGTCAGGATGTGCTGCGACGTTGGAAACTGCCTCCTGGAATGCCCCTGGGCCTGCTGGGCGCTGGGGGCGCTCGAACGAACGAACGCGATGAAACGGCGCCCCCAATATACCCCAATATACAATGGTGAGAGGCGTCGAGGGCCTCAAGGACGGGATATAGTTATTGTTAGCACGCCCAGTGTTAACCGTCGGGAGCACGCAGCTAACGCGACACCAAAGTTGGCGCGGGCTGGGTTTGACACGTTTGTTCTGCATTCAGTTGCCCCCAAAGGAGGAGGAGGAGGAGGAGGACGAGGAGGAGGAGGAGGAGCTGGAGAGATGATGGGGAGGAGGGGACAGCCCATTGCACTGCCCCATTCGGTCCTCCTGGATGCGCGAGGTTTGTCCCGGATCCGCAATTGAACGTTGGGGAAAGTCGCCTGGCCGTAAGAATCGTTTTTTCTCATCATCTCGATTGCAAATTGCTCATCGCTGGCTGAATCTGCTGCCATCGACTCTGTTTTTGACAGCGCGCCCAGGATCGCATCTTGGTCGACATCGCCTGCTTTTGACCGCAATCGCCTGGGCCTCCCTTCCTTGGTCCCGGGGCTAACCCTTTCTTCATCGCTCCACTTTCCACTCTTCTACCAATCCTGCCTCCACCGCCGTTCCACCCTTCCCCAACTTCATCTTCCCTTGCCCTTCTTCTTCCGTCCACTCAACCTTCCCTCCTTCTTCTCTCGGCTGTCTGTTGAATCGACGCTTGGCCCGGACGATTTCGGGATTTAGGAATGGTGAGCTGCCTGGCTGCACCCCGAGGCCTGGAGTCGCCCATCGAGTGGCGATCTTGAAAACCAAGTCGGCAATCGCAGGAGCGGCATCCGTGCTCGCACCGCCAAATCGCGCCTGGCCTAAAACTCCACGCATGACTGACAGATCTTTTTGCACGGCAGCGAAACGCACCAGAAGCATGTTTGGTCCTGGCATCTTGGTAGATACTCAAAACATCAGCGTTCTTGACAAAATCTCGTTCTATCTCTCTCATCGCCTCGCATAAAGACCATTTCATATTCTCTGCCTTCCGGCGACAGTCCACACTGGTTCCACCTTGGGTAGAGGCTCCACGACGCAGCAGATCAATGAGTGTTTCGTACCTCTGGGAACTCGGGGCCCCCGCCACAACGCTGCGAGTTCCGTCTTCGAGAATCTGCCCAATGAGCTGTGTCACGCGTTGCCGGTGTGCTCGAGAATTGCGATGCTTCTGGCAATTCATGAGTTGCAAGTTGTTGGTCGAAACGTCGTAAGATCCCCAATGGCAAGCTGGTCGAACGGATGCGCGCGCCCGACGCCCAACTCGCACTTTGCCGTCGGATTCGCTGCAATCTAACCACGTGCCTAGTCGGCCGCCATCAACCATCTGCGTTTTTTTGGACCAGCTCCGGACCTTCGATTGCGCATCGAATAACATCGAATTCGAGTCAATAGTTCTCTTGGGGGATGTCTCGTCATGTTGCGATGCCATGCGTGCAACAACAATGAATTTGAAGCCCAAAAACGGCTGCGGCTGACTCATGTCGGCTCCAAGGCTTGCTGTTGTTGTCATGTGTCTAGCTAGCTTGGAGAGCCCTCGATGGTGTCTAGTGTTATTGCACGGTATATACCCCATTACTATCAGAAATTGCTCGTAGTATTCCCTAAGCAGTTAGTAGCAATTGTCGCCCCATAAATCTTGCTGGCTAAATCAACCTCTGTCTGGCGGAATGCTCTCGATGCAAGGAGGTGCGTGAGAACGGCGTGATAATATTATAATATATACGTATGTGTATCTAAGAATATACAGATAACATTATATATGTGTGCCTATATATTTATGTGCATATGTGACTAAGAATGCATATACGTGCATCTGCGAATGCATGCGTAGATACGTGCACAAACACATGGGGATCGAAGCTCGAAGCCCGATGGCGCGGGAGAGGGCGAGGACGCGGAGGAAAAGGGAGAAACCGAGCGGCCGCATCAGCGGCGGGCCGCGCGGCGACCCCGCCGGGAGGCTCCACTCCTTCTCGCGACGGTTGCCCACCCCTCCTCGCCCCTCGAGGATCGAGGGTCGATGTCTTCGGACGTGGTTTGGTTTGCCCTCTCGCCGCTGGATTCCCTTCTGCGCAATTTGTTAGTATTCTTTAGTCCTACGCGCGCCCACCTCGGATAATTACTACCCAGATCCACTTCTTATTGGGTCGTCGTCGTTCTTTATTTTATTCAGCTGATTGTTTCTGATCTCGATTTTTGATTTGCGGTTTGATCTTTTAGTTTGTTCGGCCCCCGGTGGGCCCACTTCGGGCGATCAAGGGCGGGTCCAGGATGATCGACTACCTAGTGGAAGAAGAGAACGTTTGTCACCCCCCCATCATGGCTCGAGGGTCGATGATCGAATGTCTGGGGGTTGTTTAGTTATTCGTGTTTTTGGTTTTGTGTTGTGTTGTTGCCGTGGTGGTTGTTCTTGGTGTTGTCGATGCTGTTGTTGTTGCTGTCGTTGTTAGTGTTGTTATTGTTGTTGTGTTGTTTTTGTTGTTGTGTTTCTTGTTGTTGCTGATGCTGCTGCTGTCCTGGTTGTTATGGTTGTTGTTATTTGTTGTTTGTTTGTTTTGTTTTTTCTTTCTTTCTCTCTCTCTCTCTCTCTTTCCCATTATGTTTCTCGCTCTCTCTCTCTCTCTCTCTCTCTCTCTCTCTCTCTCTCTCTCTCTCTCTCTCTCTCTCTCTCTCTCTCTCTCTCTCCCCCCCCCACTTTCTCGCCCCATTTATTTCGTTCCCTCTTCTACTCGGCTATGTTTTGACCTGCGATGTGATGATATGCATCAATGCATAGGCAGTGGGCAATCGACGAATCCAACATTCCCATCGTGCCAATAAGAAACACATTGGCTCGCGGAAGGTCTGACTGCTGCTGCGTGACACCACTTCGAAACAGCCCTGCAAACAATGAATACGAACAAAAAAAAAACATTCAAACACCATTTCCTCCCATCAAGGAAAAGGTAGGGCAACTGTCGAAAGAGCTGCTCGCGCCTGGTGGCCGGAGCCTCTAGGCAGGTGCAGGGTAGATCTGTATCTGCCCACTCGTAGTAGTAGTAGTGCAGTATCTGCCCAGTCGTAGTCGTAGTGTACCTGTCCAGTCGTATCTGCCCAGTAGTAGTTGGTATCGCCACGCGGCAAACGGCCCATCAACAATCATTGAAGAAACGATTCCGAAGCATCGTGGCCATGGACTGCTCTCAGTAGCCCGGGCCGACGAAAGTAATCGGGCCCGCATGGTAGAACGCTCTCGGAAGAATGCGCCCCAGAACGTTGGCCGATATGGTGTTGCCCAGCATAGCTCCGATCTCAGGTGCTGGGATCCCGGAGGTCTTCAACTCGCGAAGGTTGTACCCCTGGAACCTGGCAAGCTCCTCGAGCTTCACGGGGCGAGCGCGGTTGGTCACCCGCCATCCTTGGCTCTTGCCACGAGAGGCGGTTAGGCACCCAGGGAACTCTGAAGGTGGGCTGGCGCGCTGCGCCGACGCCTGGCTGTCGACCAAGTACGGCGTCGTCGTGGGGTCTCCGTCGGCCTCGATGATCTTCGTGATCGCGGTCAAAACATTCCTCCTGATCGTCCGAACCTCTGGCACGAACAGCTCGGCAACCCTATTCGTCTCCTCGATCGCGCGGGGGCCCAGGAGCAATTCTGCCGACGGCGTCGGCGCAAGGGATGGCCACGCGAACCCTGGGATGTACGTGCTGTTCTTGAACGCCAATAAATACCACCGCGGACGGCTAGCCGGAATACCATGGTCCCTGAGGAGGGGCCGCCGCCCAACCCAGCCAATGTCCGCTTCTCCTCACCACAAGAAGAAGGAGAGGCGGCATATGGCAGGGTTGGGGTCGGTTCTTGACCCCCGCTCCTGGCGTTCATGATCTTCTCCTCGCATGTGTACCCGAGCTTCTTGAGTTCGTCCATGATGTACTCCATGAGCTCGGCGTGCTCCGTTACGAGCCCCTTTCACGTTCTCCATCATAACCAAGTTCGGCCGAGGGTTTACCGTCCGGAGGTAGGTCAGCGAGTAGTCGACCAGGAGGCCCCTCTCGTCGTGGATCCCCTTCTGTTTTCCCATCTTCGAGTAGGGCTGGCATGGGAACCCAAGGGCAAATAATTTGACCGCTGGCAACAAGTTCGCATGGCGTTGCGTGACGTCGGCCTGGAGCGCGAGAGGAGGGAAATTCTGCGCTATGAACGACCTGCAGTATTTGTTGATGTCGCAAGAGAAATAGTGATCAAACTGAACCTTCATTTTCCTCATCGCAATCAAAAGGGCCTCCCATCCCGGCGAAGTCGAAGCCGCATGTGATAACATTCTCGAAGTCGTGACCCTTGAGATCCCTAGGGTCCATGATATATATATATATATATATATAAAATCGTTGAGGTAGTTCGGATCCTGCTCACCCTAGAGCATGGGTAGGGTGACGGTGGGCCTCCGGCCACGACGGGTCCCAGACGTCGTAGGAGGAGGAGGATGATCGGCATGTGGTTTTGCCTTTGTCACTTTTTTGGGCTGTGCCTTGGTGGGTTTGGCCTTCTGCTTTGCCTCCGGCTTGGCTTTCATCACCTTTTGTTTTTTCACTTTGGGCACGCTGGCACGGGATGTGGACCCACCTCCTCCTCTGGCACGCGATGTGGACTTCTCCACCGCCGTATCCACAGCAGCAGCAGCGATTGGAACCATGGCGTCAGAAGACGTGTGGTGGGCAGTAGTCGCAGCAGCAGGTCGTTTGCGGGGCATCGTGTCTCTACCTGCTGCTTCTCCTGGCTGCAATGATAAACGAATCCCTGCAAGCCGAAAGTCGGCTCGAAACCAAGCAGCTAAGGCAATAAACGTGCGAGGGGCATCCGACACGATACCCCTCCTTGCTGAATCTTAGTGTTTACAGGCGTGGGCCTCAGACGTTATTATCGAATGCTTGCACTGCCTTTATGATGAGCTATGTGGTGTAAGCTAGGTGGTGTAGGCAACTATGTGGCGTGCGCTACATCATGGTATGAGCTTAATGCATAAAACAACTGGCGTAATAAACGATGATGTGGTGCAAACCATTGGGTGCAATCGATACGATGCAAACTACGTGGTGTGAGTTACGACCTTGCTGCCCCGTGTCATTATCAACATAGTCTGGGATTGTTTTGTTTCCTCAGCTTGCGAGCGTGACGTTCGCATCGCGAACAAAGCGACAAGAGATCGCAATGCAAATCCGCAGCCCCAAACGAAAAGGGCGAGTGAATGCAGACGTTGCCCTATGCAGCGCTGTGCCGCCCAGGACGAACATAATGATTCGATGCTGTCCCTATCATTCTTATCAGGTCTAGGGCGTGCCGTCCGGATCACGAGCCAAGTGAAACAAGGATCGCGAATAAATATGCCCAAATCGAGAGAGAAGAGTGAAGGCCGATGCTGCATTTTGCAACGCTGTACCGCTCAAACCCAAAAACGCTGACCTGTCGGGCGCTGTGCCACGACGTTACACGGTGTAGGTCACGATTTGGTGCAAGCTATGTGGTTGGTGTAAGCTGTGCAGCGTTGCAAGCTGTTGTCAGGAATATTCTGAAATTGCACACGAGTTCGAAAAACCTAAGTGGTGACAACCAACTGTTTACTTGTATCCTTCTGGGTATCAGCATGCGCTGCCATATGTTAAAACGGCATGTTATAAAATCACACGTCTCGCTTAATAGCAGCGAACACATAAGTAATGGTGAACAACCGTTATTCCCACTTATGTTTTAAGCCATTTACATGATATGATATTGTACTGGAGCATGTGCTGCATGCGTCGTATTGCACGCGCGCGCTGGGTGACCCGCCCAGGGTGGGTCACCCGACAAGTGAATGGTGGCAGTACGTTGTTTCGCTTGAATTTTGCTCCTCAACCAATGAAAAATCATTCTTCCAGAATGCAATAACCCATGCCGAGGCCCAGAATCCAAGTGACACACTTGATTTTTCATCATAGAAGTTACATGGGACATTCGCTACTATTTCGAGCGATTGGGTCACACTCGTGCGTGCGTGCGCGGTCACTGATGATGAGCGCGACGATGATGATTATGATGTTGCTGATGATGTATGCGTCAACAATATATATATATATATATATATATATGTATATATGTATATATATATATATATATATATATATATATATATATATATATATATGATGGTGATGGTAACGATGACAGCGATAACAATGATGTCAGTGATGATGACGGTTGTGCTGGTGGCGATGATGGTGGTGGTGAAGGTAATAACGGTGGTGACAAGAAGATCGGTGAGGTATCCCAACAAGAAGTATTGGGGCCTCGAAAAACGAGTCGGGGCCTGCCGAAAAATACAAAAAAATCCTTATATACCAGCAAGCACTGGTGGGGACAGTGGGACAGTGGTGGGGACGGTAGTGGTGGGGACAGTGGTGGGGGCAATGGTGGGAACAGGGGGGACTGTGGACAGTGGTGGGGACGGTGGTGGTGGGGACACTGGTGTGGGGACAGTGGGAATGAGGTGGAAACGGTGGGACAGTGGAGGGTACAATGGTGGTGGGGACAGTGGTGAAGGCGGTGGCCAGGACGGCGGTGGGACAATGGGACAGTGGTACAGTGGGGAAAGTGGTGGGGACAGTGGGGACAGTGGTGGGAACAGTGGGACAGCTCAGTGGGACAGCGGAGGAGTCAGTGGGACAGCGGGGACAGTGGGGATAGTCGGGCAGTGGTTGGGGCCGTGGAGACAGTGGGGAGAGTGGAACCGTGGTGGGAACAGTGGTGGGGACAGTGGGGACAGTGCGACAGTGGTGGGGGCACTGGTGGGGACAGTAGGGACGGTGGTGGAACCAGTGGGGACAGTGGTGGTGAGGACAGTGGTGCTGGGAACAACAGTGGGGGATGTGATGCGGACGGTGGTAGGGACCGGGAGTCGTTTGCTGGCGGTGCGTGGGGGGGGGGGGATCGAACCGGTAGTGATCCCCCTCCGGTTTTCAGGGGGGGGGGGGGGGGTTCGAACCTGTAGTGACCCCCCGCGGTTTTCCGGATCCGGAGGGGGGGGGGAGGGGTTCGAACCGGTAGTGACCCCCCTCGGTTTTCGAGGGGGAGGAGGGGGGGGGGAGGGGTTAGGGGAGGCGGGGGGGGGTTTGCCGGGGGGGGGGGGTCCAGCAGGGGGGGGGGATTTTCGGAGCGGGGGGAGGAAAAGGTGGGCAATTTTCCACAGTAAAGCGGCGGTGGATCACGCTCTCTCCGTGATCACAGAACCGCCCAAGGACCGGCAGGTGAGGGTCGGAGAACTCGTGGAGTGGATGGCGCTTCAGTGAGAGCAGGGCGAGGTTCCAGAAGAAGAAACAGACGAGCACGCCTTGCGATCCATCAACAGTACCTCACCTCGCGGCGCCTGCAGGGCGACTATCGTGCTTCAGTGGTGCGCGGGAGCGATCTTTCCATTGCCTGGTCTGTTCGGCCACGCGCAGAGGGGGGGTAGGGGGAGGGGGGAAGGTTTCTTAGAAGCACCCCTGCTTCTTAGTAGGCATGGGCCTTGTCTGTGGATGTAAGACCGGCACCTTCTAAGAAGCAACTTCCTTCTGGGACGCCTTCACGCCTCCCCATACCCTCTGCGCGCCGACAGTCTGTGCCGTCATCCGTGCGCAGTCGTGCCCAGGAGCTGGTGGTACAACAGACGGTATCTCCGTCGCTCTGCCTGGGTGGATGTCTGCACCACGTGTCGGGCGAAACTTTGGCCCGAGTTCAGGCTGGCGTGGGCACTCCGAGCGCGGGGGCTACTGGAAGTAACTAGAAGCCTCCTAGATGGAAAATGGGGTCGGAGGATCGCGCCGCATGCACACCGATGCGTCGTCGACGTCGGCGGTGCATCGGCGACGTCGGCGTGAAGGAAATCGGGCCCCACATCAAGCCGCATCGCCGATGCATCGGCGATGCGGTGCGATCCCCTGGCCCATCTACTCCGACCCCATCTGGGAGGCCTAGAGTAACTTGCCTACGCTGGCAACTTTTCCTGGCCAGCCGGTCTGGGCATTGACGAGTGCAGGTGTGCTGTCAGTGGTGGCCCGGCGCGTGGTCCACAGTGGAGCAGTTCGCGCGCAACTCGCCACCAGTTCCTGCCCACCGTTTTTGTTGGAGAGTGCGGCGCGCGAGTTGCACTGTGTTGCAGGGCCCCTCAAGGAAGGCTTGGAAGACGCAGTTATTGCAAAATGGTCCCTCCAGGTCCGCCGCGCACTGCTTTGCAGGTCTCCGCCGCGCAGACGGGGGGGGGCAAAGTAATGAGTTTCCCCCCCTCTACGCTGCTTCTTCAGTCGCAATATCGATGGAACTGGCCTTCTTACGCCCATCAGGTGCCCTGCGGCTGAAAAGGGATAGCCGAGAGCGAATGTGCGAGCTGGCAGATGTGATGACGACTGGAGGGCATCATCATCCTCCTGTCTGTCCCCTCCTCCTCCTCCTCCTCATCATCAACTCCATCACGATCATCATCGTCAACATCATCATCATCATCATCATCCTCCTCCTCCTGTCTGACCCTCTGCTCCACTCGTTCCCCAAGCTCTCGCTCTTCTCCGCCTCCCTCTCCCTGCTCGGGCGGGCGGCCGGCCTGCAAATGGCGTCTTGCCTCCTGACCTCTGCTCCGCGCGAGGAGCGCAGGGGCAGCGTAGAGCACGAGATGCGGGAGAAACACGGAGGAGAGATCGCAGGGAGCGGGGGGAAGTGGGGAGGGACAGCGAGACTCTGGTCAGTCGCCTTTGGGCCCAAGCCTGTCTCGTGGATGGGACTTAGCCGCTTGAGCCTCCCGGAGTGGGGCGCGCACGCGAGGTTCAGGGGATTGGCAGCTGGGATTTCGGTTCGCAGAGGACCGCCGCATAGCAAACAATGATCATCATCATCACCATCATCATCACCATCATCATCGTCGTCATCATCACCACCACCATCATCATAATCGCAATCGCCAACGTCAATGTTACCACCGTCGCTCTCATCATTATCATCATCAGCATCATCATCATCACCATCATCACCAACATCACCTTAATCATCACCATCATCATCAGCATCATCATCACCACCATCACCAACATCATCGTCATCAACATCAACATCATCAACATCGTCATCATCACCATCCTCATTATCATCACAACCGTCATCGTCGTCGACATCGAATCGCCCCCAGCCCTATTGGCATCGCCATCGGTATCAACGCCATCACCGCTGTCATCGCCATCGTCGTTGGCGTCACGTCCGCCACCATCTTTACCATCATTTCGCGCCCTGGAGGATGGACTCCTCTGCGCGGTTAAGTTCCACGCGCCCGTGCGCTCGTTGAGATCATGGCCATTTGAACGTCGCCAATAAGATGCGGGGAGTGGTGGGATGTTTACACGAGCGCGATATGGGTGGTCACGCGCGGATGGTGTGTAGGTGAATTGCACGACAGAACCTGTGCTACATAAATTACGGTACGTTCGAATGGCGTGGGCGCGCGCAAAAGCCTGTGACACCGCGTCGATCGTTCAACCTTGAACCGATCGCGGCCCCGAATGCAAAGAATTGAATTCCGTCGGGTACGGTGTAACCGTCGTGCCCCTGAATACTTTCGCGTCGTTCTATCATGCGGAGATCAACCTTGAATGCCTTCGCCAACGTCGCTGGCACGCCATCGCCGCATGAACCTACCGTACTCTACATATGTTGCACCACAACGCCTACACCACGGAGCGTATACATCGTAGCCTATACCGCATAGCTTAAATCACGCAGCTTGCACCACAGAGCTTGCACCACATAGCTTGTGCCACAACGCTTACCCCACATATAATGTACCACACAACCTACACCACGTAGCTTTGCCCTCGTAACTTGTACCACAAAGCTCACACCGCAGAGATTCCATCGCATAGCGCTGACCACATAGCTTGTACCAGACATATAAAAACACGTAGCTTCCACCAGTTACCTTGTGCCACGTAGCTTGCACCTCCACAGCGCAACCGACGTTCTGCTTGGGATCCACGCTGGAAAACCAAGATGACCATCAAAAATCATAAAACCAACTGAATGGGCCCCCTAATTATGACAGACGAAAAGAAGCAACCCGCCACACACTGCACGCAGCACACACTGCACGAATGCGTCGGATGTGTACTTGTCAACGTGGCAACAGCCAGAGGTCCAACGTGGCACTGGTGATTCACTTGGAGGGCACCTGCAAGCACGTGGCATCAGTGCTTCACTTCGAAGGGAATGGCGAAACGCGACAAGGATCCCGAGCATACGACACAAGCAAGCCGCAGTTATTTCTCCGATCTGCTGACTTCTCATGCGCGTGCTCGCCCCGATTAAAAAACCGAAATTGGGTGCGACTTGATCAACAAAAATGGTGTGCGACACGGCTGCGCGTATTGATCGCGAAATGGCGTGGCGTTGTGTATGGTCACTGTGTCATGTCTGCTGGTACAGATCGCAGTCTGCCTGGATTCCCCAAATGTTCCACACCACGCATTCCAACAGATCTCTTGACATGGGAATGCCGAACCACCGGAATTGGCCCGTTGTAACGTGCACATCAATGTATCAATATTTGCTCGTCTCGTCGTTGTCAGTGTCTGTCTGTGTAGGCATGTGCCTAATGCCTGCTCGCCTATCGGCATCCCTCTGCCCACATGCTTGCCAGTGTCATTGTCGCTGTCACTGGCTCTGCGCTTGTCCCTGCATATGCGTGGCTGCCTACTTGCGGGCCTATGTGCCTGTCTGCCTGTCTGCTCTCTTGTCTGACCTCGGCCCTGTCTCCACGGTCACGTCTGCCTGTGTCTCTGGTGCTTGCTGGTCCGTCTACCTCCGTCTCTGTCCCTAGCTTTGTCTCCTGGTGCCTCCATCTCCACTTGTCTTTGCCAGTCTGCCTCCTTGCCAGTCTGTGCCAGACCCTCCTGCTTCACGCGCGCTCGTTCCACCTGGTAGCACACGCTAACTGTTCCCTGCAACTGTCCAAGTCTTCTACGTCAGGATAGGATAACAGGAAAAATTAGTGAACTTCCGATCGCTCGTCCTACTGCAGGAACGCCACGCCCAGACATGATACCCGCACAACTACAGGACAACGGCCGACACGAACAACCAGATGCTACTCTGGGAACCCATACGCCGAGGTCCTTGTGACCGTGATTGGCAACATCTGGACATGCTGGTGGTGACCATGACCACTCAGGCGTCCGCAGGGTAAATTGATTCGCCCATTTGTTGATGAGACTGGCCTAGAACACATCGCCCAATCGCTCTATCCTCCCCCCTCCTCCTCGTCCCTGCGCTCCAGAGCTGCGAGACCTGGGCTCCACTGGACATGTCCACAAATATTGGACTCACGGCGCCTCCCTCCCTCGTCCGGTCCACCCCTCCTCCCTTCTCCCCTCTGAGTTCGCAAAGTGTCAATGCCATTACCGCCGTGAGCCATACGAGGTACAACTCTTTCCATCGCTTGGGTTGCAACGCCCAACGGGACGGCCTCCACCTTTCCTGCGAGTGGCATCAGGGAGCCTGATGAAGTCCTTGCTCCCCTCCCGTCTCTCCTCTCCTCTGCAGACGACGGATGGGGAAACCGAGGAGAGAACGGAGGAGGTGGAGGAGACTGCCCCTGGGAAGCCCACACAGGCGGAGGAACGAGGCGCAACAGCGATCCTAGGCATATGATACATGCAAAGAGGGCAATGATCCGCCCTCGTGCCTTGCGCACGTGGTTGCCTGGCAGACTGCCGAAGGCTGTCTGGTCGGGCCTTTGTATCCTTCACGAGGTGCCTTCCCCCTCCCGGGACGCGTCCATCTGCGTGCACGTCACACCCCCTCAGGAGGCCTCGACCCCCCGTCAACAGAAAACTAGGGGGCCGCGCTCCCGAGACCGCGAGCCCTCCTACAGAAGCAACGGGCGTGCGTCCGAGCTTCCACGACGGCCCATGCAGGCAACCCGGGGAAACGAGATGACCCAGGAGGCCTCGAAGGCGGCTCAAAATGGCCCCAGAGAGGCCCAACACTGCTTCAAAATGGCCCAAGATGCCTCCCATAGGGGCCAACAGGGTCGCAAGAGAACCCCCAACAGGGTCTTAAGAAACCAACATCAATAATCCTCCTTGCACATCAAACTGATTTTAGCACTCTGGGCTTCCGTCAGCTCAAGACGGCCCCCGAGGCCTCCACGATGGCCCCAAGACTGCCCAAGAGGCCCTACGGGGGTCCGAAAAAGGTCCCACGTTGATCCAAGAGGCATTCAAGACGGCCTTAAGACGGCCCAAGGGGGCCTCCTGTTGGACCCAAGACGGCCTTTGAAGGCCATTCGACTGCCCAAGACGGCCCCACGACTGCCTTCAGGCACCCACAATACAGCTCAAAGGGCTCCAAGACGGCCCAAGAGAGCCCTCAAAACGGCGCAAGAGGGCTCCACGACGGCCCAAGTCGGCTCTAAGGGCCCCCGAAGACTGCTTCACAGAAAGCCCAAACATCCCCCTAAACGGTCCGAGCTAGTGCCGTGAGAGCCCTGAGATAGTGAAGACGAAAAGTGTCATGCCACGGCCTTTCTCCCTCCGGATCCTGTTCCTCCTCCTCCTCCTCCTGCTCCTCCTCCCCCTCCTCCTCCTAATCATCATCATCATCATCATCATCATCATCATCATCATCATCATCATCATCGTCATCATCATCAACATCATCATCACCACCATCATCAATACCATCATACTCATCTTCATCCTCGTCCTTATTCCAATCTCCTCCATCATCATCAGCATCAGCATCATCATCCGCATCGTCACCAGCCACGTCGTCCGCACTGTCATCACCAACCCCATCAACAACATTACCATCAACATCATCATAGGCAACATCATTACCACCATCATCACCATCGCATCCGCCACGACAATCACCACCAACATCAGCATCCGCATCAACAGCTGTATCATCATCATAATCATAATTCTCACGACTGCATCATCATCACCATGTCCATCACTACCATCACCAAAATCATCATTACCATCATCACCATGACGTTCAAGATCACCATCGTCATCATTAGCATCATCACCGTGACCACCATCGCCATCATTATCACCACCATCACCACCACCATCGCCACCATCACAAGCATCAGCAGCACCATCATCATCACCATCATCGCCATCATCATTACCATCTCCATCACCATTACCGCCGCCACCACCACCACCATCATCATCATCACCATCATCAGCATCAACATCATTACCATCATCATCACCACCACCACCATCATCATCATCATCATCATCATCATCCTCATCCTCATCCTCATCCTCATCCTCATCATCACCATCACCATCATCATGTTCATCGTCATCAACATCGTCAACATCACCACACTTATGAAACGCGCTGCTCCCGCAACCCTTAAGACACCAGAAGCCACACGTGGCGGCCTTCCGAACCCCCTCGATCTGTCGCTACCCAGAATGCTGGGCTGGCATGGTGGCGGGACTTGCCGCAGGCAGCTGGATATATTCTACCTGCTGTCTGCATCGCCTAAACGCATACCGCTGGCTGCAGAACAGAGGCAGGATCCAATCTGTACAGGGACCCTGTGAGAAATGCTGTGCGGCACGACTGCGCGACTTTGGTCGCGAAATGGCGTGGCATTTTGTCTTGTCACTCTGTATCATGCCTCCTGGCCTGGATCGCAGGCTACCTGTCTTTCATCATGGTACTCTGCAGCTCATTCCAGGGGACCTCTGGGCCATGCGGTCACATGGATGTCGGGCCACCGCATTGGCATGTTATTCATGTGTGCCTGGCATGCTCTCGTCTCTGCCCGTCTCGTCCTTGTCAAGGTTTGGCGGTGCCTGTGTGTGCCCCGTGTCTGCCCGCCTGCCTGCGTCCCTCTGCCCGCATGCCTGTCAATGCCAGGTTTCGCTTGCTCTGGCCGTGCATCTCCCTACGCGTGTGTGTGTGTGTGTGAGTGTGTGTGTGCGTGTGTGCGTGTGCGTGTGCGTGCGTGCGTGCGTGTGTGTGTGTGTGTGTGCCTGCCTGCCTACTTGCCAGCCTGTGCGCCTGTCTGCTTGCTTGCCGGCATCTGCCTGTCTCTGCAGCCATGCGTCTCTGTCTCTGGCGCGGGGTGGTACGCGTGTACCCGTCCCGGTTTCTGGCGCTGCCTCCTGGTGCCTCTGTATCCGCCTGTCTGTGTTTGCGGGTCTGCCATTTCGCAAGCCTGTGAATGACGCGCGCTCTCTCTCTCTCTCTCTCTCTCTCTCTCTCTCTCTCTCCCTCTTCGTATCATCAACGCTCGTCTCATCTACTGTGGCCTGCTTGTGATACCCTCTGACCTTTCAAACCCGTAAACGTCACACGGTGATAAATTTGCGAACTTCTGATCGCTCGTCCTACTGCAGAAACGCCACGCCCAGACATGGTACCCGCACAGCTGCACGACAACGGCCGACATGAAAAACCAGATGCTACTCTGGAAGACCATACGCCGAGGTCCTTGCGTCCTGAATGGGCCATGCCCACCAGATCGCCTGCGGATGGAATGTGTTCGTCCCATTGTCCCACGGGCGGGGCGATGGGCATACAACACTCCGTCCAATCACTCTATCCTCCCCCCTCCCCGTCCCTTCGCTCCACAGCTGCGAGGCCTGGGCGTCACTGGACGTTTCGACAACTATTGGACTGACGACGCAAGTGTCATCACCGCCGTAAGCAATGCGGGATACAACTGCTTCCAACGCTTGGATCGTCCCGCCAAACAGGACGGCTTCCACATTTCCTGCACGGCGATTGGAAACATGATGCTGTGCTCGCCTCCCTCCTCATCCCCTCCCGTCTTTCCTCGCCGCTGCAGACGATGGATGGGGAGAATGACGAGAAACATCAGGAGGAGGAGGTGGAGGAGGCTCGGGAAGTTCAAATGGGGGCAGGCGCCCCGGATCCAAATCCCACTGGCCCCTAAGGCGTAGGTGCTCTAGTGGACCACTCCTTCCAACCTACTTCTTTCTCCTCGGGCAAGGGTTTGCGCTCCCTCCCCCCTCCCCCTCCCATGCTATGCCATGCAATGCTATGCCATGCTGTGACGTCCGATTGTGCGAATAGAGGGAGAGAGAGAGAGAGAGAGAAAACAAAAAGATAGAGAGACAGAGAATTACACCATGGTAAGGGATGGGTGGGAGGGGTAGGACGTCAGATATGACGCGAGCGCACCACCCCCCTCCCCCACTCCCCCCCCCGCCCCTGCTCCTGCCCGAGAGGGCGGCGCGCGCATCATCGCACCGACGCGAGTGCGGCACTGCTCGCGCAGGGACGTGCGCCCGTGGTGCTGCCGACTGGGCCTGTTGCCGAACTCAAGAGCCAACGGGGCGCATCCACAGATTTCTGGACCCGAGATTCGACAACGTGCCCCCCTGGCTCGTGGAGGCGTGGTGGGATGCCGAGGGCTGTCTGTTAGGGCTCCAGGCAGGCCGCCGAGGCCGCCAAGAGGCGGCCCAGCATGCTTCCAAGCGGCCCAAGATGGCCCAAGATGCCTCCAAGAAGGGCACAAGAGGACACCCAGCAGGGCGCGAAGACGCCAACCTCATTGATTTCCTGTAGAAGTTTGAAAGATTCCCGCTTCCTCGCATTTCCGAACTTCTCTCAGCCTAAAACGGCCCAGGAGCCCTCCCAAATGGTCCAAGACGGCCCCCACGAGGGCCCCAAGACGGCCCAAGAGAGCGCCGTGATGATCCAAGAGGCCTTTACTACGAAGGAGGCCTTGGATAAGGTAACTTTGGATAAGGAATCCAGGGTCTGGAAACCAGTCGGACTTCAATTGTGGATCGGCCATGGATATGGCCTCGGCCCTCAGCAGATAAGGAATCCTCCAGAGTCTGAAGCCTCCTGGACACATTCCTTGACCAACGCCCCAACCGTATGGCCTCCCGACAACGCAAGAGGGCCTCTGGAGAGACCCACGACGGCCTTAGAAGGCTCTTCGACGGCGAAAGACGGCGCCAAGACGCCTCACGACGGCCCCAATACAGCCCCCCAGTGTCAAAGGGGGCCCCGAGACGGCGCAGCCCCACGACGGCCTAAGCGGGCCCCAAGACGGCCCAAGAGGGCCTCGAGATGGCGTCGAGGAACCCCCAGACTACAACACAGGAGGCCGAGACAGCCCCAAAACGACCCAAATGAAATCCATGAGAGCACCCCAAGACTCGAAGACGAAAGGTGTCGCATGTGAGGGTGCTCCTCTTCCTCCTCCTCCTCCTCCTCCTGCTCCTCCTCCTCCTCCTCGTGATCCTCATCCCCATCATCCCCATCATCCTCATCACGGCTCTCCCAAGCCTGGGGACACTGCGTGTCACGCGTGACGGTCTCCCGTGCCCGCTCGAACAGTCGCCACCCAGAATGCTGGTCTGGCGAGGTGGTGGGACGTGCTGCAAGCAACTTGATAACCTCAATATCTGCCACCGTGCCCCGAGGCACGCGTTGGAGTGGCCTCAGGTCCCTTGTAACCCTCAGTCCTGAGACATCAGGATTGAAGGCCAACGGGCCCGGACCCCAAATTCTAAACAATTCTGTGGTTCCCAGCGTGTTCCCGCGGTTTCCAAGCGCCTTCTGCATGACTTTCTCGGAGCCAGCAGCGCCCCAAAACGTGCCAATAAGGCCCCTTAGGCTCGGCTCAGGTCCTCTCGGTCAGCGGGCGCGCGGGGGCGCGTCCGCTGCGGTAGGGGGCGCGACGGCGGCTCACGAACCACGCACTGGCAGAGGCACCGGCGGCAACGGCGGCCTTCTGCAACAACACCACAGCCGCTGGATGCCCCCCCGCCGCGAGTGCGGGCAGCAGGCTCTTGGCGGGGGGCCATGCCGCTCCGACTGGGAGACGCTGGCGGCGCTGCGGACGCTGCGCGGCGCTGGGGCGGCGGACGCGGCTGCGGCAGCGGCGGCAGCGGGAGCCAGCAGCGGCAGCAGCTGCGCGGCGGGGCGGGTGCTCGGGATGGTGGCGCTGCCGAGCGGCTGGCAGGCCACCGGCAGCCCTTGTGGAGCTGCCCCTGCGGGATGGCCGACACCTGGGCGTGCCGCGCGGCCTGCCAGGGCTGCTGTCGCCGTGCCCCCCGCTCGGGCGGCCTGGGGCTGGCCGCGCATGCGGCGCCGCTGGTGGAACTGCGCGCCGCGGCGCCCGAGCCGGCGCTCCTTCGGCAGCGGATCGCAGCCCAGGTGGTCGTGCCGTGGACGGCTGGAGCGCGGAGGCGGCACGACCGCCGCGGCTGTGCGGGCAAGCCAAAAAAAACTTTCTAGAGCGCACTGGGCCGCCGTGATCTTCCGGCGGCTTGGCTTGGGTCGGGCATGTCCTCCTGTAGGGTAGGCGGATTTCTGAAGAAACATGACAAATAATCGAAAATATACTCATAAACATAGTAGCAACAATCGCCCCTGACCGTATTTGCTAAAAACCACTTTCAAGTATTCCTCCTGTAGAAGGACATGCCCGTCTTAATGCTTGGCAGCAGCTGCATGCTGCCATGAGGCGAGGCGAGGCGAGCGCGCGATGTCGGTCCGGCGGGACTAGCCCTACGAGGGCAGCGCGGGGGGGGGGGGCGGGGCCAACACGTGTTGCGAGCAGGAGTCGGAGTCGGAGGGGCGATCGGCGAGCAGGAGCGTGGGTCGGGGGTTTGCAGTTGATGTAATTCTGAATGATGCCAGCCCATCCTCGTAGCTTTGTTGAGGTTCATCCGAAACGGTCACGTAACGAGTTTCTCCCCTCTGGGCGGGATCTATCTTACTCATTCTTCGCATAGCCAGTAGAAGAGACTGGGCAAACATATACTTTAATCTTCCAGGCTGTGTCCAGACATGGATGTAGCAAAGCTCTTTCGACCCACGTTCTCCGAGACTTTGGGGGGGCATGCCGTGAGGAAATGGCTGGCAGTGCGGCGCGGGCTGCTGGCTGCGCCGGAGCACCCGCGCGCGGCGGCAGCTCGGCAGACAGACCGTCCCCCACCTTGGGCGGCGTTGGCGATGCGGCAGGTGTCGCCGCCGATGCAGCGCTGCTCCGGCTCCGGCGGCTGCGGCCCAGCGCGTGGCGCAGTCCACCTTGGCCGCCCTGCGCGCCGCCGACGCCGCCTGCGCGACCTGGTCGCAGGACCTCGCGGCGATCTCGGCGGCGGAGGGCCTCCCGCGGGGCTTGACGGAGCGCGCGGAGGGGGCGTGGCGGCGGGCCGGCACTGCTGACAGGGCGCGATGCCGCGACGGTCCACGATTGTCTGACGCACCGGCGGGGGCGGCTCTGGATCCGCGGCGCCGGCGCTGTGGATGCCGCGCTCGTGTCCGACCCGTCCGTCGCCGCTGGCGGCGGAAGTGCGCAGGTGGGCAGCAGGCCGCGGCTGCTCGCGCTTCGCGGCGGCCCCGCGGCGCAGCCCCGCTTCTTCGAGGGCCCGTGGCGCGAGCTGTGGCAGCGGCGGCCTTGAGCGGCGCTCGGGGAGGAGCGGCTGCAGGAAATGGATGACCTCCCGCCCTTCCCGAAGAGGGCGCCCTGGACCTCCGACCTCGTGGCGGGCATCTTGCGGCACATGCCGAAGAGGAATAAATCTGGGCTCGACAGGTGGACCGCGAGCGAGCTCCGCCTTCTCCCTGCGGAGCTGCGCGGTTGGATCGCGGACCTCTTGGAGGAGGTGGAGGCCGCTAGCGCTTGGTCCCGCGAGCTCGCTGAGCCCGACGGCGGAGCTGGGCCTCTCGACTGGTGCCCCATGTGGCTGCTGCCCATGGCGCACCGCCTCCCGCGGGCTGTTGGGCGCGCGTTTGTTCGCGCACTGGCGTCCGAGCAGGGGCGTCGCTGCCGCGCGGTGCGGCTCGGAGGAGCCTGCGTGGGAGCTGGCCTCGGAGCTCGAGGCAGCGGCGTGGCTGAGAGCATCGCCAGCGCCGCCCTGGATTGGCGTGAGGCTTGCAACCGCGTCGATCCGTTCCTTGCCGCCCATCCCAGCGCGAGCGGGAGTGCCGGGGTGGGTGGTTGCACCAACTGCGGCGGCGTGCGCAGCGCAGCCGCGGGTCTGGGTCGGTAGGGCCATCGGCGATCTTTGGGCGCCGTCCAGCGGCCCGGGTGCCCCTTGGCTGTCTTTTTCCTCGGCGTGTTCGCGTGGCCCTGGCAGCGGCGCGCTGGCGCGCGCGACGACCGTCTCCAGCAGAGAATGTACGTCGACGACATCACTCTCTGGGCTCGCGGGCCGGGCCGCTAGGCGGCCGAAGTCGGTGAAGGGCTGGGCCGCTAGGCGGCCGAAGTCGCGGCCGAGGCGCTCCTGCTGACTTTGCTGTTTGAGGTGGCCATGGACTGGCGCCTGAACAGGAACAAGAATCGGCAGTTCCTCGATATCAGCCAGTCTCCGCAATTGGCTCCGCACGCAGACCCCGGGGGTCGCGGCTGGCCGCGGCATTCGCGACCTTGGCGCGAGCTCGGGCAGCCGCGGGGCGCTTCACCAGCATTGCTCGATTGCTGGTCGCTTTCCGGCAGGGGTGCCTCCTCGGCGCGGCGGCGGGCACGCCCGCAGGCATGTGCGGCGCCTCATGCGGCCGACCCCCAGCGCGCGAGCTGGGCAGCCTGCGGGTGGCCGCGCGCCAGACCGTCTGCCGGCATGGGCTGCGTGCCGCCGCCGAGGTGGTCTTCGGCGTAACTACTCCGCCTGAGCTGGCGCTTCGATCCTGCCGCGGTCGCCACCCTGGCTCCGCTGTGGCTGGTGGCCAAGGCGTTGCGCCGCCAGCGCTTCCCGCTCGAGCTCTGGCGCGAGGTGACGGGCGCCGTGGGCCTTGGGCACGGGCGGCAGCAGGGGCCCTTCGCTGCCACCAGGCGCAGCATGGCAGACCTGGGCAGGGCATCCCTTGGGCCCCGGGCGACTGTCGGCCGCGGCATCGCCCGCCACGGGTTACTCAAGCGGCGATGCTGGACGCGCAGCCGCGGCGCGAGGCTCGCGCGGTGGCTGGGCGGCGCGCCGACCTCGGGCATGTCGGCGGCGGCATCGACCGTTGGGCCATCCGCCGCTTATTCGAGAACGAGGAGCTGGCGCCGGACGCGGCCGGCGCCCTGCGCGCGGTGCGGGAACGTCGTCACGGAGACGGTGGCCGCGAAGCGGGGCCGGCCCGCGCGCTGCCCGCGCTGCGGCGCGGCGGCGGAAGCCACGGGGCACCGCTTCTGGGAGTGCCCCTAATGGGTATCGGCTTGCCGCGCCGAGCTGCAGGTGTAGGTCTGAACCAGACAGCCCTGCTCGCGCGCCTCCCAGCCGACGTTTCGCTGACTGGGGTACTGCCGCTGGACGCGCACCTGGCCGCGTTGGCAGCGCAGGCCAAGCAAGACCTGCCGCCGCCCCGGCTGCCGCCCCGGGCGGTCGGCCCCGAGCAAGCTCGGCGGCGGGCCTTGAACGACGGCGCCTGCGAGCACCCCGCAGACCCTCCCCGTGCTCGGGCAGGCAGGGGTCTCTGCTGGAGAGGGCCTGACGTTGTGCTGCGGCGCCGCCACGGGCCCGTTGGCGGGTCCCAGACCGCGCAACGGGCCGAACTCACTGCGGTGCACGCGGTCAGCGCGGTCGGAGCACCCCTGGAGCTGGCCTCTGATTCACGCTGCGTGTGCCATGGGGTCGCGGCCTTGCGCGCCAGCGCCTCTCCCACCGAGTGGACGCTCGCGGAGTTGTGGGAGCTGCTGAGGCCGCACTGCGAGAGCGGCTTCATCGAGGCGCGCTGGGTCAAGGGGCATCTCGACGCAGTCGCGGCGGCGGGTCGCAAGCTCGCGCCCGAAAGCCACGCCGCCAACGAGACCGCCAACCGGTTGGCGGGCGCCGCCGCGCGCGCCTGTTTGCCCGAGCGCGCGCTCAGCGTCGGTCGGCAGGTGCAGCTGCACGCGCTACGCTCCGTGCAGCTGGCCGCCGTGGAATTGGCCGCCGCGCCGCGCGCCAACCGCTAGAGCTCCGGGCCGGCCCAGGGTGCGCAGGCGCTGGACGGGCGGCCCACGGATGGCGCGGGCTGCGCGGCCTAACAAGCAGGCAGCGGGCGCAGCGGGCGCAGCGGGCGCAGCGGGCGCAGCAGCAGCAGCAGCAGCAGCAGCAGCAGCAGCAGCAGCAGCAGCAGCAGCAGCAGCAGCAGCAGCAGTAGCAGCTCGGGCGGGGCGAAGGGGGGGGATCGCAAAGGGGGGGGGTGAGAATCAGCTCGCGAAGCTGATTTTCCCGGCGCCTCCCGGCGCCGGAAGCGGCTATGTATCGAGGAATGGGCTCCTCGGTGGGGCCGAAACCAGCTGCATGCAGCAGATTTCGTAACCCTTTCCCAATCCCCCCTTTCGTCCAGCCCAGGCAGCAGCAGCAGCAGCAGGCAGCAGCAGCAGCAGCAGCAGCAGCAGCAGCAGCAGCAGCAGCAAAAGCAGCAGCAGCAGCAGCAGCAGCAACAGCCACCGGCGCCGGCGGCGGACCCGCAACCGCAGCAGCAGCGGGGCGCCCGGCGACCGTGGGCGGTCGGCCAGGGTTTGCCTCAGCGCGGTGCCGCCGAGGCCGTCCGCGCCCTCTTCGGGGGCGGCGCGTGGGCGCCGCACGCGGGGTTGCGGGGTTCTGGGTGGGTCGCATGCCTCTGCTGCGGCAGCACGGCCCCGCACTGGCAGGCGCCCTCGGCTCGGCCCTGCCCAGGGTGGGCCAGCACGCTGCCGCCTCGTGCGGCGGCGCTCCTTCTGGTGCCCGCGGTGCGGGCGGGCGGCAGCGAGGCGGTCCTGGCGCGCGGCGGCGCGCAGGCTGGAGGCGCGGCCAGGGACGTCGGACTGTGTGGCGCAGCCCAAGGCTCAGGCTGCCGTCGTTTTCACCCTCCCCGCTTCTCCTCCCCCCTCCTCCTCCTATCCTCCTCGCGATTCGCCACGGGGCTCGCTTGCGCTTGTTTTTAAACATGCCAGTAGGGCTCCGAGACAGGCGCGGCGGCGGGATGGGCCGCAGGCCAGGTGATGTTGCCTCCACAGTAGACCTGTCGCGAGCTTGGAAGCAATGTCTGATTCCTCAATTTTCATCTCGGCGCAGAGCGGGGCCCCCTGTGTGTCCACACCGCTTGCCTAAGCAACTGTCCTCACTCTAACTTTGGCAAGGCGCCTGTTTCACATAATTTGTTTTTGAACTGCTGAGCCCATCTAAACTGTTTAGCCCATCTTCTAATGCAATGGCTTCGGCCGTGAAGGAAGTGTTTGGTGGTCGGTAAATGCCCCTCTAGCTGCAAGAATGTGCACTTCCTCACCTTGCTTCTCCCTCAGCTGCTCCCCCTCGGCTGAGCCGTCGCACTCCCCGGAGGAGGACGTTGGCTCAAGATCGGAGATGGGCCGCCCCTGGCCGCGCGGCGGAGGCTCCTAGAGTCGCTCCGCGGCTGTCGCCCCGGCGACTGCAAGACTGAGCGAAGAGGCTTCTAGCGGCACGCGCCAGGAGGTGGCGCCGAGGTCGAGGGCGGCAAAGAGGGGGGTGAGGACTGGGGCGGGTGGAGATCATGGTGGGGGCCATGATATCTCCCCAGATTTCATGGCGCCTCTTCTGATTTCCCCATATCCTGAGATGGGGTTATTGTTATTACTTTGACCGCGCGGATCTTCGGGGATGGACAGACCCCCCTTTAGTAAAACGTGGTTTAGTGAAAACGACCTGAGGCCCAAACCTGGCGGGCGCAAGCCTGGAAAATAACGGCCACGGCGCCCTCTCGAGAACCGAAAACGGACAATTCACTAATCGACGTGTCACTGTTGGGGGTTCTGTCCACCCCCGAGATCTCCTCCTCTTTGCTCTTCCTCCTCCTCCCCTCCTCCCTCTCTTCCCCATCCTGCTCAGAGTATGGTGATGCACTCAGGGTATGAGGATGCCGAATGACGACGATAAGAGTACGATGACGACTATGATGATGGAGATGATGAGTGATGGTGATGATGAGTGATGGTGATGGATGGTGATGATGATGATGATGATGATTATGATGATGATGATGATGATGATGATGATGATGATGATGATGATGATGAATACGGATGACGATGACGATAATGATGATGATGGTGATCATTGTTGGTATGATGTTGATGATGATGCTGCTGCTGCTGCTGATGATGATGTTGATGTTGCTGCTCCTGCTGATGATGATGATGCTGATGCTGATGATGATGGTTATGGTGATGCTGATGATGCTGATGCTGCTGCTGCTGCTGCTGCTGCTGATGATGATGATGATGATGATGATGATGATGGTGGTGGTGGTGGTGGTGGTGGTGGCGGTGCTGATGACCAGAGGGGGCCAGATTGCAATGATGCCTCGAGACGTTTGCCTGTTTTGGTGGCCAGACCCGTCTGCGCTCAGAAAATATCCAGGGGATGTCTAAGGCGGTTTGCTGGTTTTCGCACTCCCAGGGGGGGCCGCCAAGGTTATCTCACGGCCTCCGTTCGCGCCCAGATTGCGGGGATGTCTCAAGCGGTTTGCTTGTTTACCAGCACAACATCCTCCGCTTTCGGAGCAGATTCGGAGGATGCCTCGTGCGAGGCGCTTGTTTTCGTACCCCAAGAGGCCCAGATGGCGAGGATGCCTCGAGCGGTTTGCCTGTTTTAATGGCCAGGCTCGTCTGCGCTCAGAGCGCACCCTGAGGATGTCTAAGGCGGTGTGCTGGTTTTCGCACTCCTAAGGGGGGCCGCCAAGGGTATCTCACGCCTTCCGTTCGAGCCCAGATTGCGGGGATGTCTCAAGCGGTTTGCGTGTTTACCAGCACAGCATCCTCCGCTTTCGGAGCAGATTTGGAGGATGTCTCGAGCGAGGCGCTCATCTTCGCACCCAATTGGGGCCATATGTTGAGGATGGTTCAAGCACTTTGCTTATTTTGGTGGCCAGACTCGTGGGCACGGACCCGATTTAGGATTCTCCGATTCAGGATTCCACAGGAGGCTCCAGCAGGCTCCAGGAGGCTCCAGGAGGCCACAGGAGGTACCAGGATGTTTCAGGATGCCACAGGAGGCCCCAGGAGGCCCCAGGAGGCTCCAGGAGGCCCGAGGAGGCCCGAGGAGGCCTCAAGAGGGTCCAGGAGCAGGAGGCATCATAAGGCCACAGGAATGGCTCCAATCCCATGTGTTTACAAGTGCTCCTATTGATTGGGCCTCACCTGGAGCACGAATCCTTGGTGTGCTACGTATGTTTCTGTAGACTGTCCTTCTCCTGTGTATCCAATCCTAAATGTTGTACGTATGCTCCTATAGATTGGGCCTCCCATATGTGCACGAGTCCTTGGTGTTTTACGTGTGTTCCTATGATTGCCCTTCTCCTGCGGCTCCACTCTGCAGTGTTTCATGCACTTTGTTCTTATATATTGAGTCTCTCCTGGGGCACGAATCCTCCGCAGGAGGCTCCAGGAGGCTCCAGGAGCTCAAGGAGGCCCCAGGAGGTCACACGAGGCCCCAGGAGGCCTCAGGAGGCCTCAGGAAGCCCTTAGAGGCCCCAGGAGGCCTCAAAGGGCTTCAGGAGGTCCCAAGAAGCCCCAGGAGGTCTCAGGAGGCCCAGGAGGTCCCAGGCTCATGCGCAGAGACGCGCTCGTACTACTGAGACTCATTCACACTCCAACTCATGCACAATCAGATTCACTCCCAGACCGTCACTACTCAAACCCGTTACTATTCGAAAACTCTTGCGCCTAGACACTCACGGCGAACAGGTCCATGCTAACAGATGCACATATGGGGAGCTCCAAGCAGTGAATAATTCAATACGTCCCTGGACCCCCTCTGGGCCGCGCACATGCCGCCGGCCATGATTTGCGCCTCCCTCTTGGACACCCCCCTCTTGGCCGCCCCCGAAGGGGGGGCAATCTCCTGAGAAGGCTCGGGCATCCGAAATATCCACGATGCGAGTCCCGGGACCGCTGGATCCGGAACAGCTCCTGTCTCAGGAGATGGATGGACAGTCTCTGCATGGGGCAGAGTTTGATCCGGGAGAACTTGGGCTGAGCACAATCCAGGGCAACTCCGGCGCAGAAACAGGATGTCCGAAGCAGGAGTTATCCCTCAACATCCCCTGCCCTGATAACTCGGGGCTCCAGAAGGCGGCGGGCCTGGTTAGAAGGCGTGGACCTTCTAACCAGGCCCCTGCAGCTAGAATCTATAGGCAGCGTGGCCTTCCGAACTGCCTCTTACAAAAGAGTTCCAATGGATCCGAGCTCCCGAGACCTGGCTACCGCCCCCCATGCGCCAGCCCCTTGTCTGCGCCCCACGATGAAGAGGTGGCGGAAGGGGATATGGATGCAAACTTACCCGGATATGCCCGAAATTGCCTCAATTCATCTGGGTTTACATCGGACTGCGCCGACTTGACTCGATTTTTCCACAAACGGCAGTGCTGACTGGGGCTTGGTAAGACCTAGTTCCTGAAACATCCTGGCAAATCCAGGCTCCGAGATGGCCAGGATTGAGGTGGTGCAAGGGTGCAATACGTTTCGCCGGAGACATCCTCACAACTCTTGGACTGAGGTGGTCCTGCCCGTTTCGCTTGAGACATCCTTGCAAATTTGGTCTCCGAGATGGCCGGGATTGACGTGGTCTGGCCGTTTCGCCTGAGACATCCTCGCAACTCTATGCTCCCAAATGCCGCGCGAGAGGTGGTCTCCTGTGACAGCCGCGCAAATCTGGGCTCCGAGATGGCTGAGATTGAGGTGGTGCAGTCCGTTTGGCCTAAAACATCCTCGCAACTCTGGGCACCGAGATGCGGAACGAGAAGTGGTCTGGCCCGTTTCGCCTAAGACATCCTCACATCTCTGGCTCCAGGGATTAAACTGATCCAGCCCGTTTTCGCCTCAGACATCCTCGCAACTCAGGGCTCCTAGATGGCCAGGACAGAGTGATCTGGTCCGTTTCGCCTGAGACATCCCACAACTCTGGTCTCCGAGATGGCTGGGACTGAGGTGGTCCGGCCCATGTCGCCTCAGACATCCTCGCAACTCTGGGCTCTGAGATGGCCAGGATTGAGGTGGTCTAGCCCGATTCGCCTGAGGCATCCTTGCAACTCTAGGGTTCGAGATGCCGCGCGAGAGGTGGTCTGGCCCGCCTCGCCTGAGACAACCTCGCAACTCAGGGCTCCGAGATGGCTTGGATTGAGTGGTCCGGCCTGCTTCGCCTGAGACAGCCTCGCAGCTCGAGACTCCGAGAGGGAGGAGAGATGAGACAGACGAGGCCTGGCCCGTCTGTTATCGAATTGTGCTCCGGCAGGATGTCCGAGCGCCCCTGCCCTGAGTCTTCTTGGGCTCGTCGCGGTCCTCCTGGGCTCCAGGGCGTCTGCCTGCGCGACTTCTTCGGGCCCAAGGGGGCCCCAAGACGGGCCAAGAGGGCCCCGATGGGCCCCGAGGACGGTCCAGGAGGGCCTCGGATCGCCGAACGATCGCTCGAAGACGTCCAAGGTGGCCTCAAGGCGGCTCCAGGAAGTCACATGTATGTGTAGAAGAAGTCTCATGCGGGAGCGCCGTGCCTGAGAAAACCGTGAGGGAATCTGAAGCCAGGTATGGAAGAGGTTGAGGAGGGAGGCTGGCGAGGAGGGGGGGCGGGAAGAGAGAGGGGGGGTAGGGCGCCATATCTTACATCCTATCCGTCCCTCCCATCCCTTCCCACTTCGCTAATCCGTCTCTATCCACCGACGAGTGCGGTAGCAGACCTCGAATCTTCAGAAAAAGAATCCTGGCGAGGGACCCAACCATGTGCAGTCGTGAGTACCAACGTTGTGAGCACCGCCTTCGGTGATCCCTTCATGGGGCCATGAAGCGTGTGAAGGGTGTGGCGAGATGAGGCGGGGCCGCCATGCGGGTGAAGGGTGTGCCGAAATGGGCGCGGCGGTGCCATGCGAACCCTCCCACTGGGGCCTTCGGTGGAGCTCCCTGTGGGGCCACGAAGCGCGTTAGGAGTGTGCTGAAATGGGGCGGCGGTGCCATGCGAACTCTGCCACTGGGGCCTTTGGTGGAGCTCCCTCTGGGGCCTCGCAACGCGTGAGGGGTGTGCTGACATAGGGCGGCGGTGCCATGCGAACCCTCCCACTGGGGCCTTCGGTGGGATTCCATATGGGGCCACGAAGCGTGTGAGGGGTGTGCCGAGATTGATGGGAGGACGCATGGATGATGATGATGATGATGATGATGATGATGATGATGATGATGATGATGATGATGATGATGATGACGACGACGATGATGATGATGACGATGATGATTGCTGGTGCTGATGATGTTGATGCTGATGCTGCTGATGATGATGCTGATGCTGATGATGGAAGGAGAAGGGGGAGGGCAGCGGGAAGGAATGAAGACATTCGACGCGGGGCGCTGTCTTTTCAAAACGAGGACCCAACACCACAGGATGGCTGAGGAACACCAACCATCGTGTTATGCACTGTCCCCCAAGGGAACTATGTACCCTGTAACGACCCTAGCGGGGGTAGAAACCAATGTTGATCAATGTCACTATCAGGTGAACAGCTCTGACGAGATCAGCCGTTTGCTCACCGAATTCGACGGGTCCATTCGGTCTAGTCTCTGGGCTAAGGCGTCTACTCAATTCTGTGACGAAGGGCTTCGAGGTGGAGCCGACAACGATTCCCTCAGGCAGTTAGTGAAGGTTCTACAATGGGGTACCCCATGGGGCCAAGCTCTCGGAAACACCCTTGGTGATAGCTACAGGTTGTACGTGGCCGCCATCCATGGTGAAGGACGAGACGGGGGCCATCGAGGACGACACATGTCCCAAGTGCGGACAAGGCCGTGAAACCCCACTTCACAGTGGGTGGACCTGCCCCTCCGACTCTGGACACAAAATCTACTCTGAGTCGGACCATTTGATTCCCAGGGCTCAGTCGGGCCAGGACTCTGAACCATGTTGTGGGTTTCGATGTTTCATCCCGAATGCTTGGGCCCAGGTGCCTGCTCCCAGAGCCGACAAGGCGTGCGAGCATTTCTTACGATCGTCAGGACAGGCTGAATAACGGACTCCTCGGCGGGATCGCCCGGCGCGCGGGATGGAGAACGGGCGGGCGCAGCTTGGGGCTCTTCGAAGGCCCCGTCCAAGACTGGCCCCGCCTCGTCGTCAAAGTGCGCATCGACGTCGTCGAAGGAATCGCGCCCATTTCTGTCGGGGCGGCGCAGCGCGCGCCTGGCCGCGCTGGACTTGCGGGGCAGGTCCCCGGCCCCGTCGGTTTGCCCATCCGACGTGGGCTCGAAGGCCGTGGTCGAAGCCGACGCGGGCAGGGCCCCGCGCGCGGCGATCCGATCTGCCCCCCAGCCGAAGCGGCCGCGTCAGGAACAATGGTTGCGCCGCCAGACGCGGCGCGCGAAGCCCTCGTGGAAGCCGAAAGTCGCGGGGTCGAATTCGCTCATGTAGGACCGACCTGCAGGCCCCTCTTCACTGGCCTCCTCCCTGTATGCGCCAACGTCTGGGCAATTTGGAGGCGGGGGTTCCGCCGCGGGGGCGTGCTCGCGGTCGGCGCGAACGCCTCGGCGCCTAAGGGGACTGCAAATGAAACTCGGCTCCGACCGCGTCGGGAAACTCGCTGGCGCGAACGATGCTGAGCCGACGGAGGCGAGCGAGACGCGCAAGCAGGAATCGCGCAGGCATGGCCCCAAACGCCGCGAAGGCCGGGCCCGCCGCGCAAGGGCAGCTCAACGACCGCCCGAGCACGGCTCGCGGCGACGCGGCCTCTGGCAGCGGGGGCGCCTCCGGGCTTAAGACTTCCAATCCAGCTGGGGCTCCGCAAGGGCCCCGGGAATCAAAAACCTCATCGGCTTGCCTCGTGGACTTGGCATGCCTCGCCCTCTCCATCTCCGTTTCAACGTAGCTGGTAGTCCGTGGTCGCGGCGAGATAGCACGATGAAAGGGTGCGAGTTCTGCGGGATCGCAAAGCCGACTCGCGACTCTCGCCTGCCACGTCTATGTGCATGATGGCCGAATTACCTTCGCTGGACAAGCGGCGGCCAGGCCGGATGCCCCAAGATCTGAAAGACGTAGGTCGTGAAAAGCCGCGTCCCATGGGCCGGGTCGCGTTTCTCATCGAGCACCTGCCGGTCCTGGAGCCAGAATTTGGCGCGGCTCCGAACGCGGCGCTCCAGCCGCTGCCGCTCCACAACGGCGGCGCGACGTTCTGGGCCCCGAGCCTGGCTCATCAAAGGCGCAGAGGGCGGCGCCGACGGCTGTGGGCCACAGCAGCTCTTGGGCAGCAGCGGCGGCCTCGGAGCGTTGCTCGCGGCGGCTGCGACGACCTTGGGGCGAGCTGCGGCGCGTGGGGCCTCGCGAGTACTCGGCTCACCAGGCGCGGCCACCTCGCTGCCATCGCGAGTGGCACGGGCAGCCTCGTGCCCAGGAGAGCAGTCAGTGGCCGAGCCATCGGGTGGTGCAGTAGCCTGACCGGTGGGACCTTTGCGCCGCTTGGCCTAGAGGGTGGCCGGCGGCTTCTTGGCCTCCCCTCGCAGACTGGGGATCTGCTCGGCAGCTGGCCCCAAGGCCTTCGGCACCTCATTCTGGACGCTGGTGGAGAGCTCCTTTTTGCCGCGGGCCCACTACGCCTTGTCGTAGGACTCCAGAGCCCCTCGATGTCAAAGAGCGGCCCGTCGATGATCTGGAGCGCCCCCTCGTCACGAGGGTCGACAGGTTGATGACCCAAGAAGCGGTTCCCGCGGCCTCTTCGAGCGGAGGCAACGACAGCTGCTCGTCGCAGGCCGCCTCCTACTCTTGCTGAGCCAAATGCGCAGCCTTGGCCGCGGCGTCCTCGGCCTCTTTTGGCTTCCTGAAGCCATTGCTCGCCTCTTGCCAAGCCTCGCACCACGGCGGGCGACGCCATTGGCCGCCACCTCCTCCTCCAAGATAGGCGACCGCCAAAGCTGCGCGACGGTGGCCGCCGCGATCTTGGCCACGACGCTCAGCCCGAGCGCCTTGAGCTCTTCGCAGTCGCCGGGCTCAGCCCTGATCGCCGCCGAACGGGGGGGTACCAGGCCGAGGCTGGTCCGCAGAGCCACCGCCGTAGCGGTACCAACAAAGATCATGGTAGACCCACGGCCGCCGAACTTGGGCCTCACCCTTGGCACCGCGAGGAGGAAGCGGCGGCCCATTCTGGCCCTTGGTGCCCTTGCCCGCGGTCGTGCCGTCGGCGGCGTCCTTGAAAGCAACATCATCCGCGGCGGCGAAGGGGTTGGCTGAGAGCGCCAACGGCGGCGGACCGAGGTTCCAATGGCCAGCTGGGAGCTTCTCAGTCGCGGGATTGGGCACCAACGGGGTACGGCAGAGGTGACACCAGTGAGTGTTCCTGAAGTCCTGCCTGCACCGGTAGCCCTGGCAGGAAGTGTGCTTGCCAGACTTGTTCTTGCCTTGACCGCAGACGCCACCGCTGTCTCCCTTGGGGCACGGCTGCGAACCATGCGAGAGAAGGGCGCGTGCACGCCCGTGGGAGCTGCAGGAAAGACGATGGGCCCTGGGGCGGATCAGGGAGCGGCCCAGGTGAGGGAGAACTGACCGAAGGACGGAAGCTATCCGCGGAATGGCTCGGAAGACCCTGAGCCAACATGGCGACGGAAGATGGTGAAGCTGAGGAAGAAGGGACACGAGGGGGTACAAGGAGCGGGAGGAGCAGAACCAGTTGAAGGCTGGGGAGGGGAAAGAAACGGGACGACAACGGCGATGAAGGGATGAGAGAGGCGGGGACAAGACCAAGCAACGAACCTGAGCATGCATTTGCTGTCGAAATGTGCTTCTAGAGCGGCACATGCGTCCTTGGCAAGAAAGAAGATGTGAGTAGCCAGCGTCGATGCGAGACCAATCATTTGTAATCAAGTCTCGGGCGGGAGCGCCATGTCTGAGTAACTGTGGAGGCTACCTCCAGCGGGAGAAGCAATAGAAGGGTGTTGAGAACCAGTCGGGCAAAGTGGTGCGAGGAGACCCTCAATGAAGAGGTGCAGAAAATGGAGGAGGAATAACAACGACGACGAAGAGGAGAAGTAATCATGGGAGGAGAAGAGGAGTACATAGGCGGAGATGGAGTGGGAGGGCGAAGGGCGAGACAGAGGATGACACCGAAGGGGGGGAACAGGACGACGACAGCAACGACGAATATAGATGCCGACGACAATGATGACGACGACAGCACAAGCTGATTCGGAGCAAGATGACAACGATGACGCGCAAACAGTATTTTGGAACCGCCCTAACTCAGACGCGCTGTTTGGGAATACTGGACTATGGCTATAGCCTGGCCCTCGGGAAAGACTGCCAGCTGTCTTGGACGGCTCTGAACCCTTCTCGGGCTTCTGGGGGCCACTGGAAGCCTCGCGTGGGCCTCCAGACGCATCGCAGGACCTTCGGACACCTTAAAAGGCTTCGGGGCGGGGAGGAAAGCAAGACAAGGAGGGCAAGACGAGGAGGAGGAGTAGGAGGAGGAGGAGGAGGAGGAGGAGGAGGAGGAGGAGGAAAAGGAGGAGGTAGAGGAGGAAGAGCAGGAAGAGGAAGAAGCGACATTGAGGGCACACTGAAGAAGGGGAGGAGGAGGACGAGGAGGAGGTGGAGGAGGGGAAGAAAATGGAGTGGAGGAGGAGGAGGCGCAGGTGGAAGTGAAACAGTGGTGAGATGCCTACACCCGCTTGAGAATATCTATTGGGTCCGCGGTGGCGGCCCACCGAACTCTCGCGCGCCGCCAGCAGCAGGTCAAGCCAACACGAACTGCTGAACATGGCACTGTAGCGCGCAAGATCACACTCAGCCCGATCACGGGCGAGGAGGAGAGGGGGACGACACGCAGGAAGAGGACGACCTGAAGGGAAATGGCGAGGACTGGGAAATAGGACGAGGACAAGTGGGACGATGATGATGCTGATGCTGGTGGAGTGATGATATAATTCCATTCCTGGTGCCAAAGAGAAGTTTTGCTGCCTGTGGGCGAAGGCGGCCATCTCTCCTGACGGGGAGGGCGCCACGAGACAGGGCAATGCAGCAACCAGCATCGAAATATACGCAGGCGAGGAACGGGAGTCATCGATGGATGCTTCTACCGCAGAGTTGCGGCACGCATCATCACAACGACCAAACAATCTAGCAAACAACTCTACGAAAGTATTCCGTTTCTTAATGCCGGGGGCAATATTTGGTGCTTGGAAAAAGGGCGGTTAACACGCGCGACAGGGGGGGGCCTACGAGACAGGACGCTTCAACAACCAACGTCGAGAGATACGAGCCCCGCGTAGTTGCAAACCCTGGTCAATTGGGCCGCCCACCATGAACCATCATTGCCAGACTTACAAAACCATTATTGAGGCCGTGGCTTCTCGAAGGTTTAAAACAGCTTCTAGGAGCTAGTCAACACGCCACTGTACGAACGAATCGCCGTGGATACCTGTTTAAGATATGAGCCCAGGGTATACCGTGACAACAAGCCCCAGAAATAGACGCATGAACATAACGACTGCCAGATACATTGCCGCCGCCAGGGTGCAGCTGACGGACGGACAAGAACGGATCTATACGCACATCACACGCTGTATATAGAAATAAAGCAATATATATATATATAGAGAGAGAGAGAGAGAGAGAGAGAGAGAGAGAGAGAGAGAGAGAAATATAGCAGCACAAGGCCACGTCTCAGCTGGACAGGGATGCGCGCCCCTGTGCTGTCAGAAATTGAATTCAGCAGACTGTGTGGCCAGTGGGCACGCATGCCTGAAATTGGCCATGTCGGCTGAGGGGGTGCCAGCAGGAGACCTGGCAATCACACGGACAGCCAGACGGCGGCACTCGAGGATCATGGTGGCCAACGAAAACTCAAAAACCCCGAGACCGAGCGGAAAAGGGGGCCCAGGCGAGGGGGCAAGGGAGGCCCAGACGCCCAAGACAATCGACCCACGAAGCCGCCCCATAATCCACTGGCGCGCAGCGGGTCGAGACCAAGAGGGCTTGGAGTCTGTTGGGATCGAAGCAGATGGCAGCAAATCTCTGGGCTCGCAGATTGCAAACGATGGGCCACGCGACCGCCCCGAGGCCGAATAATGCAGGGCGAGGCAACATGCGGGCGCCGCGCAAGGCGGCAAAGAGCGGCCGAGTCAGATAGCCATCCACCTGGTCCTCAGAGACGGCCTTTCCCGCCCGCGGGACGACGCGGCCTGCCTGGGGGGCGCGGGCCACCGGGGCGGGTGGCCCGGGGCAGCCGACTCTATCATCTTCGCGAGCTCGCGTCCAGCAGCTGGCCGAAGGTCAGCGCGCCGTCGGGCGTGTCGTTCAGCTGTCGCTGCAACGTGGTCCACTTGACAAGCCGCTGGCTTGGGCAGTCCGCGACCCGCCTGCCGCGGTCCTTCGCGCCGTGGGCAGGCCGCCGCAAAGACGGGGGTCGTCGCCGGCCACGCTGTGGCGCAGCGCGCACAGAGAGGGCTGCGCCTCCAGGCCGAAGTGCTCCGCCGCCCGGTCGAAGGCGTCGCGCGCGTCGGTCGCGGCGAAGGCCCGCGGCGCCGCGGCGCCGGGCCTGGCGCGCTTCAGCGCCGCCCGCAGCGGCCGCCGCTCGGCCTGATCCAGCGCGACATTTTCGTCGGTGCTGCACGTCTTGCCAGGTCGCCCGTCCTCGCTCGCATCGGGGGCCACGCGCCCCTCTCCGCGGCTCTGTCCTGCCGGCGGGTTCGGCGGCGCACGCGAGTCGCCGCGGGGCCGGCGCGCCTCCGATGGTCGGAGGTCGCCCGCGAAGGCGAGGGCCGCGACCGTCGCGACGGACAACTGTCCGAGTGAGAGCATGTCACCGAGAATCGCCAGCGGGGCGAAGCATCGGCAAGCGCGCGCGGAGGCTTCAGTCCCCTCCAGCTCGAGGGCCTCGCGCGCCCTCTGCAGCGAGGCTCGCGGGGGGCCGAGCGACGGCAACGGGTGGCGCGCTGCCGCCGCCCCGGCCCTCTCCGTCGCCGTGTCGAAGCCGTCTAGGGCCAGGTGCGACAGCAAGGCCGTCCTGATCGCGTCGAGGCCCAGCCGACGATCGCGTCGGCCCCGTCCGCGGGCGCCGGGCGACCAGCCCCTGGGCGCGGGCCGCGCAGCGCATGGCGGTGGCGCCCACGGTCGCCGCGGCCCTCAGGCAGCTCGGGCGCCCGTTTGCCAGGCCCAAGAGCGACGCCTGCGGGGCAAGCCTCTGGCGGGCCAGCGTCGCGGCCCGAGGGGAGCGCCCAGCGCGGCCGCGCGCCTGGGAGCTCGTTGCGCCGATCGCCTCCGGGCTGCGGCGGCCCCGCGAAGTGGCCAGACCTCGACGGGGCGCCGAGCGGCTGAGCCCCGACGGCGCCCCGCGCGCGTGGGCCCCGCAACCGGCGGCGACTGGCGGCAACTCGATGCGCCGCGGCGGCCTGGCGAGGTTGGCCGCGCGACCGAGGCCCTTGCCAGCGCTGAGAACCACGGCCGGATGTTTGCGAAATGGAGGAGGCTGTGGCCCTGCGCGAAACCCGAGCGGAGGGAGTGGCGGAGGGCGAACACCAGCGCGCCCCTCGGACTTCAAGGTGTTCTTCCCTCTCGCGCGCGCCCTTCTAGAGAGGGCCACCTCCCAGTCGGGCCCCTCCGAGATGTCCGCGGGGGCTGTGGCGGGCCCGGGGGGCTCCGGCCTGGAAGCCAAGGCGCTCTCGAAGTCGTCGACCTCGCTGGGCCCTCGGGGACCTCCCGGGCCCCTGCGGCCCGCAGGGGGCAAAAGAAGCCCTCCGAGAGCACGGCCGCCGGGGGGCGGAGCGGCGCGCCCGGGGCCCCCGGGGGCCCCAGGCATAAAAGAAACATGGCTTCCAGAGGCGATGGCGTCGCTGAGGCGCCGAAATTTTCTGCCATCCAACCGAAATCAGCGACGATTCCGGAAGGGGTCTTGCGGCGACGTGCTCCGATGCAATATCCAGAAGCACCCGATGCGGCGACGTCAGGGGCCCGCTGCAAACGCCGAGACGAAGGCCCGCAGAGGCGGCGTAGACTGGACCCACTTGAGCTCCCTGGAGACCCCGCCCCAAGTCCCGGCAGGCTCGGTAGCGCGACTTCGAGCGCGGGCAACCGTGGCGGACACCACGGACAAGGCCTTTCTCCAGCTCAGCATAGCCCACGCGATGCTCCCAACGAGCGCACAGAGGGCGCGAAGGGCAATCTTTCCGCGGCGATGCGCCGGGCGCACCCCGAGGCGCCGCCGAGAGAGGCGAGCGTTGGGCGCCCGCGTGGCGCCGCGCAGCCCGTCGGTAAAAGGTCGCAGTAGTCCGCGCCTCCCGAGCCGCGTGCACGGGGGGGCGGCGGTGAGAGACGGCCAGCGAGATCGACTTCAGGACGTCGCCAGCCAGCTCCCTTGAAGCCGCCGCAATGCACGCGTCATCGACGTAGGTGGCCGCGGCCCAGTCGCCGGCGCGGCCCAGCGCGGGGGGGCGCGAGCCGTCGACGACGAAGCGGACCGCGGCCGCGCCCGCGCGATGTTGTTGGCCAAAGCGCCCCAGCAAAAGTGAAGGCCCAAGTCCAGCCCGTCGACGTCGCCAAAATCTCGGGCGCCACGCCCGCGCCCGGCGCGAGGCCGCCCGGCTGCCGAACCCGACCCACGAGGCGCGGCAAAGTGAAGGCGTAGGCCAATTCCGAGGGCAGCTCCAGATTCCTGTGAGGGCGGAACCTCAGCGCCCCAGCTGGGCCCAGTCGACGGCGGAAGTCGGCGTGGCGGACGGGGCAGCTCATCGAGAGGGGGTCGACATCAGGTCTGACCAATCCAAACTTTTGCGCCTTGTGTCTGCCGCGGAGTCGGAGACTAGCATGCTCGCCCTCCGTGGCCCTGGCTGGAAGATAGAGGCCTCGCTGCGCAACTTGACCAGGGGCGTGGGGGTCGTCCGAGCAGCGGGCCAGGACGCTGCGTCCTTGGCGTAGAGTCTCACCGAAGCACCATCATCGCACTGTCCCGGTGCATGACGGAGCAGCTCTTCTCAGGCAACATCCGCGGTGGTGCCGTTGACTGGCAGGTCGGAGGTCCACGAAAGAGATTGAAAGGGATTCGGCTATGTGTTCCGGCGCAAGCCTCCGAAGGAAATTTGATGTGCCACGGCGCGACCGAGCCTCCCCTCGCCACTGCGTTGGCCGCTGAGGTCGCTGAGGCCATCGACGCGCTCGCCGGCCCAGATGCGCGGGCGGCGCCGCGGTCGCATCGCCGACGAGCGCGGCGAGAGCGGCAAAACTCAGGACGACGCTCCGAAGCAGGCCGGATAAAAGGAAGGAGGTCGCGCTGACGGCCGTCGGGTGGAGTCGTTGTCGCGCGGCACTGCGGCTCCAGGCCCGAAGAATCCAGCGGCCTCCAAAGGGGGGGGTCCGCCGCTGGGACGAGAATGCCGCGGGCTATGCGCGCGCCGCCCGCTCCTCGCGGGCCTTCCTGCGCCCTCTGGCCAGGAAGGCCTCGGCCTTCAATTCGTCCGCGATCGGCTGACAGAGCCACGGGCGCGCGCGGGCGTTGCCCCCGCTCGCGCGCGCGCGCCGAGGAACGGGTTGCCCTCGACGCGGTCGCCCAACAAGGGGACTTGGTCCTTGCCCTTCTTGCCGTTGCTTTTCAGCTCGGAGGCCTGCCCCGCCCTCTTCCACTCTGCGAGGTGGAGGCGGCGCGCGGTCATCTCGAGACGCGCCCTGTTCGCCCGCGCTGACTTGTTCGGGGCGCGCGGCCAGCTCCAAGATCCGACGCAGGATAGCGTGCGCTCGGGTGATGGGGTCGCCCTCCAGCGCCCGCCGCTCCGCCCTCCACTTCGACCAGGCCGATGGGGGAGCGGCGCGGCGATAAATGCGGGCGCGCGCCCGAGCCGCGCGCGGGCCAATCCCTCCAGTTGGTGGACGAATGGTTCGTCGTTCCCTCGCGGAAGTCCCTCCGCCGATCGCCGGGGGGGTCGATAGTGGCGGGTTCGCGCGCAGGTCGGACGCCGCCGCGGCCGCGGCGGGCGGCGCCCGGGGCGCGGCGGGGGCCGCGGCGGGCGCGGCTGGAGACGCGCCCGCGCCAACCGTTGCGACGTCGACGGCGGGCGCCCCCGCGACCAGCGCGGGGCAAGCGCCGCCGCCGGGCCGGCCGCGGGCGGGGCAGGAAGCGCGAGCGACCCGGGCGGGGCCGCGGCGGGCCCCCCAGCGTCCGCCGGCGCCGTCACCAAGCCAGGCGCGCCAACGCCAGCAGCCGCTGGCGCGACGGGGGCCGCCCCAACGGGGGCCGCGCCCACGGCGGCAGCGGGGCCGGCGTCCGCGGGGGCTGCAGGCGGGGCTGGGTCAGCCAGAACCTGCGCGCCCGCCCCAGGCCGCCCGAGTTGCCCGCCGCCAAAGGCACGGGAGCGGGCGAGGCAGGGCGGCCGACCCCGGACATATGGGCGGCTTCCAAAACGCCCGTCCACACGTCCACGGCGGTCGGCAGCACTCTGACGCCGCGCGCCAGCAAGCCCGCAGGCCGCCCCCCTTGACCTGACAGGGCGAGGACCGCCGCGATGTCGGCGTCGGGTTGCAACACTCTTCATGGCGATTTCCGTCCAGAGTGAGGACGTGCCCTCTGGTGCCAGGCCCACGACGCAGAAACAAGCTTTCATGCCACACGTGAGCTCCGCCAACACGGTATCTGACAATCTGCCGCTGCAGCTGAGGACGCATGGTTATGACGAATCGAACGGGCCTGAGCACGAGCCGCCTCGAAACTGGTGGCGCCGACCTTGACGACGTCACGGCGAGCGAGGATACCTTCACCGACGGTGCCGACAGGCCGACGATCAGCGCCGCGAGTAGGCCGCGACCACCCCTCCACACGAGGGCTCAATCACCTGGCATACCGCACGCGCGCAGACGCACGCAGGGATGGAGGGGCAAGTGCTCTGCGGCGAACACGAGCCGCAGCTGGGCGCGGCCGCTTGCGCCACCGCGGAGGCTCCCAAGGTCTGGGCCCCGTGTCGCAGCACTTCGCCGAACGAGTGGACAAGACCTTGCATGGGAGCCTGCGCGAATTGAGACTTGAACCGCACTGTTGCGGCACGCGCCGTTACAACGACCAAACCACTCAGCAAACAGCCGGATGATGATAATGATGTTGATGATGAAGATGATGCTGATGATAATGCTGATGAGGATGGAGATGGTACTGTCGTGGTTAATGTTGACGCTGGTGGTGACTATAGCGACGACCACGAAGATAACGATGATGATGCTGCATTTGAGGTTGACGAGTATGATTATTAAACTGCTTGCTGATGGTGGTGATATCGTGATGTTCATGGTGTTGATGATGATGGTGATGCTGTTGCTGATGATGCTGATGATGCTGATGTGGATGATGATGCTCATGATGAGAGGAGGAGGAGGAGGAGGAGGAGGAGGAGGAGGAGGAGGAGGAGGAGGAGGAGGAGGAGGAGGAGGAGGAGGAGGAGGAGGAGGAGGAGGAGGGAGGAGGGGGAGGAGGAGGAGGAGGAGGAAGGAGGAGGAGGAGGAGGGAAGGAGGAGGAGGAGGGGAATGAGGAGGAGGACAATAATAATAATACTTATAGGAGGAGGAGGAGGAAGGAGGAGGAGGAGGAGGAGGAGGGGGAGGAGGAGGAGAACGACAACGATCGAGGATCGAAGATCGAAGAAAAAAAATACACGTGTTTGCAAAGCTCGTAATTTTTGCGCCTCGAGGGTCTTCTGGAGACCTCCAGAAGCCTTTGGGGACGTCTGGAAGACCCCGACTGAGGGGTGGAGGAGGACGAGGTGAGGGGCTGTGGAGCTGTGGCTGGCGGGGGAGACGTGGGTAACGAGGAGACGTGGATGTCGAGCAGCTGGAGGTATCGCTAGACTTTCTGGCCTCCTCCATTCGCCCCTCCCCTCCTTCTCCTCCTCCCCCGTCCCCCCTCTCTCCCCTGTTCCCCCTCCCTCCGCCCCTCCCCCCTCCCTCCACACCTCCACTTCTCTCCCCGCCAGGATCTGACACCGCCCAACGTGGCCGCTGGGGCATGATGCTGCTTATGGCCTTCGATGCGGTGGAGCAGGACGAGGGAGGATAGAGCAGGAATGAGCGAAGAAGAGAGGGGCAGAAAGAAGAGGAGGAGAAGGGATGGAAGGATATGGAGACGCAGAGGGACTTCGACGGCACGGCCCGAGAAGGTCCACCTGCTACGCGGGTGCCGTGGTCGAACTCACCTTGCCGCATTGGGCGCGGGGTCGTACCCGCCACCGTTCTCCGAAGGCACGATGTGGAAGACATCGGGGTTGCAAGAATTTCTTTCTCATGTTCGACCGGGCCCGGACCCGAGATCCTGGATCTGTCTTGAAACGGTCAGCGATCGTGTTCTGCGCTCATCTGGACACTGGCCGAAACGTCGGCCGGTTTCCATCATGATAGGGGTGCTGTGATCGGCGCTTCGGGAGAATTCGCCGATTTCGGCTATAGTCGAGTTTGATTGGAGAGGGCACGCGAGAGGACTCAAGACTCTTCCGAGGACACAGTCCTTGCCCCAGGAACGCAGAGGGCATGAGACGCGATACGCAGGACACAAGGGTACACTTAATTTGGCAGGGCACCGACCACTTAGCACTGAGTACTGAGCACTCCCGCACATGTGCACCGTCTAGGGTGCTGCGGGTGCGGCGCTGGAGCGCCAGAATTCTGGACGAGTCGCGTGACCCTCTCATTTTTCGTTTGTAGTGCGTTGCATACTCAAGTCCGACTGTTTGCCGATGCTTCGTCAACGCATGCTTCAAACAAATCGACTGTAGACCCGAGACCTCGAACCCTCGCGTTCCCCGCGCTCGCCTGTGGAAGCCGCCAGCATCGAACACGACGTAATTGTGTCGAGGCATGCCGAAGATGATGTAACTGTAACTGGGTCGATATCAATGCCAATGCTGATCTGATTCCCGAACTTTTCTGCTCCCCCTAACTGCTCCAATGTTTCTCAATGGCCCGATATCTGCCACCGCTCGTGAGGCACTGAGCAGAGCGTCCACAAATCCCCCTGGGCCCTCTGAGTCCAGGGTTATAACACTGTGCATGGGGTCCAGAGCCCAAACTCCCAAATTTCTGCGTCTTCGATGCCACGGCGACCCCAATCGAACAGCGCGTCGGCGGGATCGGCAGCCCTTCTCGAGCCCCGGCTGGCGAAGCAGGAGAGTAGCGGCACCAAGGCATTTGTCTGCCAAAGTTCAGGTTCGACACGCGTGCTTGAGCAGGTTGAAGCATTTACTGCCTGGTTGACTTCGGGCTGCGCCTCGGATTCCCCGCCTCTTGCCGCAGCCATGGCCAGCCCAGGCACCAAGGAGGAGGGTCCTCGCTGAGCGCTCGCTTTCCCGGCCCTGCCTGGAGTGGGGGGCAGGCCAAGGCTTATTCGCGAGGCGGGCGCGTTGTGAGGGCGAGGGAGGGGCTGGGCCAGAGTGAACACGAACACGAGAAGGTCGCGAAGTGAGGAGGTGCAGGGAATGATGGAGCACAGCGCCAGGGCGTATGCCCAACGTTGCTCGCAATGCCGCGCAAATTCAGACGACGGTCCGTGGCAGCATGGCATCGCAAGCTTCCCAAAAGGCCCCAAGGACCGAGACCCATTGACAAGCTGGCCCCGCTGAGCCACAGCGTAACACCAACGTGGGAGATTGTGCCAGTGCACGCAGGGGATGGAAGCCCTGCGTGAGAGCGCGCTGTCAAGGTTAAATATGACCTCGACAACCATTATTGTCACTAAGCGCTCATCTGCGAGCGAAATCAGTGGCAACAAGATCTTCGTCCCTCCCCCGTCTGCCAGATGAATCGCTAATCCACCCTTCCCCCGCAAAAAAAGACTAGCGGCATTCAACATACGATTCATTCAAATTCAATCCTCCCGCACCCTGGCTTGGGTGGTGATGGCAGAGACTCCCGCCCGCCTCACCTACGAGAGGCCTGCGCCTGGTGCTGCCGCGGCAGGTCACATCCGTGGTGAGATTGGCCCCACCTCGGGGAAACGCGCCCAAACTCATGCACCTTGCCGCCACCGTCGCCCACTGCGCCACCCGCCTACGGCTTCGCCTTCGCCTACCCTATCCGGGTCCTAATCGTCCTCCTCCTCACCATCAGCGGCTACCCAATTCTCATTCTTAACCTACGACTGTCCTCCTCATCCTTCATCCTTCCTCCCTTCCTCCTATCCCCTCCTACCCTTCCCCCTCAATATTCCACTACTCGCCCCTCTCCATCGTGAGATCAAACTCGGACCTGATTACAATGTACTGAAACAAGACTTGCGAATCTGTGGGGTGCTCGGGCACAGCAACCGCCCCCGATATGAGCACGCCAGCCGCTTCCTTCGCCATCCTGCGCTCCTCCGTCGCCTGTGGCGAAAACTGCCCCCCCCCCCCCCCCTTCCTCCGCCCCCTTCTCGCGCGGTGCGTCGTTGAGGGGGTCGACTTTTGGACGCTGCCATGTTGAGCCCTGCGGGCGCAGGACAGAAACATAAAGCTGAACCACTTTTTTTTTCCACAACAGTTGGACAGTTGGGGGTGCTGTTGCGGTAGAGCTAATTCTTCCCGAGGGGCGCGACGAGACACCCTCAAAAAATGAAGTCGGGGACGTTTCGCCTGAGACATCCTCACAACTTTCGTTTCCGAATTGGCCGGGATTGTACCGGGATTGGGCGTTTCGCATGGGACGTCCTCGCATATCGAAACTCCGAGATGCTGCGCGCGGGGAGGCCTGTCCCGTTCCGACTGAGACATCGCTGAACTTCTGGGCTCAGAGAGAGAGAGAGAGAGAGAGAGAGAGAAAAAAGAGAAACAAACAAGAGGGAGAGAGAGAGAGACAGGAGTGAGGAGGGATGAGGTGCCAGACGTAAACGAACCAGTTGATTCTACTTCTGTTGTCAAGCTGTGTTCTGGGAAGGGGTCTGGGCGCCGCCTGCCTGATACATCCTCGCAACTCTAGGCTCCGAGATGCCGCTGGCGAGGTGGCCCAGTACCTTTCGCCTGAGACATCCACGCAACATTGGGCTCCGAGATGCCGCACGAAGAAGTGGTCCGGCGAGTTTCACCTGAGGCATCCTCGAAATTCTAGGCTGCTAAATTTCGCGCACGAGCAGGTCTGGCGCGTTTCGCCCGACACATTCTCGCAACTCTGGGCTCCAACATGCCGCGCGCGAGGCGATTCAGCGCGTTTCGCCTGATGCATCCTCGCAACTCTGAGCTCGGAGATGCTGCGCGAGACGTGGTTCGGCGCGTTTCGCTTTAGACATCCTCGCAGCTCTGGGCTCCGTGATGCCGCGCGCGAGGTGGTCAAGCGCGTTTCGCATGAGACATCCTCGCCATTCGGGGCTCCGAGATGCCGCGCGCAAGGTAGTTCCGTTTTTTTCGCCTGAGACATCCTCGCAATTCTGGGCTCCGAGATGCTGTGCGAGAAGGTGGCCGGCCCGATATGCCTCAGATGTCCTCGCAACTCTGGGCTCCGAGATGCCGCGCGAGAGACGGTCCAGCCCGTTTCGCCTGAGACATGCTCACAACATTTTCGAGACGCCGTGATGCCGTGCGCGAGGTAATTCGGCGCGAATCGCCTGAAGTGTCCTCGAAACTCTGGGCTCCGAAATGCCGCGTGAGAGGTGGTCCGCCGGGTTTCGCCTGAAACATGCTCACAACTCGTTTTCGAGATGTCGCGCGCGAGGTGCCCCGGCGCGTTTTGCCTGAGACATCCTTGAAAACCGGGGTTCCCAAATGCCGCGCGCGAGGTGGTCTTGCCCGTTTGGCCTGACACACCCTAGCGGCTCTGGGCTCCGAGATGCCGCGCTCGAGGTGGTTCGGTCCGTTTCGCACGAGACATTCTGGAAACTCTCGGCTCCGAAGGAGGCGAAGGAAGAGGGAGGGGTCACACCCAAACAAACCATTCGATTCCACTTCTGTTGTCGAACTGCGCTCTGGGAGGGGTCTGTGCGCCGCCTGAGACATCCTCGCAAGTCTGGGCTCCGAGACACCGCTCGCGAGGTTGTCTGGCGCTTTTCGCCTGAGACATCCTCGCAACTCGGCGCTCGTCTGGCGGGTTTCGCCTGAGACATTCTCGCAGCTCTGGGCTCTGAGAAGGTGCCGCGCGAGAAGTGTTCTGGGCCGTTTCGTCTGAGATATGATCGCCATTCGGGGCTTCGAGATGCTGCGCGCGAGGTGGTCTGACCTGTTTCGCACGAGACAAGATCCAAACTCCCGGCTCCGAGGGAGGCGAAGGAAGAGAGAGGGGTCACACCCAAACGAACCATTCGATTCCCCGTCTGTTGTCGAACTGCGCTCTGGGAGGGGTCTGGGCGCCGCCTGAGACATCCTCGCAACTCTGGGCTCCGAGACACCGCTCGCGAGGTTGTCTGGCGCGTTTCGCTTGAGATAAGGGAATTCGAGGCATCGAGATGCTGCGCGCGAGGTGGTCTGGCCCGTTTCGCACGAGACATCGTCGAAATTCTGGGCTCCGTGAGAGACGAGGGAAGCGAGAGGAGGGGTCAGACCCAAACGAACTTTTTGATTACACTTCTGTTGTTGGATTTTGCTCTGGGAGGGGTCTGGGCGTCGCCTGAGCCTCGCAACTCCGTGCCGCTCGTGAGGTTGTCTGGCTCGTTTCGCCTTAGACATCCACGCAACACTGGGCTCCAAGATGCCGCACGCGAGGTGGTCTGGCCCGGTTCGCTTGAAACGTCCTCGACATTCTTGGCTCCGAGAGAGGCGAGGCAAGAGGGAGGAGGGGTCAGACCCAAAGGAACCATTTGAATACAATTCTGCTGTCGAATTGCGCTCTGGGAGGGGCCTAGGCGACGCCTGAGACAGCTGATTCCAATTCTGTTGTCGAATTGCGCTCTGGGAGGGGCCCAGGCGACGCCTGAGACAGCCTCGCAACTCTGGAATTCGAGATGCCGCGTGAGGTTGTCTGGCGCGTTTCGCCTCAGGGATTCCTGCAACTCTCTGCTCCGAGATGCCGCGCGCGGAGTGCGATGAGGAGGTCACGGACATGGAGTAGGAGGAGGGGGGGGAGAACGAGGAGGAGGAGGGGGAGGAGGAGGAGGAAGTGGATAAGGAGAACGAGGATGAGGAGGCGGAGGGGGAGGAGGAGGAGGAGGAGGAGGAGGAGGAGGAGGAGGAGGAGGAGGAGGAGGAGGAGTAGGAGGAGGAGGAGGAGGAGAACAAGGAGGTGGGATGAGGCGGTACAGGAGGAGGGGGGGGAGGAGGAGCATCGGTATGATGATGAGGAGGAGAACGAGGAGGTGAGATGAGGCGGTACAGGAGGAGGGGGAGGAGGAGGACGAGGCGGAGCAGGAGAAGGTCTTCCTCTGAGCGGTAGTCGGCTGCGGCGCACCCTCCACCTGCCCTCTCCGTTCTCGCCCATCGGGCGCCACACATGCATCGAATCGTGCCCGCGCGCGAACTGCCATGCTCGCGCCCGCCCCGCTGGCTTCACACATCACTGACTCAGCAAAACCCCTCCCGACCTTCCTGGACCCCCCCACGGGCCACCCGGAAGAGGCGGCAGCCACATGATTTCGCTTCTTCTTCGCGCGAATGACACTGAAGCGCGGCTCAAGGCGAGCTGGCGCAAGATGGGGTTCTGCATGTATTGATTGATGGTCTATTGGTCCGCGCGCTCCTGGTAAGGCACGGCGATCCTTGGTCTCCCGCCGGCCGGGCGATCGCGGCAGATCACCCCGCTCCCCGATGAGACACGACCTGGAAAAGACGCGCGCGCGCCCGAGTCTGGGCTGGCCTTAGGTCGGGCATGTCCCCCTACAGGTGGATTTTGGAAGAAAAGTAAAACATAGTCGAACAAATATCAAAAGCAGTCAAACATAATCGACAAATCTTCCCCCGACTTGTTTGCCTGTGTTTGAATCTTCCCCCTGTGGAAGGACATGCCCGACTTAAGGCTGGCGTGCCAGGCAGGGAACCGAGCAAAGCATTGGGAACAACTCCGCGGGGAGGGCAACAGGCGTGGGGATGATCCTGCTGAGCTCTTCTGCAACCCTCCCCGCTGTGTGTGTGTGCAGTATTTCCGACATCCTGCGCGCCAACTGCCCGCTAGGCAAGAGAACATTGTCTGCCACCGTGCCCTGAAGCACGAGATGGAATGTCCTCAGGTCCTCCGAGTCCTCCATTCTCAATGATAGAGTGAAGTGGCCCGGACCCCAATTCTTTCATAGATCCCGGGCTTCTCGTGTGACTGCCCCAGAATCAAGAGGGCCGCCGCATGGGCCAAAAGGGCCACAAGAGGCCCTCGAGACGGCCCAAGCGGGCCACGTTGCCGGCCAAAGTGCGCTTGAATATGCCCAAGACGGCTCAAGACGGCCCAGTAGTTTCCTAAGACGCCCTAAGAGGGCTCCAGCAGGCCCAACAATCATGCCCCCCCAAATGCCAAAGTCATTGGTGTCACATTAGTGCTGCGAAGATTTTGGAAATGTCGCACTATCCCATTTCCGACCGATCAAGACGGCCCATGAGGCCCCCGAGATCGCCTCAAAACGGCCCAAGACGTCCTGAAACTGCCCCAAGAGGGGCCCCAGAGGGGAGACACGAACCGACATTTCGAGCTCTCCGCTCCGAGAGCTCTCCAGAAGCAGGCCCCAAAGAGCCCCCCAGAAGTTCCAGGAGGCCCCCAAGAGGCCCAAATCAGGCCCCAAGAAGCTCCCAAGATGCTTCCGAAAGGCCCCCAAGACACCCGAAGATACTTGCCTGGCCGCAGGTGCCCCCCCGGAGCCATGGCCGAAACTTGCTATCCCGCCTCGGGCCTGGGCGGTGGGCGAGGGAGTGGAGCAGTCGTAAAGCGAATGAATCACCGAATCCCCGGTCCCCAGAACCAATATTCAGGGATGATCAAAGCCGCCTCCAAGAGGCTTCCGAGATGCCTCCCAAAAGATCCCCGCAGGCATCCAGGAGGCCTCAGACCTACAACCAAAGCATGGTGACGGGATGGGCCGAAAGCCACTAGATCCGCCACCCCCTGTGGCTTGCCACGGCGGCGCACCGCGTGCCAACAAAAAAACACAAACAAATGTCCAAGAGCCGTCGGCACAACCCGCGGGCCACCCAGAGAGTCGCGGAAATACTTCAACGTGCACAACAGAACGTACCGAGACGGCCAAGATAGCCCACGATAGCCGCCGAAATGCCTCCTATACGGCCAAGATGGCCCAAGATGGCATCCAAGACGGTCCCAAGATGTCTCCAAGATGGGCAGATCTGCATCCAAGATGGTTTCCAGATCGCCCAAGAGGCCTTCAAGACTGCCCAACAGGCTTCCAAGATGACCTCTCAGATGCCACAACTAGTTGTTTTTGTTTCCCGAAGGCCCAAGACGGCCCCAGAGGCCACCAACATGGCCACGAGAGAGCGCCCACGAGGCCTCCAAGATGGCGTCCCGACGGCCCAAGAGCCCCCCCACGACGGCCCTAAGTGGGCTCCAAGACGGCTCAGGAGACCTCCAAGGCGGCCTGAGAGAACTGCGTGTCTTTGAAGCCGGATCTGCCTCAAAACCTGTGCGGTTCTGCAGCCGGACCTGGCTTCAAAAACACGCCGTCCTCTCAGGCCGGCTTACAAAACTGCGCGTCTCTTCAACAAGATCCGGCTTCAAAAGCCCGCAGTGCTCTCAGGCCGGCTCGCTGGTCTCCAGGACGGCCCTGATCGGGCGTTGGCAGAACTGGGTTTAGTGGGACCTGGTTTACTGATCTGTACTGGGCCCCCCCCCCCGTCCCATTCCACTAACCAGGATTGCCGTCGCCCGAAAAAACACCAGCTATGGCAAACCTGGTTTAGTGATTCTGGCCCATTCCAGAGCTCCGGGGCCCTACCACCAGCCAGGTCCCCTTACCATGGGGTCCTGGCCGAACCCGACCTGAAGCGCCCCAAGGAGGCCCCCAAAGTCGCCCCGAGAGGCCCGCAGGACGGCTGCCGACGGCGGCCGGGGGCCAGGGCCGCCCCCCCCAACGGCCAAGGAGCCTCCCAGCGAGCTGCCAAAGGGCTCCCTGGCGGGGAGACGTGAGTCAGAAGCCAGGCGAAGGCTGGCAATCCCGTGGCTGCAAAATTGGAGGCCTGGAAATGAGCACCAATACCAACACAGGGGGCTGCCTCCACAGGGGGAAGGTGATCCTAGATTTCGGTGTTGGTGGCAATATTTCGGCCACCTCGGCAGCCAGAATATTACCACCATCACCGAGATCGCAATCTTCTTCCCTCGGTGGAGGCACACCGTCGATATTGATGTTGGTGTCAACCTCTAGGCCTGCGATAAAACGGAGCTCGGGCAAATTGTTTTCTGTTTTTCGAGGAGGCAGCCCGTCTCCTATTTAATGCGCTGAGCTCTATTCTGGCAAATTGTGTGCTTTCTTCCGGGAAGACTGTTTTAGCAACCACGGACTTGCCGGCTGCCAGCCCTCGCCCAGCTTCCGAGTGAGACTCGGGTCAGGGGGGCTCGGGTTGGCCCAACGGGGACATCATGGAAGTGACGAAACCCACTCGTAAATTTGACGCGGGCTCCCAATGCAGACAACCCATGAAAACTGGACCGTCAAATTCAGGACTGGCTCAGAAAGAAACGCCGGCAAACCCAAGTCCAAGCATACTCGAGTCTTACGATTCCCCGACCCCGGGCCCACGGAAACCTCCGAGAGGCATCCAAGAGGCCCCCAGGACTCTCCCTGAAGGCCACAAGAGTGCCCCAAGAGGCTCCCAAAAGGGCCTCCTCCTCCTGTTCCACCGTTTTTTCCCCTTGACCCTCCTCCTCTTCTTTCTCCCCCTCGTGTTCTCCCAAGGGTTTCCACACAAGCTGGAGGAACACGTAGTCCGATAGCTTGGCCGAGCTCTGGGCGCAACGTTCGGCCACACAGGCTCTTCCAAAAAGCAGAAGGGGGGCAATTTGCCGCAAGCATCTTCGAAACACCCCACAACGAACGGTCCTCTGGCCCACACTCAGAAAACACGGAAACGAAGAGCTGGAGCAGCCGGCGAACCGACACAAGGGTTCATCTGAGACGCATTGTGCAAAACGGATGCTACAACCCGCTGGATTAAAAAGTTGGGACGGCGGGGTTCGAGAGAGAGAGAGAGAGAGAGAGACGCTGTTGGCCACCCGTTAGGCCATGGGGCCCAGGACAATGTTGGATTTGATGCCGAATTGGGAGTTTCAGACGCATACCTCACCCCCTTTAATATTATCAAGGCCAAATGGGGCCGGCGTCTGAAAGTGGCATTCCGCCTAGGACATTCTCAAAAAAGTTTCAGATCGCCTTCCAGGGCGATCTGAAATTCTCCCATGCCGTCTGAAAGTGGCGATTTCGCTTAGGACTTCTTTTATAAAAAGTTTCAGATTGATGTTCATGCCGCCTGAGAGTGGTCGTTTCGCTTAAGACGTCCTCAAACAGCACTTTCAGGTTGCCTTCCATGCCGCCAGAAGACAAAGATTTCGTGTGCGATGATTTCCATAATTTTGTGCTGCAGAGCTCCACGCCCTGCGGAGCCGTTCCGTCATTCGGTTCACGGGCCTGCCTTGAAGTCATCTCGGGGTTCATCGATGGTGGAGGCTCGAGGGCCAATCGACCGGCGAAACCCGCGGGGATCGCTCTCTCGCATAGTGCCGGTCACAACTTTTCAATCCAGAGGATGGTAGTTGTACTGCCTCCGAGCTGCCAAACCCGGTCGGAAACACGTCGTCGAAAAGGACATAACGCAAAAACTCATACGGCAAAATAGCAAACGCGACATAGCGAGAGAGATGGAAAGAGAGAGAGAGAGAGAGAACGAGAAAGAGAATGAGAGAGAGAGAGAGAACGAGAGAGAGAGAGAGCGAGAGAGAGAGAGAGAGAGAAACAAAAAACGAGGGAGAGAGAGAGAGACGAGAGAAAAGGAGACTGCAGTGACCTCGAAATACGCAAACGACTCACCATACAATGGGAGCTCGATCATAAGCACCTTCCGCAAGAAACCCAAGCCTGATACCCCAGGACGTCTACTGACTTTTGGTGCGGGAACATCACGCTGTCCATAGCAACACTATCGAAGCCCAAGAAACCCAGCGCACCCTGGAGGCAAGCATGGTGCTTCTTGGCATGGGTTTCCACTGTACGATCTGTCACCAAACCGTTTTGGGTCCTTGGAGGCCCCGCCTCAATTACCCGAGACGTCCTCGGACAGCGGCCCAAATCCCAAAACCGTGCGGTCACCTAGGATCTCCACTGACTCACCGAAAGGTCACCGCACCGACTGGAGGCCCGCAACCTCGGCGCTTGGTAACAAGTGGCACGCATGCCCTGGCTCTTGCACGGGGGAGACCGCGGGCGAGGTGAGGCGGGGTGAAGGGGGGGTTCTTGGGGCCATCCTGGCTTTCTCCTGGGGCCGTCATGAGCATCATGAGGCAGCAGGGGCAGGAGGGCCCGGGTGGGCGACGAGCGAGCGAACGAACGACAACGACGACAATCAAGGGCTCCGAGCCCTAGAACAACTGCTAGGAGGGCCTGCCCCGACGGTGGTGCCAGGGGTGTGAGTGAGCGCCAGCGGCGTGCGGTGTCTGCCCGAGGGGAGGGTCGATCTGGGTCTGTCTCGACGGGCCCTCGCGCGCCCGAAGAGCTCCCCGAAGGGCCCCAGGGGCCTCCCGAGAGCCCTTGGATGGTTCGGAGAGGCTTCCAGAGGATCCAAGATGGTCATGTCTGGAAAAAGCAGGGGCTCATCTCTCCTTCGGTTGGACTGGTGTGCCCCCTGACTACTTCACTGATGCTACGTCCGCCCCTTCTCACGACAACTCGCCTCGGATTTGTCATGTCGGTTGGCTGTTGGATCAAAACAGCTGACCGGTCGCTCCAGCACTTATGAAGCGCATGAGCAGCCCGTGAGGGCCTTCTTCACCCACAACCTCTCGATCGGCCAGAGGGTGGTCACAGGTTTAGTATTGTCAGTCTTGTTGCTTGCAGTAAGGCCGCGGTAAAACCTGGCCCGCCGCTGACCGATCTTCTCGGGCTCAAAGAAATAATGGGAACTGGTGCGACACATCATTTCATGCCCAAGGGTAACAGTGTCCACGACTCTTCCTCGACAGGTCTGCCATTATCATACATCATTGATTGAATGAGTGCGCATGTCTAGATTTAGATGGCAAAACATGTATCCTTATCGTCCATGAAAGCTGGTGGCCATGGTCATATTAAACTTGTCTGGACATTCGATGTAACCCACCGCAAGTATTTGCACGTACTGATCCTGGGCCGGATGTCGGTCCATCGTCTTGGTCGCCGATTGTCCTTGCCGATTGCACGTGAAAGCGCACAATAGCGTGAGTGCTGGCGCAGTCGTGCTATGATTTTCAAGGCGTGAGTGGCAAGCGAAACAGAAGGAGGCGGACCATATTGTCGATTGGTATGGCTTCGGACTGCGCACAAGCATCCCCCCCCCCCAGGCAGTCCTTGCCCGGCCGGCTGGCCTCAACAGCCCCCCTGAGTAGCCCCGGCTGTCCTCAACAGGCCCACCGAATAGTTCGGGGCGGTCTCAACACCACAACCGTGGGGTTAAGTCGGGCATGTCCTCCCACAGGCGGCTTTCGAGAAAATCTAAAATAGTCACATGAATCGTCAGAACTAGTCGAAAAATCGCCCCAAGACCATTTTCAACTATTCTTGAATATTCCTCCTGTGGAGGGATATGCCCGACTTGCGCCAGGGGCTCGGAGCGCCCCAGGGTGCCGCCGGAGGCGGCCGCCAGCTTATTGAGACCGCCCCGGACTTCTCGGGGGGTCTGTCGAGGCCAGCCGGGGCTACTCGGGGGACTGCTGAGGCCAGCTGGGGCCACCTGCGGGGGCAGTCCGTGCGCAACCCGAAGCCTCGCCACTGCCGATGCCGTGCTTGGAGGCCTCCAGGATAGGGTCTGAGCGGACGGGGTCGCAGGATTGCGCCACATCTCCGATGCATCGGTGATGCGGCTCGATGTGGAGCCCGACTTTCTCCGTGCCGATGTCGCCGATGCATCGGCGATGCGGCGAGATCCTCCGACCCCCACCCGCTCGAACCCCACACGGGAGGCCTGGAGTGCTCTTCCCGAGCCCGCGCAGGCATGCCGCCACCGTCGCCTCCTCAGCTCCGGCGGCGCTCGCCTCTGCCCCCTCGCGCGAGATCGCCTCAGACGCCGAAGCCTGAACCGGCCGGCAAGCACCACCTCCCGGTCTGCCGACAGCGACACCACGACCCCGAGCACGCAGCCCCCGGGAGGAGGGCGAGTCTACGCGGCGAGCCGGGAGCCGAGGCGCCGCCAGTCCAAGATCGGCTCCCAGACCCCCCCGGGGTCCGGACGCACCAGACTTCCTAGGAGGGAAAGAACACGGGGACCATGACCAAGACTGAACGCGGAAGCGCCTGTGCCGATCTCGGTCACCATCCCATCTTGGGCACCGTTCCTTCGTGGATCGTCCTCGCGAATCGGCGACGGCCGACATGGACCATGAGCACGACGAGATCCCGCGGCATCTTGGCCATGGCCAGCTCGCTTCTGCCCTCGACTCTTTCGAGCTGCGCCCAGCCGTGGCGACGAGGCCCCCCCCGAAGGGCCAACGGCACCGCTTGCTTCGGCTCGCCCTCCTCGGAGCCCCGGCGCGGCCGCGCACCCGTGCGCAGGCGGCGACGAGGCCCGGCGCGGCCCCCCCTCGCTGCGCTCCTCTGAAGAGGCCTCCCGCGCGGGGTCCGCACGGGCGCGGCCGGAGGGCCGCGGCGCACCGACGACACATATCGGCGACGCCTCGTCGACGTCGGCGACGTCGACGTGAAGCAGGATGGGGATCCACACAGCTACGCATCGCCGACGCGGAGCGATCCATCGGCCCCACCCGCTCGGACCCCATCTGGGAGGCCTGGGCTCTCGCGGCCGCCGCCGCGAACCGGACGGGCGCGAAGAAAAGGCCCCCACGGCGCCGGGCGCGGGCAAGGGCTGCAACACTGCGGCGCAGCGTACGCACACGACAAGAGGAGACACGACGAAAGCGGGAGACGGGAGGCGGGAGGCGGGAGGTGGAGGAGGAGGAGGAGGAGGAGGAGGTGGAGGAGGAGGAGGAGGAGGAGGAGGAGGAGAAGAACGAGGAGGAGGAGGAGGAGGAAGAGGAGGAGGAGACCAAGGGGCTCGCACACACGGGCGCGCAGGCCTCCCGCAGAGGCCGCCCATGCCCCCGGGCCAGGCTCGCAGCGCGGCCGGCCCGGGCGGGCGCAGCGCTCGCGCGCGCGCGCGTCAGCCGCGCGCCGCGCACGGAGGAGGCGTCGGGGAGCATACGGTCTCCGGACTTCTCGAGGTCCCTGGGCGGCGGAGCGGGGGGGAGGATCTCGAGGGGGATGACGGTGAGGAGCACCAGAGCTCCTCCTTCCTACTTCGCGTCCCTGTCGTCGTCCTCCTCCTCTTCCTCCCTCCTCCTCCTCCTCCTCCTCCCTCCTCCTCCTCTCCTCCTCCTCCTCTCTCCTCCTCCTCCTCCTTCTCCTCCTCCTCCCCATTCCTCCCTCCTCATCCTCCTCCCTCCTCCTCCTCCTCTCCTCCCTCCTCCTCTCCTCCTCCTCCTCCTCCTCCTCCTCCTCCTCCTCCTCCTCCCTCCCTCCTCCTCCTCCTCCTCTCCTCCTCCTCCTCTCCTCCTCCTCCTCCTCCTCCTCCTCCTCCTCCTCCTCCTCCTCCCCCTTCTCCTCCTCCTGTTCCCCCCCCCTACCGTTCGTTCGTTCGTTCGCAGTTTGAGGGCAGAGAATAAGGCCGATCTCGAAGGGTGGATGTGGAGAGGGCGGCGGCAGCGGCAAGCACGGCAGCCAGCACTAATTACAGACAGTTGCAATCCTCGTGGGCCATGCGCTGCCCTCTATAATTTCTGGCGGAGGCTACACCGGTCCTGCGGTCCTTACCAGTGACCTGCTCACCCTCCTTCTCTTCTGGTCCCTCCTGGGGAACCCAAAAGGCACCGATACCGCTGCTCCCCAGGCCTCTCCCCTGGGGTGCGTTCTGATCAGAACTTCGAGGCGAATCCGGCGGTGGCGACGAGGGCCTCCCAGGAGACCGTAAACGGCGGAAACGAAGCACGGTCAGAGCGGTACCGGTACCTGCTCCTCCGACCTCCCCCTCGTCCTGCTCTTCCTGCCCCTTCTTCCCCAGGAAGCCTCCGTGGCGCGCGACCGCCGGTCGCAGCTCGAACAGGTGGACGAAGCCATCAACGGCCACCCTGCGCACCTGTCGGGATCCACCACAGGGGGGGGGTCCCTGAGGGGGGGCATGGGTTCGATCCGTTGGTGCACCGAGCTGCCGCAAACAGACGCCCCCCGCATGCCCCACCTATCGGCAATCATCGGGAGCTGCCTGCGGCTGTGGCGCGTCTGTTTTGGGCGGACCGGTGCAAAAGCCGATCGAACTCCCCCCTCCCCCCCCGGGCCCCCCCTCCCCCTTTGCGGGAGCGCGAACCTGGAACGCCCGCCCGGCGCGGCGCAGGAATGCCCCCACGCCGCACTCGGGCCGCAGCTCGCTGGCCAGTAGGCAGCGCAGCTCGGGGCAGCCCGCTGCGAGCGCCTCTCGGCGGCGAGGGGGTGACATTGGGTCGGGCATGTCCTCCTACAGGCGGGCTTCGACAGAGAAATGAAGAGTAGCCAAAACGTATTCAAACATGGTCGAACGGTGATAGGAGGAACGTCCCTAGACTATCTTTGGACCACTTTGGGGAATTCCTCCTGTAGAGAGAGGGACGTGCCCGCCCGACGTGATTGAAGGGGTCCTGGGACACACAAATAAATACACACAAATAACCAGATTCCCAATATGTTCCCGTATTTTCTGGGTTTTTGTGTTCCCCCCACTTCCCATATTTTCGTATATTTTCTGGGGGATCGACGATTCATTGTGTCTGTGTGTTTTTCCCCTCCCGAGTTATGGCGCAAGCGAGGAGGGGGGCAGGCCTTCTCCGAGGGCGGCGGGCCTGCCTGGAGGCCCTCGCGCCTTCCGAGCAGCCGCCTGTGGCTTCGGAGGCCTGCAGAGCTTCTCAGAAGGCGCGCCCCCCCCCCCCCCCCCAGGTTTGATGAAGGGGCCCCAGAACACACAAATAAATACACACAAATAACAAGTTTTCCCAATATTTTCCTATACTTTCTGGGTTTTTGTCTTCCCCCACTTCCTATATTTTCGCATATTTTCCTGGGGATCGGCGATAAGTTGTTTGTGTGTTTTTTCCCCTCCTGGCTTGAGTCGGGCATGTTCCCGACAAATAGTGTGGGGACGTGTTCCCGACTTTTTTCTACGATTGTTGCTTATTTGTTTGTCATTTTTTTCATTTTTTCACCAAGATCCACCTCTATAGGAGGACATGTCAGCCCTAACCCCATGCATGCGATGTCCTGATTTTTGTTCAGCGCGAGGTCCCCGCGCGAGGTCCCCAGGGCCAGTTTTTCGTCCCGTGTCGTGTTTTCGACGGCGTCGGGCCTGGTAGAAGGGCCCCCAGAGGCCCAAAAAACTGTCAAAACACAGCCGTCCTGATGTTTGCGTCAGGACGCGAGCATATCTGGGTCTCACCTCCTCCTGCGCTCGCCGCTGATAGAGGCCTCCTAGATGGGGTCCGAGTAGATGGGGTCGAAGGATCGCGCCGCATCGCCGATGTATCGGTGATGCATCGGCGACGTCGGCGATGCATCGGCGACGTCGGTGTGGGAAAACATGGGATCCACATCGAGCCGCATCGGCGATGCATCGGCGATGCGGCTCGATCCTCCGACCCCATCTACTTGGACCCCATCAGGGAGGCCTAGAATGTCTGGGTCTCACCTCCCCCTGAGCTCGCCGCTGAGGCCTCGAGGAACTCCGCCAGCGCCTCCGCGGCCCCGAAGAGTCTCTGCAGGATGCAATCGCACGCGATCACGGTGTCCACGACGGGCGCTCCGAGCCGCGCTGGGAGCTCGCGCGCGGCGTCGGCGGACCAGTCGAGCGTAAGCATTAGGTCAGGCATGTCCTCCTACAGGCTGATTTGGAAGAAAAAATGGAAGATAGTCGTACATATTCAAAATCGTCAAGCAAGTACAGTCATCGGCCTGACCTAAGGAACGATAAATAAGGAACGAAGCCCCTTCCTATCCCAAGGAATAACGCATAAGGAACGATCAATAATAGATAACGCAGAAGGAACTGTAAATGACGCATGTAAAATCTAAGGAACGACCGAACCCCTTTTGAAAAGTAAGTGTTTCTTATTCAAGCCGCTCACTGTAGGAAAAAAGCGTCCCCAGACTACTTTTTGATTATTTTTGAATGTTCCTCCTGTAGAGGGGCGTGCCCGACTTAACGGAAGGACCGAGAAGGTCGTGCCAGGGTGGGACTCGAAATTCCGCGCCGCGTTTTCCTCCAACAGCGCGAGCACCTGCCAAGGACAACACAGCCCACCTCCACCCCCCGCCAGGACCCCCACTCCCGACCTGTTGGCCCAGGGGGTCCTGGCTGGGGGTGGGGGTGGGTTTTTTTGGGCGGGTGGGTTAACCGGCCTCGAACTTGCCCCTATCCCTGAGATTGAGTGGCCCAGAGGCGATGGCAACCTTAGGGATGCGCCCGCAAGAACGGAGAGAATCCTCAAGGTCGGCATCGAGATAGGATGATGCCAATCATTGGGATAAGGATACCCAGACCCCCGACATCGTGATTTTGTCAACCCCCAGAGGTCTGGACCGCTTCCCCGGGACCGGTTCTTCAGCAAGGGCCCCCGGAGGCCGAAACTAGCGCAAAACCTCCCGTCGCGTTTTTTTTCCCAACGCGAGGAGGTCTGGGCATGCTTCGGACTGTCGGCGCGCAGAGGGGGGTATGGGGGAGAGGGGACAGCTTCTCAGAAGGGGGCTGCTTCTTAGAAGGCGCCGGCCTTACATCTACAGAGAAGGCCCGCGCCTTCTAAGAAGCGGGGGTGCTTCTAGGAAGCCTTCCCCCCTCCCCCTACCCCCCTCTGCGCGTGGCCGAAACGGCCCCCGGAGGCCGAAAAGCTAGCGCGATGCAACGGCGATGCATCGGCGACGTCGGCGTGGAGACAATCGGGCTCCACATCGAGCCGCACCGGTGATGCCTCGGCGATGCGGCGAGATATCCTCCGTACTCCGACCCCGTCTGGGAGGGGAGGCCTAGAAACCCAGACATGCGACGCCCTGATTTCTTCAGGACGGCGTCCCCGGAAGTCTGGAGCCTTTCTTTCCCCGGGGCCGGTTTTGCAGCCTGAGCCGTTTTTCGGGTCGGGCGAAAGGGGGGGATAGCAAAGGGGGGGTTTGAGAATCAGCTCACGCAGCTGATTTTCCCGGCGCCTCCCGGCGCCGGGAGGCGCCCATGTATCGAGGAATGGGCCCCTCGGTGAGGCCGAAACCAGCTGCATGCAGCAAATTTCGTAACCCCCCCTTTCCCAAACCCCCCCTTTCGCCCGACCCGAGTTTTTGGACGGTCCCGGGGCCCGGCCAGGGCTTTCAGGGGCCGAGAGTGGCCGGACGTCTCCCGTCCCGATTGTTCTTTTTTCGACGCGGCCGTGCCTGGGACCCCGATCTGAGAGGCCTCGAAAGCAGGCCGTGCGGTGCCCGCCTGCGGCACGCGGTCCGTCGCCGCCACGCGCCTCGCGCCCAGGGCGGCGCACGCCAGGGCCGGTAGGCCCAGGCCGGCGCCGAGCTCCAGCACGCAGGCGCTGCCCCGCACGGCGGCCGACCACTCCGCGCTCCTTCGGTGTGGCAAAGCTCGTGGGGGCAGACAGGATCGCGCCGTAACAAAAAAATCGGGGCGGCACATTTTTCATGATTTTCGGCCCCTGGGGGCCCTAGCCGGGCCTCGGGACCGTCCAAAAACGACTCAGGATGAAAAACCGGCCCCGGGGAAAGGGTCTGGACTTCTGGGGACGCCGTCCAACTAATGGGAGCCTCCCATACCATCTTGAGAAGGAGAAAAAGAGCCATAAACATAAACTTTTGGCGCTTCGCTCGAATTTCTTGGATCTGCGCTGGGCCACCCCCGGCGGCGCCTCCAGCGCCACCCCTGGCGCGCTCCGCGCGCCAGGGAGTGGCGTTTTTCCTGACTCGAATCTTGTCGGCTGTTCCAAATCGACGCTAATCGACGCTAAATCGACACTCAATCGACGCTACATCGGCGCTACCTCTTCGACTCCCAGACGCTAATCGACGCTAGTCGACGCTAGAGACAGAAGTGCGAGGATATACCAGGCTCCCATGATTGGCTACCGAACGCTCCCGAGGATGTGCGCGGTGGCGTGCACGGCGGCGTCCCACAACAGCGTGCCGGTCCAGTTGCCGCTTCTCGAGGAACAAACGGCGGCACAAACATATGCACTTCGGGAGGTCCACGCGGACTTCTCGGATCGGCGCTGGACACCCCCGTTCCAACCGCGTTGTGCGTGATTTCCACAAAGCTTTGTTCTGGATTTGCCTCGGGAATGGCACGATGTTGTTCATAAATTTATTCATCCGACTTGTCTTCATCAGTTCAGTCATCCGTAATTGATTCGTCATTTGGCTCTGCATGACTTTGTGCATTTCCTTCGCAACGTTCTCGTGACTATTGTACATTCCTCTCATCCTTTCATGTCTTCCTTTTGTAAAATCGCCGGACAAAGCATCCTGTCGTAACGGCTGCTACGGCATGACTTGAATTGCGGTAGCTCTCGCAGATGCCCCACGATTCAGATCTTGTGGAAGGTCGCTATAGCGGGAATCATTGTGTAACGCCTACTAACAAAAGGCTTTCAAGTGTCGGGGAGGTGCAACCAATGATAATAGCGACGATCACATGTTTCCTTAGCTTTTTCCTACAGTCTGCGGGCTGTTGTTGGATTCAAATGAGCAGAACATATCGGGCAGATTTGGGGTCCAAAATCATGCTCTCACGACGACGTCTGGCGGCTTGAGTCGGGGTCCGTCTGGGGCACTGGTGATGGCTCAGTCAGGGGTACATTCAGGCACATTCAAGTACATTCGGGGTTCATTCGCGCTTCATTCGGGTGGTTGCCGTCGTCGTTGTCTGTCGGTCGCCGTCGGTCCACGTCGTCGTCATCGTCGATCACTCGGTCGGCAAATCGATCATTAGACGGACAAGCCACGCAACAATTCTCACTAGCAAATTCGTCCACTGACTGGCCAGTCAATTGACTGTTCTTGGTAGTGAAATCTGATTGAGCAGATCATATCGGGCAGGTTTTGGGTCCAACGTCATGTTCTCACGACGACGTCTGGGGGCTTGAGTCGGGGTTCGTCTGGTGCGCTGGTGAGGGGTCGGTCGGGCTACATTCTGGTACATTCCAGGGTTCATTCGGGTTCATTCGGCCCGAGCTGGTTTTTGCAAGATTCGGAGCCCGAAGTGGCACATTCGCCTGAAGCCGCCCGTCGCTTACAAACTACCTAAAGTGGAACCCCATCTGTGGGGTGGGGGGGGGACGGGGAGGGGAGGCCGCGTCCTCGAAACGCTCCGTTCTAGACTTGTTCCTGGCCCGCGCGTTCTAGAATTTGACCTCGGCCCGTTGCGGTCGGCGTCGTAGATTTGGCCGTCAGGATTTTACTACGAAGCCCGTCGTTGTCGTCGGTCGTCGTCGTCGTCGGTCGGTCGGTCCGTCGGTCCGTCCGTCCGTCCGTCCTCGTCGTCGTCGTCGTCGTTCGACCGTCGTTGGTCAGTCGGTCGGTCGTTCTGTCGGTCGGTCGGTCGGGGGTCGTTGCCGTCGTCGTTGTCTGTCGATCGACGTCGTCGATCGTCGTCGTCGTCGTCGTCGTCGTCGTCGTCGTCGTCAATGGCTGGGTCGGCCAGTCGGTCATTCGACGGTCACACCGCGCCCAAATTTTCACCAGCATGCTAGCCCACCACTGACTGTAATCCCCCTCGTCAAAACACACGTTTTGATTGTTCTGAATGTTTTCCCCATGTTTTCTTTGTGAGCTCCCGCGGCCCCACGGAGCCGCCACTGAGATAGCCGACGATCCCCCAGACAGACTGTGTCATTCCAACAGGATTTCATAGTTGTTCCTTAATGTCCCATGTGACAACACATTGGATACGGTGAAGGCATGTTTTATCTCTGTGGGCGCGCACAAAGGTCCACGGTTTCATGCAAACAAATTCAAGCAGGCGGGACGGCCGCCGCCCTCGCGGCTCGCCCGCGCTCGCGGGCCGCCGCAGCGTCCGCGAAGCCGTGGGCTCGGAGGACTCCCTCGAGCCCTGGGCGGATCCGCCGCGGCTCGGCTGCCTCCGCCCGCGGGGCCGCCGCTGCCGGGCGCCGCGGCGCCGTGGCGCTCGGCGGCGCAGCCATCAGGCTACCAGCGCCAGCCGCAGGCGGCGTGGGCGGGGCTGCAGCAGGCTGCCGCAGCGCTGGCTCGGGCGCCGCCTCGGTCGCCAGCACCTCCGAGCCGTGGCCCTGCCTGGCCTGGAGTGCCGCCGCCCAGCGCAGGCGCGTGCTTGCCGTTGGCGAGGCCAGCGGCGCGATCGGCTCCTTCGACGCTGGCAGGATCCCACGTGCGAAGTCCGACCGCGCCTGGGCTCTGGATCCCTTCTTGCTTTTGGGCTGCCCCGCCGCCGCGCTGGCCCCGCACGGCTTGCCCAGGCCGCGGTGCGCGTACCTGGGGAGGCGGCAGTGCATCCAGCAGGCCGCGCAGACCAGGAAGGGCTCGGAAACGTCGCCCTCGACGCGCGACTCCATGAGGAGGTGGCCGTTGACCCTCCATCCCGCTGGGCGGGTCGCATCTGCCGCCTCCGCAGGGGCTGGGCCGCTGCTCGTCGCCTCCGCCGCCGCCAGGCGCGGGCTGGGCGCGGGCGCCGAGGCCTTGCGGCGCCTCGGTTGCTCCTGCGCCCTGCGCTGGGCTACACGGCGCAGCACCTCCGCGGGCGACTCGGCCGAGGCGGGGCGGCGCCTCGCGGGCGAAGGCCGCGAGCTGGAGGCGCCAGCTGCCGCCGCCGCTGCCAGGGCCGCCGCCGCGGCGAGGCGGGGGCCGCCGACAGCCGCCGAGGGCTGCGCTACGCCGACGTCATCGCCAGGCTCGGCGTCGGGCTCCTTCAAGAAGCCAGTCGCTGAAGCGGCAGCCCCGCGCACCTCCGCGTCGTGCATCACCTCGAGCACGCCGCGCCCCTGGGACTGCGACGACGATGGGCTGAATCCACCTGTCCCAGGGGCGGGCTCCGCCGCGGCGGCGTGCAGGAAGTCGGTCTCGCCGTCGAGCTCCGCCGCCATGTAGGGTGTGAGGTCGACGAGCTCCAGCGAGCTGATGGGCCAGGAGTCCCGCAAGCCCGACTCCGTAGCCTGGACCTCGAACTCGGCGGCGTACCGCGCCGCGTCACGGGCGCGGGCCAGGCAGCCCTGGAGCAGGAGGGCCTCCTCGTCGGCGATGGCGCGCAGCGCCGCGCCCGCCTTCGCGAGCTGGTCCGCGAGGCGGTTGCCGTAGAGCTCCACCTCCGAGAGTACGCCCTGCTCGACTGCCGCCCGAGAACGGTGGGCGGGGATGTGCTTCACGTGCACCCCCTCGGCGGCGTCGCCGACCCTCGCCCAGAGGTGGGCAAACTGGGCCGTCGGGGCCGCCGCCCTCTTCACGTCCTTGCAAGCCCCGACCGTGCCGAGGCAGTCGATCATGAGGTGGTAGTGGCCGACGATGTCCGTGAGGGCGACCACCGCCGCGTAGTCCTCGCCTGCCCTCGCCGTCTGGCTGGGCAAAAGGGCAGGCGGCACTGCCCCCCACGCCTGCGCCAACCACTCGCCGTCGGGCGTGAGAACCACCACTGCCCAGCCCGCGCTCCTGACCATCGGGAAGTCGTTGTTGACGCAGGAGCCGTCCGTGAAGACGAGGGAGCCCGCGGGCACCACGAGCGCGCCCTCGTCCCAGCCACGCGAGCGGCGCTCCCAGCGAGGGTCCCAGCGCGGCCTCTGCACCAGGTACTGGGCGTCAACGAAGAGGCCCTGGCAGAAGAGCTCCTCGTAGCGGTGGCCCATTGTGCTCACCAGCTCGGCAGCTCGCTTCAAGTCGGCGGGCCTGCGATCTCGCCGCCAGCCCTCCCAGGCAGGGCATCTGTGGTGGCGGTGGGCCAGAGTCCCGCTCTCCTCGCCGCAGAGCAGGCAGCGGTCGTCGATGTCGGTGCCACGCTTGGCCAGCCTGGCCTGCGGCCATAGTGACAGAGACGCCAGCCTGCGCAGGCAGCCGCAGTGGTGGCTGGACCACGTCTCCGTGGGCGCGGCGCCGAGGAGCTGGTTGATGGCCCGCCAGTTTGGCGGCAGCTGCCACGGCCACAGGGTATCAGGCCTGGCGTCGTACTCCTGGAAGGCTGCCGCCTTCCTGGCCGCCTCATTGGCCTTCTCCGCAAGGAAGGCGGGGGAGCACCGAAGGACGGAGTAGCAGCAGCCGGACTCGTCCTGCAGGGAGTCGCCGTCGTCGCTGAGGCCCCAGCCGATGACCTGCAGCGTGAGCACCAAGGCCGAGATCGGGTCCCTGACGGCAGCCCACGGGCGCTGGAGCCTCACGATCCTGGCGCTCTCCGCTATGCAGGCCTGGATCGCCGCCGCGGAGGCCTGGCCTGCCCAGCGGACATTGGTGTACGCTAGGACGGCCAAGCCCGTGGCCACCACTAGCGGGTCCTGGCGCCAGCCTCGCGGCGAGCACTGCAGCAGGAAGCCCAGCGCAGCCCCAGGGGCCAGTTTGCCCGTCGCCTTGGCCGCTGCCAGCCTCAGGGCTCTCATGCGGCCAGGCGGGATGCCGTTGCAGGCCGAGCCCCATAGGGCTTTGGCTGAGGGGCCCGCGCGCAAGACCCTTGCCTGCCGAAGGCCAGGCCCGAAGATCTTGTGGAGCCTGCTGGCCTGCCGCAGCGCCGCGAGCTCTCTACCGACCTGAGTCGCGACTCGCCTGTGGCTGCCAGCCGTGGCGTCGACGCCGAGGTCACGGTGGCCCGAGACAAAGGCCTCGGCCGCGAGCCGCCAGTCGGGTTCCCGCTGCAGGCGGCGCTGGAGGCCCGCCGTGGAGGCCAGGACCTTCGTCTTCTTCCAGTTGATGGGCAGCCGCCTGTCCGCCAGCATCTCGACCACGCCGCTGACGGAGCTCGCGATCGTTCGGCTGAGCGTCGCTGCCGACCCGATGCCGTGGCCTGCTATGTCGTCGATGACGTTGACGACCCTGCCGACTGGCAGCAGCGCCCTGGCCTGGAGCAGGAGGCCGTGCAGCATGAGCCTGGCCACCGTCGTCGCGCAGGAGCAGCCCGCGATGATGGTGCCGCTGACCTCAATGGGCTCGCTGATGGCGGCGTCCGCCGAGGCGCGGCGCGGCCCAGCGTAGAGTACGCAGAGGGCCCTGAGCAGACCGACGCTGAAGCCGTTGCCCTCCGCGGCCTGGCGCAGAAGGTCATGGTCGATCCGCTCGTAGAACTTGCTGATGTCGAAGTAGACGGAGGCTGCCTCGAAGCCAAGCTGGCGGGCGAGCGCGAGCCCCAGGTTGTGGAGGTAGGCCGCCCTGTCACAGCAGGTGTTCGCGTCCTTGCCCCAGACCTCGGGGAGCGGGTGGTCCGCCTCCCACTTGGCGCAGTAGCGGCGGCGCACCCTGCTCCAGATACGCGTCCACATGCTCATGATGCCGATCGGGCGGCGGCCTCCGTCGGGCTTCCCCAGGAAGACGATCACCGTGGTGAAGAAGGCTGTGGGCTGCGGCTGCTGCTCCCAAGCCGTGAGCACCTCTGCCATCCTCTCGGCGAAGGGCCTGCCCAGGGAGAGGACCAGCCGCGGGTGGAACGCATCCCAGCCCAGAGCGGTCTGCTTCGGGAACGATTTCGCCGCCTCGAGGATGTCGTCCGCCGTGATAGGGGGCAGCTCCATGGAGCAGATCCAGTCGGCTGGTCTGGACCTGCACTCCCCGTCGGCACCTTTTCCAAAGGGCCTTCCACTCAATGAGGATCTGGTCCAGGGCTTGCTGGCCAACAACTGGGAGCGGCAGGCTGTCGGGGCAGTGCGCGGCCACCGAGTCCAGCACCTGGTCACGGTCCTTTATGACTGCGTGGGCGCCCTTTGCCCCCTTCGCCAAGGCCTCGTCCACGAAGTCCTTCCAGCGCAGCCTGGCCGCCTTGGCGTCTTCTTTGCGGTGCCTCTCCGTCGTGCTCTCGATCATCTGCAGGAAGGCCTGCCCTTGCTCGGTGGGCTCCTGGATCACGTCGATCAGCGAGCCAAGCTTCGAGCCTTCGAACTTGGGCCCCAAGCTCTTTGCCACCTGCACCAGGTGCTTGATGTAGCCGACGTGCCCCACAGGGGGTGAGCAGACCGCAGCAGCCGCCCTGAGCTGCCTGGCGATCCTCCCGAGGCAGAGCCAGCACATGGTGATGGGGCTGAGCTTTCTGACAGCCTCCGTGCGCTGCAGGTCCGCCAGCTTCTTCTTGACGGTGCGGGGACCTTTGGCCCTGCCCTGGTACCTCTCTCCCTCGAAGATGCCGAACTGGTCGATCAGGTGGAGCTCCGCGGCCTCGAAGAACTCTTTGATCGCCGCATCGGGCGTGCCGTCTCTGTCGGTGATGGGGGCTGACCAGCTGATCTGGGTCGCCGCCTGCAGGGATATCTCGCGCTGCTCGGCCGAGACCTCCGAGCCCACCTCGAAGACCCTGGGGGTCTTGAGGACCCAGACCATGGCGTTGCTGCCCAGCTCGCTGAACGTGAGCCGCACTGGTGCGTGCGGGTTCAGTGTAGTGGGCTTGATGACCTCCACCTTCGGGCTGAGGCCGGCGAGCGCCGTGGAGATCACGAAGAAGTCGTAGATCTGGTCGCCGCAGGTGAAGGTCGTGGGCGCGACTACCACCCCGCCCACAGCCCGTGGCCACCAAGAGGCGGCGAGCACGCTGGGGTCCATATTCCAGTCGGCCCCCACTATGAACGGCTCGTGGAGGCTGAACAGGAACTCCTGGAGGTCCGACAGCAGCTCCAGGTTGTAGCCAGCCATCCTGGTCGTGTGCTCGAGGTAGGCGCTGACCACCGTAACCACGAGATCGCCGAAGGCCACCCGTCGGGCCAGGATGCGGGCACTGTGCTGGTGCCAGTCGTGGTCGATAGCCGCCACGCCCCTAGACTTTGACGTCAGCACCCCGACGCCCGCCGAGACCGCCTGGGCCGCCTGCCCCGTGCTGTGGACGCTGCCGAAGGCAGCGCTGAAACAGTTGCGCCTGGCCCAGCTGCAGGCGTCAGTCGCCTTCTGGCTGGAGGTGAAGCGTGTCTCCTGCACCAGGATGACGTCGTCGCCTCCTCCTTCGTCCTGGACCCGCTCCAGCTCCACCTGCGTCTCTGTCCAGGTCGAGCCGTTCAGTGTGACGAAGCTGGCTCGCTTCGCTCCCTCTGGCCTGATCAGCTTGGCCAGCTGGAGGGGCTTGACCTGCGGTCGACCAGGCTGGGCTGTGCCGCAGGCTTCACGACTGCCGCGGTGGCCGAGCGGCCGCCAGGCGGGCGGCTGCTCGCCGCCTTGGGTCTCCGAACCTCGGGGGGTCTCACGCCCTCGCCCGTAGCCTGGTCAACTTGAAATGGGTACCCATTATTCCTTATGGGCCCCTGGCTGGGCTGAGGACTGCCAGTCCTTCGGTCGGGCCCAGCCAAGTCCGCCGCAGCGCTTGGCTCTGGACTGCTGCTGAGCGCCTCGAACTTGGTGTCGTGGCGCGCGTCATCAAAGCGCCGGTCCTGGCGCAGCAGCGGCACTCTGAAGGGAAGCCCTTCCCAGGCGTCGGCCTGCTCATTGGCCGCCAGGTAGGCGTGCAGGCCGCCTCTCGATGGCGCCGCCGCCTCGGGGCGGCTGGGCTCCGCCGCCTCTGCCTCCTCAGCCCCGACTGGGGCGGGCGGCGCCGCACCGTCGGGGCCGCCTCCTGGCAGCAGGGTGCTACCCGCAGGTCTGGCCACTGCCAGCAGCAGCGCCAGCAGCAGGTGGAGGGGCCGCCGCAGCGGCCTTATGGTCGGCTGCGCGCTGGCGGGCCGCCTCGTCTGCCGCTCGGCTCTCCGCAGCGGCCGCTGGGGGGGGTCCAGCTCCTGGCGCAGCGCCTGCGGCTGGGGCGGCGGCGGCAGCAGGGGCGGCCGCCTGTCCTGAAGGTTGAGGCGGGGCGGCAGCACCCTGCTCGGGGGTGCCAGCGGCCTCGGCTGCTGCAGGCCCCTCCTCGGAGCGCTTGCGCTTCTTGGCCACCTCCTCCTCGATCTGGCGCTTGATGCGCTGCTGGTGCTCCTGGCAGTTGCGCTCGAACGTAGCCTGCGCGCCCTGCATGATCTGGAGCCCTTCCTCGCAGAGGCGCCTGAGGGTGGCCTGCGCCTCCTCCTCCAGCTCCGCGAAGTTGTCGAACGACTCCGCGTCGAAGTTGAAGGTGAGCTGCTTCGCTCCGTCGGGCTGTGCACCCACAGCGCCAGCCGCCTGGGCCCGCTGGCGCAAGAGGGCGTTCTCCTCCTCCTTGGCCTCCGTGAGGTTGACCGCAGCCTCGTCGCGCCAGCCGCGGCACTGGGCGAGGTGGTCCTCCGCCGCCACGAGCGCGTCCGCCGCCTCGTCGAGCTGGCGCTGGAGGTTGATCCGCTTCGCCGTGGCAGACTGCAGCCGCTGCTCGAGTGGCTTTGGCGCTGGGGCGGCCGCGGGCGCGACGAAGCACCGCGCGTCGCGGACCGCCTCCTGCAGCCTGGCCGCGATGGCGGGGTCCCCGCAGGCGAGGAGCGCGTCGAGCTCGCTCTCGGGCAGGGCCGACCAAGGGGCCTTCGGGAAGGCGCCTCCACCACGGCCGCCCGCGCCTCCGACGCCGCCGCCACGGGAGGCTGCACCGCCTCCGCCGCCACGGGAGGCTGCACCTCGGCCTTTGCCGCCCTTGCCGCCCTTGGCGCCATCCCTCGGTGAGCCTCCGCCGCCGCCTCCACGATGCGCGGGCGGGGAGCCGCCGCCGCCGCCATCCGCCCAGACCCCGACGCGGGGCGAAGGCTTCGAGGGCGCCAGCTCCAGCCCAAACCCACACTGCCAGCACTCCGCGTTCGTGCGGAAGTTCCAGCGGTAGCGGCAGCCCGTGCACACGACGAAGCCAGGCTCGGCCTTGGGCCCCATCGCTGGAGCGGGCGGGCGTGCTGTTCAGCCGCGGGCGTGCGGCAGGCAGGAGTCGACGGGGGCGGACCCACCGACTCGGAAGAAGGCGTGACCCGGAGGTCCTGGAGGGTGCTGCGGTGGCAGCACTCGCAAGTTGGAAAGGAAGGTGGCCTCAAAGCGGAACCTCCCTCGCGCTCAGAAATCGCCCCGAAAGACTCGCGGTCGTCGGGACGGTTCATTGCCTTGAGCCAAAATGGCTACAGATACGGTGAAGGCATTGGAGAAGGAACCACTGGATGAGGAATCCAGGGTCCGGAAGCCCGCGGAACTCCAATCGTGGAGTGGCCATGGGTATCACCGCCGCCCTCATTGGATAAGGGATCTTCCAGGGTCAGAAGCCTCCTAGGCACATTCCTTAAAGAACGCCCCCACCGTATGATTTTATATAATGTTTCTCTGGCTTTCCTCGTAAGCTCCCGCCGACCCACGGAGCCGCCACAGAGATGGCCGCGGGGCCGCGGAAGCGGACTATGACTACACGAAAAAGACATACAACGCCTGCATTCTCACATGGGAAATTCGGGAGATCCTAACCTGTAGCGCTATTTATTTCTGTTGCAGATCCCCGACAAGTTAAATCATTTTGTAGTCGCCCCTACACAAGGACTCTTCTTGTGGCGGCCTTCAAATGGATTTGAGTTGTGGGGCATCTGCAATAGCCGCCACAACAGAAATCCTTGTGTAGCAACCTTGACAAACGAATAATTCGTTTTCTGGAGATCTTCCACAACAGAGATTTGAAGTGTGGGGGGTCTGCCTGCGAATCACTCTATCTTGATGGCGCAAATCCCCGGCAAGTCTTCTTTGGTAACAGCCTTTACATAAGGGTTCCTTGTGGCGATTCCGCACAATTATCTGAATTGTGGGGGATCTGCGACCATTGAGAACAACTACGATCACACATTTTCCTATTTGTTGTTCGAATCACTTTTGTGAAAAGACATGTCGTTTGTTGTTTGTGCTCCCCATGTCTTCTGGCCAGGTTTCCGCGGACCCACAGCGCTCGCTGCCTCTGGAAATCTCTTGCACTCAAAATTCAATGTGCACATTGAATACGCATTGATTTCATTTGGTGTAATTCGCACATTGAATCTAAACCTAGACGTTTCACACCTATTTTAATACACTGAAGGATCTCAGTGGTGATGCTGTGACAAAAGCTTACAATTGAAATCAATGTGTCCATCTGCCTCTGTAGAAACTACCGCGTCAGTCTCCATGACTCCACATATGATGTGAACATACGCCACAAACGGTATACGCAGGTAAATAACAGAAGCAACAGCTGGTTGTCATCGCACAAACGGAGAGCCTTTCTGGACCCCCCCTGGCGCGGGGACTGCTGCTACGGGGCCCCAGCGCCGATCCGAGACATCCACGCAGCACTGTGACGTTTTCTTATTCGGCGTTTCGACATTGGGCGGAAGGGGGGGAGGGAAGTTGTCTGGCTCCGGACCTCTGCTTAGTGCGTCTGTTTGCAACCGTGCGTCCTGTGGGGGAGAGAGACTCCACCTACTCGAAACAGGCGCCGAAAACAGTCAAGATCTACTCCATGGGGGGGGGAAAGGGGGGGGGTGCGAAGGCCCGCACCGATTGGCAAAACAAGGAATGAGAAAACGATCACACTCTGAACGCTTATGCTTATGCCATCGTTTGCTCCCCAGGCTTCCGCTCTCGAAGACCCTGTGCAGCCCGGGTGTGGCGGCTGCCTGAGTGGAGCCGCCCCCGCCGCCAGGCTCGTCCTCGGAATCGGCGTCGCCCGCCGGCAGCAGGTCGGCCGGGGTTACGAGGTGCGCCAGGAAGGTCGGCTACACGCCAGAGTTACCCCAGGCAAGAGTGACATGCAGAAGCCCCAGGCGAAGGCTGGCAAACCCGTGGCTGCCAAAGCGGAGCTCCGGGATTTTTGATCTTTTTCCGGGAAGCAGCCCGTCTACTATATTTGGCGTGCTGAATTCTATTCTGGGAACTTGGCCTTTCCTCCGGGAAGTCCGTTTCAGCAGCCACGGATTTGCCGGCCCTCGCCCGGCTTCCGAGACCTCTGGTGCGCAGCCCAAACGGGGGGCCCCTCGGGGGCACCACCGGGCGCGCAAGCCGATGCTGCATCGCATCGCGTCCTGCCATCGGGGGGCCACATGCACACGGCCTCCCAATCCGCGAGGCCAGCCTCGTGCTGCGAACGCCGACGTAGAGTCATGTACGTGCACGTCCCTCCTTCGCACCAGACCCTTTGGGCCCGCACCCAGACCCAGACATGCGACGTCGTGATTTTTTCAGGACGGCGTCCCTGGAAGTCCAGAACCTTTCCCCGGGGCCGGTTTCTCATCCTGAGTCGTTTTGTTGACGGTCCCGCGGCCTGGCGAGGGCCCCCCGAGGCCGAGATTGGCCAGACACCTCCCGTCCTGATTGTCTTATACGACGCGCTCATGCCTGGGGAGGCCACTCCGGCGAACGGTCACTCCTGCGTGCAGCCGAGAAGGCCCAGAGCCGCAGGCCGTGCGCCCCCCCCGGCCCCCGCAACTCCACGTGCAGCTCGTCCCGGGCCTCTGGCCGGCCCAGCAAGTCCTAACCAGCCTCGAACTGATCCCTATCCCTAAGGTGGGCGAGCAAGAAGCGAGGACGATCTCGAGGATGTGCCCTCAGAAACTGATGGACTCCTCAAGATCGGCATCGAGGTGAGGTGATGCCAAACACAGGGACAGGGATATGTCAACAACTGGTAGAGTCCGGGTCGAAGATGCCCTCCGCGGGGTCGCAGCTGTCCAAGCGGCGCTGCAGTGCCGTGAGCGCCGCGGGCTGCGGCAGCGCCACGCTCACCTGAGGAGGTGACTCCTGGGGGGTCTTCGTCGAAAGGATAAAGGAGGATTGAGCCCCTGTTGCGGGGCTGTGACGCCGTTGTGGGCCTCGGGTTGAGCAAAAGATTCGGCCGGATTGAGCGGGATTATAAGCGGGACTCAGCCGGACTTAGCGGGACTGCAGGCCAGATCAAGCCGGATTTGGGACCAGGGCGAGATCCGAACCTGCCCTCCCGGGAGTTATAGCTGCACCCCGAGCTCGCCAGCCCGCACGGGCTGCTCACCGGCCTGTGGCGCAGCAGCGCGTGGTGCATCGGGCTGCCCTGGCTGGCCGGGGGGGCGACCGCCTCCAGGCGCTGGACCTCGTGCCGGCGACTCCGCTGGGTGCGGTTTGCAGAGGGTGTGCTCTGCAACCCGCGTTGGGTCGGGCGTGTCCTCCGGCAGGGGGATTTTTTGGACGACAAGTAAAACGTGGCCAGCAAATAAGCAAACATTGCCAAAAATAGTTGGAAACCCGTCTCCAGACATTTTTTGCATTTTTGAATAATCCTCTTGTAGAAGGGCATGCCCAGCGCCCGAGATGGGGGGGGCGGGCGAGGACCTCGACAGAGATCTCCGCCGCGCCCCCTCGAAGCCCCAGCTGCGCCGATCGCAAAACACACCCTGGCGCAACCACACCCTTCCCAGGGATTCGATGTCGAGAAGGGGTGGGCCTTCTCAGAAGGCTCGGAAGTTTCCCCAGCCTTCTGAAAGGTGTCCTGTTCTGAGCCTTCCCCGAAGACACGGGAAGCTTCTTAGAAGGCGCGAGGGCATCTGAGAAGCCCCGCCGCCTTTGGAGAAGGTCTTCTCCTTCTCACTTCCCCAAAGATCCGATGTCGTGATTTTTCAATTCCGGGGTCCCCGGAAATTTCGACCCATGCCCCAGGACCAGTCTTTCATCCTGAATCGGTCTGTGACGGTCCCGAGGCCCAGCGAGGACCCCTATAGGCCGAAGTTAGCGAAAAACCTCCGCCTTGTTTTTTTCAATACGTTGGATCTCTGGGTTTGTAGTCGCCGAACCTCGTCGGCCAGCGCCGCGACATCGGCGGGAGCGGCGCTGGCGAGTGCGGGCTCCATGGGCCTCGCGCGCGAGGCGCGCGCAAGGCGTCGCCCGAGCCTCGCGGGGGCCAAGGCCTGGGCAGTGCCGCGCGGGCAGTGCTGGTTCTGAGCCCTTGGCGCTGCCACAGCGATGGCCGACCTCAGGCTCGACTCGAGCTCGGCTCGAGCTCGACTCGTGTTCGACTCGGGCCGAGGGACGTTCGACGCAGCACCGACGCGCGAGCGGAGCGCCCCGCCTCGCCGGGGCGCCTGCCAGGAGGCGGCCTCACCCCGTGCGGCGGCCCCTCGTGGCCACGGCGCAGCGCCACTGCGCCGCTCTGAGGCACGGAGCATCCATTGGCCGATGCCTGTTCCACTGGCGTGGCGTGGGCCTGTAGGAGGAGGAGGAGGAGGAGGAGGAGGAGGAGGAGGAGGAGGAGAAGGAGGAGGAGGAGGAGGTGGGTCCCACTGGCTGAATTCCCCACCGGATGGGGAGATTGGCCGTTTCCGTCGGGTTTCGATGGCCTGCGCCCCCATCCGGAGGGGCGGGACGGCGGGGCCGAGATGCCACGTGGCTGAGTGGGGGTGGGCATAGGTGGAACGATGCTGAGGCACGGGAGTGACAGACGATCACCGCGACAACCAGTGGTTGGCGGCGCGCACTAGGGGGTGGAAGGAGGGGGGAAGGCCGCTTAGGAGGCTGCTCCTTAGAAGGCGCCGGCCTTACATCTGCAGACGAGGCCCACGCCTTCTAAGAAGCAGGGGTGCTTCTAGGAAGCCTTCCCCCCTCCCCCCCGGCAGGGGAGCCCGCCCGTGCCCATGAGGGTTACGGCACGGCGGGGAGAGGCCGCGGCCCCAGGGGGAGCAGGGGGAGGGCAATGGGGGAGGGCAAGGGAGACGAGGAAGAGGAAGGAGGAGGAGGAGGAGGAGGAGGAGGAGGAGGAGGAGGAGGAGGAAGTTGAACTAGGGAGGAGCTGGGGAGGTGGAGGGGGGAAGAAAGGGAAGACAACGCAGGCAACTCCCCACCTTACCGCATCCCGCGGCTGCTTTCCGCGTCTTGGTTCACTGCCACTAGCATGGAGGTGCGACAAGGCGCGACACGTCCGTACCCTGCCACGACGGCAACACCGCATCGGGGCTCTTGAGACGACCATCGGCGCAACACGCGAAGAGGAGGGTGAAATGACTGGAGGGGTGGCCCGTAAGACACCCAAGGGAAGTGCAATCAACAATCATGACAAGGGCACTGTATCGGGATGCAAAGCTCTTGGGCGCCCATGCGGCCAAAAGGGACGAGAGGTAAGAAGCAAGGATGTGCAGACATCCTGCTACAATATGGTACCAAAGCGAGCGCTGAAATAGGGAACGAAGAGCTTTTTTGGCCACGGCCAGCCTCGGCCACGAACGGGCTCCACGACCACAATCGAAAGCCCCGAAGGCCCGAGCCCCTCGAGAGCCCGAGGTGGTACTGATCTCAGCGTCTTGAGTGCGAGGGCTGCCTGATGGATCACTGCGCCGTCACGGTGTGTGTGTGTGTGTGAGAGTGTGTGAGTGTGTGGTCACCCCACTGCCATCCACGCCCGGATGTGCTGTATGGCGGCTGGTGCTGCGGGATCCAGAGCGATTCCTGAGGGCCCGGCCGCGGATCCGCGCTTCGTGCTCTTACTGACTCCTCTTCGTCGCCGCGCGCGAAGCCGCTGCCGCCATCAAATGTGCGTACGTGTGTGTGTGTGTGTGTGTTGACCGTGAACCGAGGCCGCGCGGATGCCCCAGGGCGACGATGCCCGCAGGCATGGCTGGGCGGCTGGCTCGTCGACAGGACTCTCGAAGGCCCAGAAGCTCTCGAGGTCCCAGATGGTCGCCGCCCTGTCCTGTAGTTGCACGGAAGTAGCGGAAAGGTATAACAAGGCCAAGCATAAAGACAACATCGGATGGAGGTACATCGGGGATCTTTGAGGTTCGGCGGTTTTGGAGGATTGACCGGGCGGCGCGTCTGTTCCAGAGTGCTTTTGGAACACTCTGAATGCCTTCTGGGACGCTCTCGAGAAATTATCCCTGGCCTAGCCCCGCCAGGATGGGGTCAAAATATGAGCTGGGCATGGCCCGAGCAGCCGGAAAGGAGGCAAGTAGGGGGGGATTGTGCGAGGGGGGCGGAGGGGCCGATTAGTTCATGAATCGTGCTCAAATCACTAGGTCGTTGTAGCGATAGGTCCATCACCATGCCAGCATCAGAATGGGGCTGGGGCGTGATGGCATACTTGTCTGCCGTCTGGTACGTCCTAAGGGTTTTGTACTTTTCCAAGGGCGCCCCTTTCACTCAAAGCAACCGTGGTCCGAACATCGGTTCACATATTTGCTCTCCGACGCCCTTTTAACCTCAATCGGCTGCAATCGGCCCACAACAGTTCCAATATCGCTTCTAAATGCTCCAGGAGGCTCTAAGAAACCCCCAAGGGACGCTGAAAGAGATCTCCAGCGAGGTCCTCCGAGGCAGACAAATATGGAAATAATCAAAACCAGTGCTTGATTCTTCCCACACTCTTAAAACATAAGATCGCCTCGGGATCAACGTGTATGCAACACGAGAGGGCTTCTTCAACGGTAGCGTTCTCACTATGCCACGTTGTATGTGGGAACGTATCAATTTCGTCTTGGGGGCTCCTGGATCCGACTCGAAGTCACTTTGGGCCCTCTTAGAGAGCGCCCATTGGGCTGCTCTGGAACGGCCTTGGGCCGTCTCGGGCCTCCGCGGGCCCGCCCAAGCGGCGTGCGGTGGCCCCGAGGGGCTGCCCAGACCGGAAATTCTGATTCCACGTCGGTGGGAGCGCCCAGGGCCGAATTTATGTACGGGGTGGGGGTGGGGGGTGGGGGGTTTCCTGATAAGAATATTCAAGAAGGCCTATCTATCTATCTATCTATCTATCTATGTATAAGTGTGTGTATAGATATATACATATGTGTATATACACATATATACAAATACATATATGGGTGTTCGGGCATCCCCGCACCCCTGGGGAACAAAAAGCGCACGCTGATGAAAAGATGAATCGTGCGCAGCTTTCTGGTTTCCTCGGTCGTCATATTTGTTGAAAAAAGCAATTTTCTGGCCAGCGCCGCCCACCGCTCATTCGAGACGCCGGGTGCGCCATGCCATCCAGGAGGCCCCCCATGCCGCTGCCTCGGCGAGGTATCCAAACTGTGCAGATGCTTTGTTCGCCTGTGTAAGGAATCCGTCGCAATGGTTTCCTGGCGAGGATACCTGAGTGGGGGATCAGAATTAAGGAATCCTTGCGAATGAACCCTTCGTAAATAATCCCAAGTAGTAAACCGTGAATGGATGATCCTCATGAAGACATCCTTAGCTGGCATCACTGACGAGGAGTATGTTTGCAAGAAGCTCTGGGAACACTACTACGTCGTAAGATATCAATAGTATGGAACATGCAACAAGGACTTTTTAACACTGGGATCCTTAAGGCGGAAAAGCGTTCGTAATGAATCCGAAACAAGGACGTCGATCAGGATGTACGAGAAAACACATCTTAGCAAGGAAACATTACAAAGGGATCCTTACCGATGCCTTCACATGGCAATCTTAACAGAGGAGCCTCTGTAAGGGATCTACAATCAGGAACCCTCCTGTAAGGAATCCAAAGTAAGGGTTCCTTCGTGGGGAATCGTTAGTGGGGGATGTTCAGCGGGGAATGTTTCGTAAGGGTCCTTATACAATAATCCTTAGCCAGGAATCCTCAACTTGTTTTCATCACTAAGGATTCATCAGTGAGGAATCCTTACTACAGAATCCTTAGTAAGGAATCCTTCGTAAAGATTTCGTAATCAAGAAGTCTTGGTGGAAATCCTGAAGGGAGTGCTTGGTCGGGATCCATCCGTAGGGAACACTAAAGAAAGAGTTCCGAACGAGAAACTCTTCAGAATGGAACCAGATTAACGAAGTCTGGTTGACGAATCCTCAGTAGCGGTTCTTACTAAGAGAATGTGTAACACATTAATGAATAATCCTGAATAATGAATAATCCTTAGTGGAGTCAATTGGATACTTTGCTACTGCGAGGTTTTAGGATGTGTGTCCGTCTACAGGCTACAACTCGTTTGGCCCTGGTCGCATGAGTGGGCAGCTCGCTCTAGCTGCCCACTCATGCGACAACCGTTAAATTCGCCCGACCGGCCGCCCGACCAGGCGACCGACCGACCGAACGACCAGACAACGACCGACGGCGACGACCGACGAATGACAACGACGGCGATGACGCCCGACCGACCGACCGAACGAATGACCGAACGACCCAGCGGCCGAGCGACCGATGAGGATGACGACCATGAGCGACGACGACACCGACCGACCGACCGATCAACGACGACGACGACCGACCGACTGGCCGAGAGAGCTATCGACGACGACGACGACGTCGACCGACAGACAACGACGACGGCAACGAGCTCCGAACGACCGACAGACCGACGACGACCGAACGACGAGGACGACGACCGACGGCGACGACCGACGGACGACGACGTCGGACCGACCAACCAACAGCGACGACCGACGACGACGAAGATAACGGTAGACGGCGGACCGACCGACGACCACGACCGCGACCGCCCGATGTCAAATTCTAGAACTCGCGGGCCGGCCAAAATTCTAGGAGGGAGCGCTTCGAGGACGCGGCCCCCCCCCGTCCCCCTCTCCCCCCCCCGCCCCCCTGAGACGGGGTTCCGCTTTCAGTAATACATAAGGGAGGGGCGGTTGCAGGTGAATGTAACACCTCAGGATCCGAATCCTGCAAATATCTATGGTTTGAGACCACCCGCTGGGGCCGAGTGAGCCCGAATGAACCCGAATGAACCACGAATGAACCCGCGACTGTACAAGAATGCGCCCCCGACTGAACCCTCCCCAGCGCCCCAAACGGACCCCGACGCAACGCCCTAGACGTCGTTGTCGTTGTTCGTCGGCCGTCGCCGTGGTTCGTGGGTACGATATTCATATTCGAACTCCACGGCCAACAATAACCCACTGACTGTAATGAACCCTTCACAAGAAACTCTTGGTAAAGACTCCTTAGTGGGGAAACCTTGGCAAGTAATCCTTACTACAAAATCCTCAATGGGGAATTTTTAACAAACAACCCTTAATATGGAATCAGAAAACAATAACCATTATCATTGAGTTTTCAACATGTATCCTCAGCATGGATGCGTCAGTGAACTATTCGAAGTAAGGAACCCTTACGAACGACTAATGAAACGGGAATCCTTAGTACATAATCTTTTGTACGGAGCTCTTGGTACGGACATCAGAATACGGATTCCTGAGTCGAACGTCCTGCGTAAGGGATCATTGATAAGGGATCCTTAGTGAAGGATATCTAATAAGGGATCCTTAATCAACAATCACTATTAAAGAACACGTGTCACTTAATTCTTAACCGTGTTTTCATTCCGTAACACAGAGTCCTTAGTAGAGAATCCTTAGTCTGGAGTCGTTGGTAGGAACCCTTCATACAAGAGATCTTTAGCAAGGAGTCCCTTGTTTGTAACCCCTATTCAGGATTCCTTATGCGGGAACCTCTGGCAGGGAATCCTTCGAAGGGATTCCTCACGAAGGAATTCTTGATAAGGGTTGTGTCCAACATTAATCCTCAGTGATCATTCCCAGGTGCGGAGTCCGACGTAGGGAGTCCTTAAGCAGGACTCCTGAGCCAGGGATTTTTCGCACGGAATCCTTTCCAAGGAAGCCTTCATGGGGAATCCTTCGTAATGATGGAGGGGCAAGGGAAGTGGGAGGAAGAGGAGGAGAAGGAGGAGGCGAAGGAAGAAGAGGAGGAGGAGGCGGAGGAGGAGGAAGAGGAAGAACAGGACAAGGATAATGAGGAGGATGAGGAGGATGAGGAGGAGGAAGAGGAGGAGGGGGCAGGAGGAGGACGGGAGGACGAGAAGGAGGAGGTGGAGGAGGAGGAGGAGGACGAGAAGGAGGAGGAGGAGGAGGGATGAGGAGGAGGAAGGAGACGCGGAGGAGGAGGAGGAGGAGAAGGAGGAGGAGGAGAAGGTGCTGCCGACGGAGCTTGGCTTGCAGCCCATACGCAGGCTGGCTGCGGACGGTCCCTGGTGCTGCCTCATCGCAAAGGGGGCTGGGCCCTGGGGAGAACATCCCCAGAAAAACAAAAAGTAACCCTCGAACCCGCTGGTCCCGCATTGTTTCAGGGCAGGCGGAAAAACGGAACCAGTGGATTATATGGGGGGAGCGTTCTTTTGTTTCCTGGGGCCTGTCTCCCAAGGCCGTACCCCCCCCTCCACCACAAACGGGATCAACTTGTATCCTCCCATACACAAAAAGAATACGTGTGTAACCTCCCGCAAAGGAAATCCTTGTGCACCTCTTCCTCCTCTTCCTCGTCGTCCTTCTTTGACTCCTCCTACTCTTCGACGTCGTCGTTTTCGTCGTCCTCCTCCTCCTCCTCCTCCTCCTCATCATCATCTAGGAACTCCCGCGCAACCCGCTTGGGTCTCCTTGCGATGTGTTTCAAGGGTGCGGGAATGCCCGCACGATGTACGCGTGTTCTGCAATATGTCGAGATACCTCTGGCCCATATGAACGTGTGCGTCTCCCACGGCCAGCAAAACTGAAATCTGCCGAACCCTGAGGCGTGTGCGATTCAACTGTGCACCTGTTGACGACACCCACCACGACCGCCCTTCCTTGCAAAATCTGGCATTGTCCACACGACAATTTCTCGCCGGGGACCGACCCTGACCCCCCCACCTGGCCACCACTTCGCCCTGACACACCCCGCCCTCTGGATCCTGTTCATGGGGAGCCCCACTCGACAACTGCTCGCCCGGATGCGACCCTGACCCTCCGCCTGGCCACCACCTCGCCACGGCACGCCCCGCCCTCTTGATCCTGCTCTGGGGGCCCCCCATCTGACAATTCCCCGCCCGGAAACGACCCTGCACCCTCTGGACCTCTAAGCCTGGGACCTCCCACGTAGCACTTCCTGACCCCCCACCCCAGCACGTCCCTGTTTTCGGGGCCCCCCACCCGATGGTCTCTCGCCCGGAACCGACCCTGACCCCCCACCTGCGCACCACTGCGCCCCAGCACGCCCCGCCTTCTGGATCCTGTTTTCGGAACCCTCCACCCCACCTAGCCACCACTTGGAAGCAAACCTGACCCCACCTGGCCACCACCTGGCCCCGGCCCCCCCCCACGTCCTGGGGGCCCCCAGTGTACAATCTTTCGCCGAAGCCACCAACAATGTTCGCTCCGACGAAGTGGGGGGATGCTGCAGCGCGGCACCCCCCAGCATTCCCCCACTTCCTGGGAGCTCTGTTCTTCAGACCCCCCACCCTCCAATGTCTCGCCCGGAACCTACCTGCGCTCCCCATCGCGCCCCGGCATCCCCCCACCTCTCAGGAGCTTGGGACCCCCCATCCTACAACTTCTGGCCTTGAGCCAACCTGCGCTCCCCACCACGCGCCGTCATGCCCCCGCATCGCAAGGGTTCTGTTCTTGAAACCCTTTCAGGAAGGTTTCAGGAAGGTTCCAGGGAGGGTTCCTCGTAAAAACTGTTTAAAACCTTCCTCAGGAAGGTTTCGCGAAAGTTTCCTTCTAAAAACCTTCCTGGAACCTTCGTCAGGAAGGTTTTTGGCCGATTAGTTGAAGATTCCTTCAAACAACCTTGCTAAAAACTTGCTCAGGAAGGTGTTCGGGAGGTTTGTTTGGAAGATTAATTTTGAAAAAAAGGATTCCTCAAAGCTCCGTCAGGAAACTTCTAGGAGGGCGTCCTCCGAAAACCTTCCTCAGGAAGGTGTTTGGAAGATTGTTGGAGGGTTCCCCCCAGAAGCCTTTCAGCAACTTTCTCCTGGAAGATTTTGCGAGGGCTTCCCCCTTTAAAACCTTGATAACACCTTCCTCTGGAAGGCCTCTGGAAGGTTGTTTCAGGACTCCGTCAAAAAAACCTGTCAGAAACCTTCCTCAAGAAGGTTTCATCTTCCTGAAACCTTCATGAGAAAGGTTTTCGGAGGGTCGTTGGAGGACTCCGCCCACAAAGCCTTCCCAAAACCTTCCTCAGGAAGGTTTCAAGAAGGTTTCATCATAAGAACCTTTCAATCACATTTCTCGGGAAGGTTTTTGGAAGGTTGTTGGGAGATTCCTCCTGAAAGCCTTCCAAACAACTACACCAGGAAGGTGCCAGGAGGCCGTCCTAGAACCCCCCAGGGAAAAGGTCAGGAGGGTTTCCTCCAAAAAACCGTCCTAAAACGTTCCTCGGGAAAGCTTCAGAAGGGCTACCTCATTAAAGCCTGCCAACAACCCCCTCAGGAACATGAGTGGAAGGCTGTTTTGGGATTTCTCCGAACAACCTCCCGGATTCCTTCCACAGGAACGTTCAGGATATATTCCTCTTAGATAAATATGTGTATGTATATGCATAGATCTGTTAACACCTTCCTAATACCTTCATCGGGAAGGTGTTTGGACGGTTCCTCCGAAAAACCTTTCAACAACCCTGCTGAGGAAGGTTGCAGGAAGGCTTATTCCTAACAGCCATGTCTACAACCTTCCTCAGGAAGGTTCTTTTGAAAGGTCATTTGGGGGATTGCTTGTGAAAACCTTCCAAAAATCCTCCTCGAGAAGGTTGCAAACAAGTTTCCTCTTAAAAACCTGCCTGAGCAAGGTGTCCGGCCAGATTTTAAGATATTCCCTTTTGGAGCCTTCAAAGACACCCAGAAGGTGCTTTCAAGGTTTCCACACGATTTCTTGTAAACCTTTCAAGGGCCTTGTGTCGGGAAGGTTGCAAGAGGGTTTCCGTCAACAGACATTCCTAAAACCTTCCTCACGAAGATTGCTGGAGGGGCTTTGAAGGATTCTTCCTAAAAGCCTTGCAGACACCTTTCCTCAAGAAAAGTGTCGGAAGGTTTCCTCTGACAAACCGTCTGGAAGCCTTCCTCCAGAAGGTTTCAAAAGCGCTTCGTCCTGAAAGTGTTCCTGCTACCTTCCTCGGGAGAAAGGTTTGGATGTTTTTTTGTTTTCCCCAAACAATAAAACATAAAACTTTACCCTTCCAAACCTTCTGCAGAAGGGCTTAAGGGTTTACGGAGACTCTCCTTTCAACAATGTTGCGAAACACGTCCTCATGCAGGTTGTGGAAGATAATTGGAGGATTCCTCCCAGAAGCCTACGAGCACAAGAAAAACTCCCCCGGGAAGGTTTCACGAGGGTCTCTTCCGAACAGCATTCCTACAACTTTTTCCGAGAAGATTTCTGGGAGGTGTTGGAAGGATGTTTGTTTTTGGGGAAGTTCCCTCGTCAAAACCGTCCCACAACCTTCCTCAATCAGGTTTCAGGTCGGCTTCCTCCGAACGACCTGGGAGGTTTCCCCAGGAAGGTTTTTGCACGGCGTCAGGAGGTAACCTCAGGGAAAAAAACATTCCAACAACTTCCTTGATAAGGTTTCAGAAGGGGTTGGCCGAAGTGCCGCATCCAACTACAAATGGTTGTCCTCTTCTTCCTCCTCCTCCTTCAATTCCGTCCCCCCCTTCTGCAGAGTCCTGGTTCATCATGGGCATCACCTTCGCTGGCCCGATGATCCCGTGCTTGTTGGGCGCGGGTCGGCCGCGCGGGCAGCCGGCGGCCGGCATCTGATAGGGGGGCAATTAACTGGCGGGCTGTTTATGATCGGACTCAGTATCGGTACCAGCTGAAGGCCTGGAACAAGCTGAAGAAGAGGAGGAAGAGGAAGAGGAGGAGGCGGAGGAGGAGAAAAAGTATCAGAGGAACGGGAGGGCATGGTGGAATGGGGGCGCGAGGAAAGTCTGCCAGAGGATTTCACCGAGCTGCCCCCCCCCACCAGCCACACATATCTGGGACGGGGAGGATGTCATGATAGGATTGGCTCAGGATGCGTTTCATGATCTTCACAATATCTAGCGGCCCTTGTTTCGACGTGTTACACCTGAAGGAGGCTTGCCAACTACCACGATCGCTGCCTCACCGCTTTCGCTCTGCCGCCGCTTCTAGTCTCACGCGTCGATTGGGATCCGTCTGTATTTCCTCAGTTGCCGATCGACCGACCGACCAAGGAAAAGGGGGGGAAGGAGGAGGAGGAGGAGGAGGAGGAGGAGGAGGAAGAGGAGGAGGAGGAGTAGAAGGAGGAGGAGGAGGAGGAGGAGGAGGAGGAGGAGGCGGGGCCCCAGTATATACACCACCACCAGGCGGCCATAGGAAAGGAACAAATCCTGGGCGCGACCGCCCTGACAAGGGTGCCACTGCCTGCCCCCGCGAAGCGCAAGTACTTGCCACGTTGTCATTCGCGCAGATGGCGGCCGCATTCGGTCGCGAATTACTGTTCCCAAAGAACCTATGGCAGCGCGGTGGTGGTGTATAAAAACGATTGTCCCCCCGGGAATTTTATACACTATCCCGAAATATACACCGCGTGAACGTGCTGTCTTTCCGCATGCAACCGCATGCCCAAATGACGCTGCGCACGCGATATGTCATTACCGCGAGATTTGGCGCACCCTGCAACCCACCGCCGAAACAATAGTCCGATCAAACCCCATGACAGAACACCAGCCCGCAGTGGTGACGCATATGCGTGGTTCCCGGAAAGGAGGAGGAGGAGGATCGCAGCCTCTGCTCCACAGCGTCCGCTGACTCCATGGGGGCAACAGTAGCCGGCCCGTCGAGGCCGCGCTCCGGGCCGCCGCTGCCCACCACTGTCGTGAAGGGGCCCAGGGCCACACACAAAGAAATGCACGCATCTTCGGGGGGGCCAGATCGGGCCATTGGGGGCCGTCTCCCTTGCTCCCCCGCGGACGGCGGCTGCGGCTGTGGGATGAAGGAGAAGAGGAAGGGCCCCCGAGGGGCGTAGACCATTGGGGCCTCGCTGCCAGCCCCGAACGGGGCCTGGGAAGCGCGGGCGGAGGACAATTGCCCAGTAAGCGCAGATCCTGCGCAGGATCTGCGCAGGGACGCTTCCCCATATGTTCCCATACTTTTTTGATCTTCGTCTTCCCCCGCACTTCCCATACTTTCCCATGCCTCTCAGGGGATCGTCGGCTGTGAGTGAGTGAGTGTGTGTATGTGTGTGTGTGTGTGTGCGTCTGCGTGCTTCCTCCCTCCCGATTACAACTCAGCGGAGCAAGCCCGCATCCTCATGGGCACCCTCTTCGCCCGACGCCACTGCGTTCGCCCGCGCAGACCGCCGCAGAGCGGCTTCCTCCGACCGTGCTCCGCGATGAGGAGGAGGAGGAGGAAGAGGAGGAGGAGGAGGAGGAGGAGGAGGAGCAGGAGGAGGAGGCGGAGGAGGAGGAGGAGGACGCTTCGAAGCCGCGGCCAGAACCTGCTCCGAAGCGGCCCCCCTCGCGCGCCCCTGCAGGCCGGACCAAACACTCCAGGGGCTCGCAGAACGCGGGGCGGGGAGCCGAGGGCCTCTTGTCTGGGGGGGGGGGGGGCGCGGCGAGCCTCGGCCGCGAAGAGGCCCCCCAGCCCAGATCCAGGGAACGGCCCGACAGCCAAAAGGCCCCTCCCGAGCCAAATGCTGCCCTTACTTCGTTGCCTCGAATGTAGGCTTGTGGATGCCATGACAGTGGGCGCCCCAGCGATCCCATCGTTGAGTTTAAAATGTTCATTGGAAACATCTCCTCCGATGCTTAACACATGTTTTGCTTTGAAATTTGTCAGGCATGTCGTGAATATGTTTAGTACACCTGGAACGAATTTGGCCGCGTGCTTTCTCTCAGTTGATCGTCGTCCACAACTAGAGGCGACTCTGGCGCCTGCCCCACCGTTGGGCAAACTGCGATGTGCCAGCGCCACTGCTCCCCCAGACCTCCCTCCCGGGGTGCGCTCTGGCCAGGCCCTACGAATCGCGTCCAGCCGCGGCGGCGAGGGCTTCCCAGGAGGCCCAGACGAGACGAGAAAAACAAGGAAAGGCGGCGAGCGAGGGTGAGAAGCGAGAAGGGGAAGGCCTTCTCAGCAGGCGGCGGGGCTTCCCAGAAGCCCTCGCGCATGCTGAGCAGCTTTCGGCATCCTCTGGGAAGTCTCGGAAGACTTCCCAGAAGGCGGGGGGGCCTCCCTCCTGAGAGGGCCCGCCCCTTCTCGCTCCCCCACAGGGCTCGCCGCCGACTTTTCCTCCTTGGAACACCAAATTGAGCATCGTTTGACCGACCCCCATCCCCGCCGGCGCGGGCTGGGCCCCACTGGCAGATCTGCCCCCCTGGATGGGGACACGGGCTGCTCTCTTCGGGCTTCGAGGGGCATCTCGATCCCCAACTGAGGTGGTGAGGCGGTGGGGCTCGAGGTGGGGATGGGGATCGGTTCAACGATACTGACAAGTGGGGGAACAAACGCAGCCCCAGTGGGTCCGCCAACGCGCCGCCAGCGGGCCCGTTGGGCGGCGGCGCCGCCCGCCGCTCGCGGAGGCGCCGCCCCCCTGCGCTCTCCGCGCCCGTTGCCGCTGTCGTCCCCGATGGCGAGGCGACCCGGGCAACCTCCAGAGCTCCGGGCCGAGCGTCGAGGTCCTGTCGCGGGCGACCGCGGCGCGCGCCCGAGACGTCTTCGGCGGCGCGCGACCATTTGGCGCATGCCTCGGGTAACGCAGAGGACGCACTTAGCAATGCGATCCGAGGGCGCTGCAACGACGACGTCGGACATGGACGGGTCTAGCTTGCGCGTCGGTCGGAGGAAAGTGGGTGAACGCGCGCGAGTTAGGAGGGCGGATGGAGTAGAGTGGTGTCAGGCCCTTCCAGACAGCATATCGATTCTTGAAATAGGGAGGCGCCTGGAGGAGGTCGGGTTCAGCAAATCTGAACATGCAGACTTTCAACCGCAAGAGCGAATATTGCAACATGATGTTGCCAGAGTGCAGACGCGCGGCCAGGCCCGAACGCAGGCGGAAGCTTGGTCGCTTGATCCTGCGCTGGACTGCACGATGCGAGAGATCGGCTGGATGCGCACGTGGGCGCCAGCGGGTGCGCCCGGCGCCGCCTGCGCAGGCGCCGTCTTGGCGCGGTTCTCGGAGCAGACGAGATCATCGACCGCCGTCCCGCCAGCCCGACGTCGTTGAGGACCGCCGCCCTGGACCCGGCAAGCTCGGACCGCCCGGGCTCAGCCAGGGCCTCGGGCGAGTTGTGGAAATCTTCCCAGGGCGCCCACGGGATAGACGCCGTGCTGGTAAAGTAACAAATTCCACGAATGCGGTTCACGTTCTCCACGCGCCCCTGGACGGGCACTGCCGCACGGCGCGCCCCACCGCCGAGAGGGCGGCCCTCAAGCTTGAGCGCCAACAACCGGCGCGTTCCAAAAAGACCAATCTGGATGTCCTCAAGGCACTGGGCCAGGAACATCTAACAGGAAATGTCTTTCTGGGCCAAACCAGCCACGCCTTCGTGAGCGCAGCCTCCAGGGGAATCAATAGCAGGTTGGAAAGACTAGGGCCATCCCATAGCGCGATCCCCTTTCTTCGTTTGCGGGGCGGCCTCGCAATGAGCATGACGCTCGGCATGGAAAGACGCATCCGCATTCTCAACCTGCGCTGCCACGTATCCTTTTTGCGAAGGCCGACCAACTGACTTTCCAGCACAAATGCTGCAACCGCTGCCGTTGCGCCCGTGGCCGCCGTCTGTCGGAAGGCACGGGCGCGTCGAAGAGGCCGCGCATGCTGGAGCTGGGCGGCCGCTGCCCACAGGTGCTGAATGAACTGCAAGTGTAATTGGCCGCCGTACGGCGAGCGCGCTTCGCGGCGCGGGCGTCGGCGGCGCGCTGAAAAAATGCCGACTAGCGCGGCCAATCTCAATCCAAGGCCGTGCGCGGCGACAACAAAGCCGAAAACTGAGCGAACCGACAGCGACACCGAAGCCGACCGACACCGGCATGCCGAGATCAGCCCAGAACGGTGCAGTGGCGCGGCAGCGACGCACGACGCACTGACCGACCAAGCCGAACCGACCGAACGCAACAGACTGGGACGCAACCCAACCGAACGAATCGTGAACACCCTGCCACTGGCCCCTAGGGTTCCCACCGCTGAGCAGGCCTGCTGCCCGCATGGGCCGCCGCCGGGGGGCCGGGATGGGGCAGCCGGGGCCGCGGTTCCATGCCACCCGGGCCATCTCTCGGCGACGAGCGAGAGGGGGGGCGGTGAGGAGACGGCCTTCTCAGAACGCAGCGGGGCTGCTCAGAAGCCCTCCCGCCTTCTGGCAAGTTTTTCCTGTCTTAGGGGAAGGCTGAGACAACTTCTCAGAAGGCCATGGGACTTCCGAACCTTCTGAGAAAGCCCGCCTCTTCCCACTCCCCCCCCCACCGGGCGCGCCCCCGACTCTCGGCATGGGCGGCGCGAAGGCGTTCAGCATGATGCATGTTTGTCGGCGCTGCTCCGGGTGGCACTGGTTACCCATCGGTCGGAAGAAGTAGGTAGAAACATGAAGTAGGAAGGCGTTGAAAATAGATTGGGTTCCGTCCGCACCCTTGGGAGGACGGAAAAGGTGAAGCCACTCGATCAATGAAATAGTAAGGCGCTTGAAGTATATTGTAATCTGGGAATTCCAAAATGCCTATTTTCAACGAACCTGCCTCCTTGTCCAGGAACCGTGCGGCCCCGGCGTGGGCCAACTCTGCCTTGCGAGGCTCTCCTTGTGCCTGGCCGCCGACGGCAGTCGGTGCTCGACGCCGCCAGTGGCGATTTTCTTTCAGCACGCGACGCCAATCCGACTGCCTTCGACAGATAAGTGAGCTTGGCCGCGATTTGCACATCCACGTCACTGCCGCAAAAGAAGCTGTTGGGGTGCTGGCCTCCAACTCCGCACCGGCAGACGGGAGACGAAATCCTCGACTGCGGCTGGGCGCCAGGCTTGACTTCAGCGCGGTGATGGTCGAAGTAGGCAACGCCGCACTGGCTGCAACTCCAATGTCCATGTCGATCGTGCTCCCAATGGCCTTACTCGCCAGAGACGCTGTAAGCCGTGCGTGCGCGGTCACGCTGATCGCGAGCATCAGCACGATCACGTGCCTCGGCACGCATGTGGCGGCCTGCGCCCCAGACAGCACCAAGCTTGCTGCACCACGGCGCGCAGCACTCCCGTGCCGTCGACTCAAGACTTTGTCTAGCACGAGCTCACAAAGACTCTTGGCCAAGGGCCAGCGCACAACCCACGTAGTCGCGATTGCAACAGTAGGCGGAATCAAGCCGTGGATCCGCAGTGTCCGCGTGATCTTAAGAAAAACATAAGCCTTGAGAGAAACCGGCTTCAGAGGAGGGAGGAGGAGGAGGAGGAGGAGGAGGAGGAGGAGGAGGAGGAGGAGGAGAGGAGGAGGAGGAGGAGGAGGAGGAGGAGGAGGAGGAGGAGGAGGAGGAGGAGGAAAAGGAATAACCGGATCAGTACGAGTACTTCGCCTCATCGGGGTTCGGGGGCCGAACCCAAGAGGTCTGTTCCTTCGAGACAGAGACGCCTGCAACGTCAGCGCCAGGGGGAGGACTGGCAGGAGGACCTGGCACGACGGGTCAGCGCCACCAAGGACACTCAGTGTACAAGGACGTTGACTGATGCGGGAAGCTGGTGCACTCCAGCCACTCTCATGGGCTATCCCGCGCGACAGTGGTACTCTCCTGTCACCTTCCTGCTGCTCCCTTGCGCGTTGCCGAAATAACTGCCGCTGGGTCGGCGACTCCGAAGAGCGTGGTTCCTAGTTTGCACAGGGTGTGCTTTGCAACCCGCGCGGGTGCTGGCGAGGACCTCGACGCAGATCTCCGCAGCGCCCAGACGAGGGTTCGTCAAACCTGCGGCGCAACGTGCTGATTCCTTAGCACCAACGGCGCAAATCGCAAACCGCATCCCGACGTAACCACACCAATCACGGTCACCGACTGCATGATGGCTACAACCGTAGCGGATACCAGCCAACCGGTGCCGCTCCATACTTTACGGAGCCACCCGGCCGAGATTACCGCACGGGACGGTGCAGTGCCGGCCGCGACAAGTGTACGGGAAGATAACCGTACCCAAAAATTCGATGTCCTGATTTTTTCGATGCGGGGTGAAGTCCCGACCCTTTCCCTGGGGGCGGTTTTTCATCATGGGTCGTTGTTTGACGGTGCTGGGGCCCAGCGAGGGCCCCCGGAGGGGAGGAGGAGGAGCGAACGACGCGCTGAAGGGGGCGCGTGTCCGCGGGTTAGAGGCGCAGCGGGCCCGCGCCGCCCACGAGGCACCGAGGCAGCCTCAGGACGCGTCGGGCGGCTGCGACCACCTCCTTGTGGTACTTGAGCTCGTCGTGGATGGCGGGCGCGCCCAGCTCGGCGCGCACCCGCATGATGTTGTACGTGCGGAAGGCCACAGCCATGCGTGTGATGTCGTGCTTCGGGCGGTCGTCGATGTTGTCGCTCTCGTGGAGCCCGAGCCGCGTGAGGACATCACCAGCAGGTTGTCCCCGAGGCTGAGCCAGTAGCGCCCGCATTCGCGGGCATGTAATGTAGTGGTTGATGTCGTCCGTGTTCTTGATCTGCGAGTCTTTGTCGCAGCCGAACAGGCAGTTCTTCTTGTGGGGATTGACGTGCATGCGGTGCGATGTCGTCCACGCTCCAGACAAGGTCTTGACCGCGGGCCAGAAGAGCGAGGCCGTGGAGTTCGCCAGGTGGGGCCGCAGGTCGCGCCAGCCGTGCTCAACACTCGCAGGGAGAGCAGCACGTCCAAGAAGTCCGTCACGGTCGGATGCATCGGAGTCCATCATGATGTCATTGGCGGAGTAGATGTGAGGTGTGGAGGTGGCCGTAGTGGTAGACTGAGTGCCGTCGTCTTCCTGCGGGATGTTCGGGTTGGTGGCGCGTTCCCGTTCGATCCAGCGACGGCGGGCGCGGTGTTCAGCAGCTTCATCAGCAAATGCTCGATGAGTGTTGGTCGGCATGTGATCGGTGGTGTAGATCTGTAGGCGGTGGTTGCGAGGTCGTTCAGCTCGATGCCATGCACCGTAACAGATCTCCTTCGCCATGTCACGGAACTGGCTGACCCGTACTGGTCATCGAAGCAGAAGTGCGCATTGAACTGGGTGCGGTGTAGAACAGCTGTGATGTACGGGACGCAACAGTCCATCCAGTCGTTGAAGTTGTCCATATCGCGGCCGAAGAACACGCTGGGGATCCATCTTGCTGCCCATGCTTCTGCGCGTTCATTCAGGTACTTCATGGAGTCATGGTTGTCGTTCCCATTCGGCTGCTCGGTCGTGGCAGGTGCCATCTGAGGTCCACTTTCAACGGGAAGTAGTGGGAACCAGGCGCGGAGACGGTGATGGATAGTCTTGTGGAAGGAGTCGCGGTACAGCTGGCGTTGTAGTTCCCGTAGGTATGCTTGTTGTGGAGAGGTGCGTGAAGTGGCACTCGAAGTAGCACCATTCGAAGCTATGTATCCAGCTTGTCTCTGATGAGATCCGCCAGTCCTGTCACGACTGGGCGTGTGAAGGCCACCAGCCCTGTCACGGCGTGGTGCCTGGTGGGCTCCAGTCCTGTCACGACTGTGTGTGTACAGATCCTCCGCCTTGTTACGACGGGATGCCATGATAGCGTGTCGTCCAGCAGCAGCAGCTTGCCCATGTGCTCGTTGCAGTAGGTGGGCGGCATTTACCGTAGATCCTGTGGATCGCGTGAGAATCTTGAAGATGGATCCTTTGCCCGTCGCGATCAGCTTGTTGTGCAGTATGTCGTCGAATCGCTGCACGATGGAAGTGGCGTCAATCCAGCATGAAGCAGACCATTTCCCAACAACTGCATCTCGTAGCGGGAGAAGTTCTTCAGCATGGGCACGGAACGTGTGAAGCAGAGGCTGCCAGCCAGAGATGGTGGTCGCGGAGGCGCGCCACATCGTTGCTGCGAGAAGCGTTTCAATACCCTGCGGGATCGTGGCGGACGCCCATAGCGTGAACGACAGAATGTCCATCTTCGTGAAGCTCGAGGGGGCAGCGCGGATCAGCTTGTGGAGCCCGTGAATCTCCTTGGACAGGAATGCTGGGGAAGGCGGGTAGAGCTGGCCGGCGAACGAGAGGCATGCGATGGCAGCGGAGTTGTACATCTTGATGCACTGCTGGATGGGAGCGTAGGAGTCGCACAGGATCTGGATGCGCCCCCACCACTTGTTGGCAGGACCTTGCCATTGATAGTCGAGAGAAGCACCAGGGCCGATGTACACGCCGAGGTAGCGCGCAAAGCTCTTGATGGAGAAGTCTTGCCACGGCTCGTAGAGCTGGGTCAGGATGGCACGCATGCTCGCGGTGATCTCGGGCGTTGGCAGGGACCAGGTGGGTACGAGGACGCATTTCTTCGGTTGAAGGCGGGGTCCAGCGTGATGTTGTGCAGCTTGCAGGTGTGGTAGTAGAGCGCCAAGATCCCGAAGTGCAGCAAGAACTATACCCAGGTCGTCGGCGCATGCGCTGAGCAGGCCTCTACCCAGAGCAGTAAGTTCCATCTTGAGGCCCTTGATGATGGGATCGAAGACTAGCGCCCAGAGCGTGCCACTCAAGGGGCATCCTTGCGCAACCCCAGATTCTGCTAGAAGTAGCGGTCGACGAGTACCCCCTAAGTCGAGGAAAGCAAGTGGCATGTTGTAGCAGCACTGCAGGAGATTGAGAAAGACGCCGTGGATGCCCCACCGCCTTAGGGTAGCCCACAACCACGCGTGCGTGAGGCTTGGGAACGCTGCGGCAATGTCCACGCTGGCGAAGCAGGGCATCATGCTGGGGGCTTCGCTGTTGATGCTGGTGATACGGGCGATGGTGTCCACCTTGACAATGTTGGAAAGAAATTGACGGCCACTGACAAAACCTTGTAGTTCTTCCTCGGTATCCGACGCCACGGAGCTGAGGATGCGGTTCGTCGCGGAGGCGATGATCTTGATGTCACTGTTCTTCATGGCGATGGGGGCGTAGACAGTCAGGACTGCGAGAGCACTCGTAGTTGCCCATGGGCTCATCACCCTTGGGGAGCATGGCCATGAGCGCGTAATTCAGGTCGTGTGGGATCGGTCCACCGTGAGCAATGGAGTGGAGGAGTGTGTGGAGGATCTCGATGCTGCCTTCTGACCGTACCCATGCTCGATAAGGCAATCCGTCGGGCCCAGGAGCAGAGTCACTGGCGCGTTTAGCAGCAGCTTGAAGTTCTTCAATCCCAGGTAGAGGCAGGTGGCGTGGAGGCATTGGTGGGAAGACCATGTCCAGATATTGCTGCATCGCTGGGACGTCAACGTGCTTAGCAGCGAACACCTTCGACCAGTGAGATTGAATAGCGTTGTGCATTGACATGTCGGGCCTCTGCTGTCGGTGGCGCGGGCACCTGCCAGAATCAAGCGCTTCGAGAACGGCTTCCAGATCTCGCTGCGCTGTCCAATACGACGAGCACGACGACGCCATCGCTCACCATGGTCGGGTCGTTGTTCCGCGTAGGCAGCTCGCGAGCGGGCGGCAGCAGCGCGACGCCGTTGTTCAGCGATCTGAAGCTGCATGGCGGAGTGCTCGGTCTCGAACGCGGTGCGGTCGACAAGCGAGATCCTGTGGTGACTGATGTCGATGTGCTGTGCCCCAGCAGTGGTGCCTCTCGGAGTCGCTGAGCGAGAGTGAGGTCTTGGTACCACACGGCCCTGGCCATACTGCGGAGTGTGAGTGCACGTGCCTCTGCTATGACTTGTGGGTCTTCATTTCGGCTCTCGAACGGCTTGATCTCGGAGGCGGAGACAGAGGTGATGGTGTCGCGAGCCTTGCACGCCGCCATCTTCATTACGTGCTTCATTGTTCGCCAGTTGGAGATGGGGTCGGCAGAGAGGTCGGCCATCTCGACAAGACGATTGTAGTAGAACTTGTAGTGCTTGGATTCGAAGAGGAAGGCGGGGACGCCGCGTTCGCTGGCTGGACGTGGCTGACGAGGTCGAAGCCGTAGATGTAGAATCTTGCGATCGCTGATGGGCTCCCCTTCTCGGTCGAGCGGTCGGCCATCGGCAACAAGAAGTGTCTCGATGTGCGGGATGTTGGACGCGTTGATCGAGACGAAGCATCTGTCGATGGTCGCCTCCGTCATGTTGGCCACGCATCGGTGAGTGGTGGCCTTCGTAGTGATCCCCATCATCTGTGAGAAGATGTTCTTCCAAAAGACAGGCTGGTAGTGGTAACGCTCGGCGGTGGAGTCCGCGGCGGGGTGAAGCAGGCTCTTCGGCGGCGTCTGGGCGATATTGAAGTCCCCAATCATGTAGTAGTCGTGGTTGTCTGGGCGGAGGGCTGAGCGTTGAGCAGCTGCTTGCCACGCAGCTCTGAAGCGCTGACGGTCAGAACCGCTGAGGTCGTAGCTGTGAATGTTGAAGATTGTTGTCTCATGCTGTCTTGCCCCGTCTTGAATGCGTAGTTCACCAATGCGCCCAGGGACGATCGCGCGAAATGAATGTAGAGGTCGTTGATCATGTGGCAGTTGGAGTTCAGCTCGGTCAAAGGGAACCAGGAAAGCGATTCCGCCTGCGGTCTTCGAGGATTGGCCGTCAGTCACTAGCGCTGAGTGGAAAGCGATGTACTTGTGGTCGGAGCCCGCGGCCAGGAGGTCCATGTCGGTGCTGTTGCCGTGCGTCTCTTGGATGGCGGCGACCGCTCGTTGCCGCATGTAACTGAGCAACAACTGCCGCTTGAGGGCCCGCCTTGGTGCCGATCTGCCATTGAGCGCCTGCGCACTCCACGAGACCAAGTTGAGGCCGTCGGCGTGTGGTTTCGTGAACCACGGCGACCATCGCATGCTAAAGCCACCGTGCTGCCTCCAGTGGGTTGGCGAATGCGGCGGCCAGCGCGGTGGCCAAAGGCGCATGCTCGGTGATAGGGATGCCAGCGGGGGCAGCAACGTCGGACCAGCGGACCTGGGTGGCTGCATCAGGAGTGGCGCCAGCTGTGACCTGGACGATGGGAGCGCCGTCGGCGGACAGGAAGCCTCCAGCGCGGTGAACCCAAGTCTCGAGCGTGGGGAACTTGTCATTGATGAGCTTGTTGAGCTTTTTGAGTTGAACTTCTTGGCGGACCATGCGTGGCGACTTGTCCGCGGAGGCGTAGAGGGCAGTGAGTCCAGAGTCCGATTCCACCTGGAAGAGTCGCCATTCACGACCTTGCCGAAGTGCGCGATGTAGAGCTTGTGCTCGCGGGAGAGCAATCGAGTGCCGCCAGTGAGTGTGAGCGAGATTCTCCGTGCTGGGCCCCCTGAGTTGATGCGGAGCGCATTGATGTCCACGTCGGCGGCTTCGAACTAGGAGGCGAGCGCAGTCTTGAGCGAGGCGACGGAGAATTCAGAGGCATCCCCACACCAGAATGTTGCAGCATTCGGTGGGCGGTCCCAGGCACCCATGGCGTCCAAATCCATGGCTGGGTGGAGAGCTTCGGCATGACGAAGAGTTTGCTGTAGAGCGTCCACGCTTGCCTTGAGTTCACCTTGGAGGCGTTCAGCACGGTCAGCACGGCCTTTGAGTTCGGTGATATCCCTCTCGGCAGACTCCTGGCGGTTGCTGAGCTGTTCGGTGAGCTTCGTGATGTTGGCCAGGAACTCAGCTTGCGCAGCAGCTGCAACTTGTTTGGATGTGGCTTCGAAGGCGGCGGCGGCTTTGCCGACCTGGGTCTGGAGGAGATCGGTGAGCACCTTCCGCTGGTGTGCGGGGAGGTCGATCGCGGCAAGCTTCTGAGCTCCAGCGGCCCAGGGGTCGGCCCGCAGTGTCCTTGCCCTTGCCCTTGTCGGTGTAGTCGGCCCAGGAGTCGGCGGAGCTGGCGACACCAGGCACACCCATCGCGAGGCTATCGTGCGCGGGGCCAGCGCTGGCGGCGAGAGATATGTAAGCTGCGCCTCAGCAGCGAAGGAGATGGAAATGCTCAACGCCGCGGGCACGGCGAAGGCGGAAAGCAGCGGTCCTAGCAGTCCCCGGACCAGGGGTCTCCGTGCTCTGCCACGGGGCACAAACATCTTGAGCCAAAATGGCTACGGAGGGGGAGGAGGAGGAGGAGGAGGAGGAGGAGGAGGAGGAGGAGGAGGAGGAGGAGGAGGAGGAGGAGGAGGAGGGGGGAGGGAGAGTACTGGAGGAGGAGGGCTCTCACTCGCCGACCGGGAACCCGTTGCGGTGGCGCCGACGTCGCCCGACGGGAGTAGCGCGGAGGGCGGCCCGCGGAGGCCTCGGCGGCCTCGCGGTGGCCCTCGCTGCAGGGCGCGGCCGGCGCCAGGGGGCCGTCGAGGGAGTCCTCGGAGCGGGGGCCGCAGAAGCGCGGCGACACAGCAGAGCGACCCCCCGGCGAGAGCGACCTCCGGTGCCCGAGTCTCGGGGCTCCGCGGGGGAGGCCCGGCGCAGGCCATCCAGGCACGACGGCCGGCGCCGACGAGGCCCCTGCGGGGACCCGCACTGGCGGCCACTCCGGCGAGAGGTCACTCTGACGCGCAGCGTCGGGCCCAGGGCACGAGAGCATCCCTCGAGAGCACGAGATCCTCCGCCAGCCCAGACGCACAGGACAGCTAAGGGTACCCCTTTCCAGGGTGCACAAGAGAACGTCCAGCAAGCATGAAGGACACAAGAGGGGTACCCCGAACCGAGGACGATGTTGTACGTCCTTTCTTTGACCGGCCGAGGACGTTGTTGTACGTTGGACCAAGCACGGGTGCCGAGGTACCCTCCCCGAACCGACCTCGATCTGATACCTCGGTCCGACGCGTCGCCGAAGAGCGGGCGCCGCCGCGGGCCGAGCGGCAGATTTTTTCTGTTGCTGCTGCAGAAGACGGCCAAATGATCGGCGGCGAGCCCGGGGCCCCGACATGCTCGCGTCGCGAGCAGAACCAGGACGGTGGGTGTCTCGTCTTAGGTCGGGCATGTCCTCCTACAGGCGGATTCTGGAAGCCAAATAAGACATACTCAAAACATGCTCCACACTTTTGACTACAGAGAAACCGTCCCCAGACTATTTTGTTAGACTCGTTATGAATAGTCCTCCTGTCGAGAAACGTGCCCACCCGAATGCTCGCGTTGCGAACAGAACCAAGACGGGAAGTGCCTTGTCGTTCTCGGCCTCTGGGGGCCCTCGCCGGGCCCAGAGGCCGTCGGACAACCCCTCGGGATGAAAGAGACCAGTCCTGGGGGGAAGAGTCGGGGCTTCCGGCGGCCCCGTGCTGAAATGTCAGCCAAGGGATGCGGTCAGTACTTCTGTCTGTACCCACTGCAGTATGAAGTTTTTGGCTCCCGTTCCCCGGAGGCCCGAGGCGCACCAGCTATGGATCAACATGCCCCCTAAAGGCTCGATGTTTATCCATATCCAGTGCGCCTCGGCCTTGTGGCGCCCTTCCAACAGAGTCCAAGAAACACTGGATATGGATACACATCTTGCCCGCTAATGGATTGGCAGCGAGCCCAGGGGGAAATATGAGAAGGGGCGGTCCTTCGAGAAGGCTTCGAAGGCCTCTGGCATTCTGAACCATTTTCTGGGCCTTTCCCGAAGACACTGGAGACTTCTCAGAACGCCGGAGGGCTTCTGAGAAGCCCCGTCGCTTTCTGAGAAAGCCTGATCCTTCTCACTTCCCTCCGGGGCGCGCCGCAAAATGAAGGAAGAATAATTTGCGTGGGCAGGCACTGCAACGGCGAGATTCGTATGTCACAGAATACCTCTTTGAGGCGGCGAGGAAAAGAAGGGAGTCAGAGGGATGACGAAGGGTTAGGATGTTTCAACCTGCTTTAGCCTGAATCAAAAGAAAGAATTTCGAGCATCAAGACAGTACCGAAACTGTAGGGTTTTCACGTGTCGGGCCCTGGGAGGCGATACTCCTTCGACGCCGTTTTGCTACTTGTTTGGGTGCTCGAAATGATTTCTGGGATTTGGTCCGAAGTGCGATGGGGGCAACATAAGCGAAGGCGGGGGATGGGGAGGAGCACGAAAAGGGCTGCGCCCTGGGGCTCGGGCACCTCGTGGCCCACCTCGGACCCCCCCCAAAGGCCCTGGCAGGCAAACCTCGGTCTTTCCACATCCAGGGTTAGTGTGGGCGCGTCCCCCTACAGGCCGCTTTTGTGCGAAAAGAAGAAGTAGTCAAACAATAATCAACAATAGTCGAAAATTGTCCAAAATCGCCCCCAGACTATATTTTCCTATGTTTAAATGTTCCTCCTGTAGAGGGGCACGCCCAACTTGAATCCAGGGCCAGGCCGCAGCCTCTGTACTTCGCCTTCCTGAAACAATAGATAGACCCAATGCTTTTCCCGTTGGGCCTGCGCGTCGTCCAGGCCATTTCGCTGCACCTGTCGAGCGCGGCCATGATGAACGAGGCTGACCAAGATGCACCAGCGATGCTGCAATGCACCCTCCCGTCCCAAGCCCTCTCCTCACAGCTCCCCACCTTGCACTGCGAGCCCCCTCCTCCCAGGCCCCCTCCTCACCATCGGGGGCGCGCAGACATGGATCGGGGGATGTGCCCTCCCCAGAGTGCGGCCGGCGCCGCCTCGCTCGGCGGCGGACATCCGCGATCTCCCATGGAAGCGGGAACCGTCCAGTGTTCCCTGTCAGAAAGCACTCGGATTGTGATCCAGGTGTTCCCGGGATAGAGAAACACTTGGATCGTGATCCAAGTGTTCTGGGATCCTGCACTCAAGGATTCTCGTCTCGCCCCTGCAGCGGGAGGGCCGTGCTTGGGGGCAGCGCTCGACGCTGGCGGCGTGCGGGGACGCGGCCAGGCGGGGAACGCCCAGGGCTTTCGGGCTACCCCCGGGGCCCTAGGCCTGGCCGGGAAGGGCACGATCCCCAGCAGCGCCGATCACGCCGCCTCCCCATGGCGCGGAAAACGGCGCAGGACGCAACCGCCAGGAACTGGCGCGACATCGCCTCTAACGAATTTCGAGCACCAAGGAAGAACCGAAACTTGAGGGTTCTCACGTGTCGGGCCCTGGGAGGCGATACTCGTTCGACACTGTTTCGATACTTTTCTGGGTGCTCGAAATGTCTGGGATGTGGTCCTGAAATGCGATGGGAGCAACATAATTCTTGCCCATGGAAGCGGGAAAACTGCCATGCACCTCGAAACGAGGCGCGCCACGCGCAAATGCAGTCAGTCGAACACTTCGATGGCAACTCATGGAAGCCTCCCGTACCATCTTGCCAGCTCTTGCGAATCGACGCTCGTCGATGCTGAATCGACGCTACGTCGGCGCCATCTCACGACTCCCAGACGCCAATAATCGACGCTGAAGACTGAATTACGAAGGTATACGCGGCTCCCATGACTTGCTACCGGAGAGCACCAGAGGTTGTCGATCAGCAGGCCCTTGCGCCCCAGGCTGGATTCGCCGCTGAGGCTCGGGCGTTCATTCGGGAGGCCGCTTCGGGCACCCAGGACGCTCCGTGGGCCACTGGGCTCCCCCGCGGCCTGATAATAGGCAGATCGGACCATGGTCTGCGAGACATCCGGCAGGGGGAAACAATTCGTGGACACTCCCCGCTCCCCCAGACTCAAAGTCGGCACGTGCGGGAGAGACTGCGGTCGAAGTGCAGCTCATCAGACCCACCGCCAACTTTGAACATTGGGGGGGAGGGGGAGGCGTCGACCGATGATTGTGGCCTGCGTGTTCGCTATTTTTGTCCGAGGCCTGTCAGACCCGCTCGGGCCCTGCAACTCGGGCCTTCCCTCGCGCTTCGCTTGAGACATCCTCGAAATCTGCAAAACAAGCGTTTCGCCTTGTAGATGAGTAAATCCGTTGACCCTCCTCGAACATGGCACTGGGGACAAATTTACAAACTAAAAGTGACACCTGGGCCCGCGCCTTTCAGGGAAAACCTGATCGACCCGCGAACCTGAAACATAATTGAGAAATGCGAAGCGTGGCTACGTTTCCCAGAGACATGATTTGGGCGACAACTAATTGCAATGCTGGAAATATCGACCGTGATGTACCGTCTCAAGGGTTGTGCTACATCTGCTGTGCTGCGCGGAAATGGAACGTGTCATGCCGCAATGAAGTGCGCTGTGCTCCGTAGCGTTGTGGATCAAGTCGCCCTTGGCATCCGCATCCTGACCGAACTGATCTGGACCTTAAGCTCGAGCTGCCTGAGCGCATAACTGGCCCAGAGCTGGTTGCAATCAACACGTGTGGGACCTCCAACCTGCTCCAGCTCAAAATCTGACTCAACTCCGATGCGGGTCGAGACGACACGGGGCGCAGAACGCGTGTATTCGCAACGGAATGTGCCAGGGGCGCACTCGGGGATGCGCAAGGGGACGCGTCAGGGGACGTGGCAAGGAGCGCGCCACGGAACGGGCAGGGAAAGCGCCAGGGGACAAACCATGGAACGCGACAGAGGACGAGCCAGATGACGCGCCGAAGGGGGAGGGGCATACGCCGTCCCGCTCTGGGGCGTTAGGAACCCAAATGTTTTCCCGCGTGTCCTGCTCCGGCGCGTTAAGAACCCACGTGTTGTCACGCTTGTCCCGCTCTGGGGCGTTAAGAATCCACATGTTGTCACGCTTGTCCCGCTCTGGGGCGTTAAGGATCCACATGTTGTCACGCTTGTCCCGCGCTGGCGCGTTAAGAACCGACGTGTTGTCACGCCTGTCCCGCTCTGAGGCTTTAGGAGCCAACGTGTTGTCACGCTTGTCCCGCCCTGGGGCGTTAGGAGCTCACGTGTTGTCACGCTTGTCCTGCCCTGCGGCGTTAAGAATCCACGTGTTAGCACGCTCGTCCCACTCTGGAGCGTTGGGAACCCAAGCGTTTTCAGGCTTGTCCCCCGCTCTGGGGCGTTAGGAACCCATATGTTTTCGCGTTTGTCCCGCTCTGGGGCGTTAGAAACCCATGTGATGTTGCGCCTGTCCCGCTTTGGGGCGTTACCAACCCGTGTGTTTTCACGCTTGTCCCGCTCGGGGGGGGTAGTAGGAACTCACGTGTTGTCATGCTTGCCATGCTCTGGGGCGTTGAGGGCCCATATGTTTTCACGCTTGTCCCGCCCTGGGGCGTTAGGGACCCAACTGTTTTTACACTTGTCCTGCTCTGGGGCGTTCGGAACCTATGTTTTCACGCTTGTTCCGCTCTGGGGCGTTAGGAACCCATGTGATGTTGTCACGCTTGTCCCGCTCTGGCGCGTTAAGAACCGACGTGTTGTCACGCATGTCCCGCTCGGGGGGGGGGGGTAGAAACCTATGTGTTGTCACGCTTGCCGTGCTCTGGGGCGTTCGGAACCGCCGGCTCTGAGATGCTACCCTATGCAATCTATAGGAGTACGTGCAACCCGCAGAAAGGACTCGAACCCCAAGAGAGGAGCAGTCTATAAGACAACACAAAAGGTGTCGCTCGAGACGTCCTCAACACATGATGTAAAACAAGTGTTTCGCGTGAGACATCCGCAGCAAACGAACATGTTTATTTTGCCACGTGTTTCATCGTTCGGGATTTTCCAAACCAGCGTTTCGCCTGGGACATCCTCAAATTTCAATACACCAGCCCTCTTCGACCTTGTGATTTATCAAGGATCCCAACCGCCAGCTCTTTGAATCTGGCACCAGGGACAATTCACCTACCAAACGAAAACCCTGGGCTGGCGCCCCTTCCAGCAACAAAACACAACAGGTGGAATGCACGCGACAAGGCTCCCCAACGAGACGGGGAGAGGAGGATCCTCGGGGAACTCGCGGCGGGAGATGTTCGACGATCTCTTGAGAAACCGTCCCGAGGCCTTGACGAGGAGGCTGGGGAGGGGCAGCCGAACGCACGGAAGCGGCCGGGCCACGGCCCCCGCCCCTGGGGTCCGTGGTCGGGCACGTCAGGGGCACCCGCCACGGCAACTCCTCGCTCAGCTGCGGCTGCAGCTGCTGCGATGGCGAGTCTGGCTGCAAGCCCTGACGCTGGAGCTGCCGCTTCCTTAGAAGTCGGCGCTTCCTGCCCAAACATGCGAGGTCCTGATTCTTTTTCCGTACGGGGGCCGCGGACATCTCGACCCTTTCTCCAGGGCAAACTTTTCATCCTGCGTCGTTTGTTGACGGTCCTGGGAGTCTCGGCGAGGGACCCTGGAGGCCGAAAGCGACGAGCAGCCGCCTGTCTTGATTTTTGTTCTGGACGCGAGCATGTCTGGGTCCTCCTCCTTCTCCTCCTCCTGCTCCTGCTCCTGCTCCGCCTCTTCCTTCTCCTTCTCCTCCTCCTCCTCCTCCTCCTCCTCATCCTCCCGGTGGAGCGTCAAGCAAGGGCGGGACGCGGGCGCGAGAGGCGACGCCGACCCCAGGCTCCTCAGACGCCCTCCTACGGAGACCTCCCTGGGCCCTTCTTCGCAGCCTCCTGCCTTCTCCTACTGAACCGCTACAGATAGCCAAAGAGGGCCCTGGAGCGATCCAAGACAGCTCCAAGACAGACGAAGATTGCCTGCAAACGGCCCAAGAGGCCCCAAAGACGCTCCAAGAGAGCCCCAAGAGCACGTCCAAGAAAACCCCCAGAGGCAAACATGTTTTTTGTCGGATTTTAGCGTTTGCGCCTTTTCGGCCCCAAGAGGCCCCCCAAACAGCCCAGGAGGCACCCACGAGGACTCCAAGACGACCCAAGAGTGCCCCAAGACGGCCCAAGAGGCTTCCAAGACGGCCTGAGAGGGCCCCCCCAAACGCCTCAACGGAGGCCCATAAAGGGGAACACGAACTGCCATTTCGAGTTCTCCGCTCTAAGGGAGCCCCAAGACCGCCAGCAAGCGCCTTAGAGGACCCCCCCGTGTAGCTGTGCCGCGCCGCATAGTGACGTGTCAAGGACGCGCCACGGAACGTGCCAATTGCAGTGCCAGGGGACGCGTCAGGGGACATGCCGTGTTGAACTGTGCTCTGCGCGATTGCATTGTCGGTCAAGCCGTCCTTGGCGTCTGAATCCTGACCAAACTGATTTGGATCTGAAGCTCGAGCTGTCTGAACACATAGCTCGGGTTGCAATCGAATCGCGCGGGGTCTCGACCAGCTCGAGCTCAAAATCCGACTCAATTCCGCAGCCCTCGCTCGAGACATCCGCACAGCTTGCTCAGACATAGAGCCAGGACCACATGTTGGATATCTCCCTGTGTAGCCTGGATGCGTGAAAACGTGGTTCCAGCTCGGGGCAACCACGTTAGAAGCCATCCTGGGCGGCCTGGACACGTGAAAACACATGGTTCCAGCTCGGGGCGGCCATGTTAGATACCGCCCTGGGTCACCTGGACACGTCAAAGCACATGGTTTCAGCTCGGGGCCACCATCTTAGATATCCACCTGGGTGGCCTGGGCACATGAAAACACATGGCTTCAGCTCGGGACCACCATGTTAGATACCCAATGGGTAAATCTGGAAAATCACCAGCTCAAGAAACTGTGTCATATTAGAACACATCTGGTGTCGATATACTGATTTCGTCTGGCTCTGGTGGGCCCCCACGCTAGGGGCACCCAGGCGACCACATGTTAGATACCCCTCGTGGGTGGCCAACATGCGTAAAAACATGCGGTTCCAGCTCGGGGCAACCATATTGGATACCTCTTCTGGGTGGCCTGGGCACGTGAAGACACATGGTTCCAGCTCGGGGCCACCGTGCTAGATACCCCTCTGGGCGGCTTGTACACGTGCAAGCACGCGGTTCCAGCTTGGGGCCACCATGTTCGATACCTGTCTGGGCGGCCTGGACACATGAAAACACGAGGTTCCAACGAGGGGCACAACGCAACTATCTTAGATACTTCCCCAGGGGGACTGGCGTAGGGGGGACGAATCGACCTGGCCTCGGCGATACATCGCCGATCGATCGGCGGTAGGCACCCGATGATGAATCCGCACCTTCAGAAGCCGGAGCCGCAAGGTAGCTCCGCAGCTCATTCCGACTTCCGGCAAGAATCCCCGGCGCGGCCAGTTTGAACCGGCAGCGTGTTCTGGCTGGCCTTGCTAAAGCGTTTCCCAAGACGCGTGCCCAGGAGCTCTCCATACGGTCCTTCGGAAGCTCTCTCCAGGGAGTTGCAGACCAAGACATGCGACGTCCTGATTCTTTCAGGACGGCGTCCCTTGAAGTCCAGACCCTTTCCCCGGGGCCAATTTTTCATCCCGAGTCGTTTTTGTTGACGGTCCCGGGGCCCGGCGAGAGCCCCCAGGGGCCGAAAATAACGAAAAACTTGCCGTCCTGATTTCTTTACGACGCGATCATGTCTGGGGAATTCTTCCATTGACCTTTCCACGCCCTTCGGGCGCCCTGCTACCCGGGCCTTGGACCCCACAGGTGGGCGGGGTGAGGCTATCGGACCCCTATCGGCGATCAGTGGGGGATCGAGGCGTCCCCCCCGAGCTGATTTTAACCCTTGCACCGTAGGCTTAGGTCGGGCATATCCCTGTACAGGCGGATTTAAAAATCAAAAGAGATTAAAAAATGATCAAAAATAGTAGAAGCATCGCCCCCAAACAATTTTTTTACTATTTTAGAGCACCCCTCCTGTAGGAGGACAAACCCGACTAAACCTAAGTTGTCCTTTTGTTTTCGGGTCATACTACGATTCCCCGGTGGCCGTTCGGGGCGATCCGGGCACCCCCGGAACGCCCCCGGAACGCCCTCGGCGAGGCGCAGCTGCTTGAAGGCACCCAAGGCTTGGAAAGCCGACGAACACGCCCAAAGACCTCGAACCTCGAAGCTTCGATGCCTATTCCCTCCAATCGTTGCCCCTGGCCAAACCCCTGGGCCGCCCGCCAATCGCGCCCCGGCGCACCGAGATGGCGGCCCTGGTCGGGCGGCAGGGCGTCGGTGGCATCCAGGCCTCCGGCCGCCAAGGGGGGAGAGCGGGGGAGCCGAGAGGGGCGAGGACGAGGGACGAGGGAGGAGAGAGGAAAATGGAGGGAGGATGAACCCGGCGTCAGCCGTGTATAATGAGTATTTACGTGGATCTAAATCATGGTTTTGTCACCGCACGTGTCCGGTCGCTGTCAGCACCCGACCATCAGCCTGAAACCGTGCAAAATAACGCTCCAGAGAAACACCCGTGCTTCAGCGCAGTATGATCATATATTAAGATGTGCTACTCTAATATATGTGTATATCTGTCTGGTACGAGCTTTCAGGGGCCAGCAAATTGTTGAAACGACCGCCCCAAGGCGTTTCAAAGGGCCCCTCGCAAGCAAAAGCGGCAGCGGAACACCAGGCAACGCAACATGTGCACAAATGGGTTACCCCAGATATCTTTGCTGCCCCCAGGCTCGAGAGAAGGCAATTCATTCTCCTCCCCCTGCCAAACTGGCGCATCATAGCACCTTGCCGTCTGCCACATCGGGCACTGCCATCTGCAACATCGGGCCCTCGTCCACCGGGTCCCGGAGAACTGTCTGCTCGCAACCGCGGCTTCGGTCGCTCAGAACTAGAAGCCGACCTCGGTCAAAATGCCCGATGCAGACCTGATCCCGATCATCTTCTTCGCGTCCGTCGCCAGCTCCGCTGGCGCATCCTCTGTCTCCGTCGCCTCGGTCTTCCGCTGGGTTCTGACGTCGCGGAAGCTTCGCTCGACCGCGTTTTGTGTCTGCGCCGCATCGTTTTCCAACTGCGTGGCGGCGTCGCGGACATTTCGTGTGCCCGCACCCCCGCACGGTTGGGGGCTGTCATCCTGCGCCCGTGCTGCATCGCCATCGTATTGGACGGCGACGATGCGGGAACTCCGTTCCTCGGCGCGCCGCGCCATCGCCATGGCTGCCTCCGCCCAAGCGTATATGTCACGCTCCGCGGGGAACCCCGTACCTGCGTACGGGCTAGACATCGTGGCTGCAAATCTCGCTGCCATGCAAGGTGCGGCCTGTCACTGGCGCTCCGCACTGTGAAACGTCACCGATGCTCTGCACGGCACCGCCGTGTGTCTTCTGCCCTGACTTCCAGGCGCAGCCGCGTCACCCATGCGCAAAGGCCTAAGCCACCGACGGTCCGCACAACACCGCTGTAGGCTTGATGCCGTGACTTCGAAGCGCAGCAGTCCGTAGACCCGTGGATCGAACCAGCTTCACTGAAGCTCCGCTACCAATGTTGAAGTACAGCGTTTTCCCTCACAAGCGCGCGAAATGCCAAATGGGCCCTCCCCGACGCGGTCAGAAGCCCCTGTAAGAGCCAAGACTGCGGCGGGGGAGAGGCAGGAAAGAATGCCAGTGCCTATCATCAACAAAGAGAAAGTGTCCTTGCGGACAAACTGTGGGGAAATGCAGTCGAGGAGGTGAGCAGGGGCAACCGGATATTTGGGAGGATGGGTCAGAAACTGCCATCGAGGCTGGAAGATGCAGCCCGTGCAACCTGTGCACTGTCCATCCATGGCGGCTGCTGCGATGCACTTCCGCGGGCACGGATCGCCTGAGGGCGATCGCTCTGAAGAGGCGCTCTTGCCAGACTTGAGACACAACGTCAAAGCTGACCCGACACACCGGATCGAGCATCTTGAGCGCTACCTTATCACCCTCCCCCTTTTGAGCACGCTCCGAAAACTCTGCTGTGCTTGTCTCTCGCTTTGCCTCCTCCTACCTGTCCTCCGCCTCCTGCTGAAGTTCATGGAAGGGCGGCGGAAGATGGCGGCGAAACCTGGACCAACTCAGGGCCTGAAATGGCTGACGATTGCGAGTGTCGCAGAGGGAATCGAGAGGGGGGCTCAATTCCGAATCAGGGGAGGGAGGCAAAGCCAGCGCTCCCTGATGTCAACACGAATTTGATTAGGGTACCGCGGGGAGCTCCAACCTGACCCCAAGTCAGGCAGAACACAAACTGCAACCGTCCCGATGTAACTCGGAATGCATTCTCCATATCCATTTTTATTGGATCGCCCAATGCATAAACCACAATCGCGTCCGCATCAGCCATCTGCACACGGATGGCCAACGCAATGCTCATGCGCAAACGGCACAGAGATGATCGGTATGCGAGACGCGTCCGCTACGCTCTGCCATCTGGCCGAGGTACATACACGCAATACCTGAATATTGTCCCACAAACGTGCTGCAACGCAATGCTGATTAGCCCGGTGGTCATGGCGATGCAGACGAAAACCAGGAATCATCGCGGAATCATCCCTTCACTGCTCACCTTCTTGCCTCTGCTGCTGCCTCTGCTGCTGCAGCTGTTGCTCCGCCCGCGGAAGGCCCTCCTCGCCACCCTCCCCATGATGAGCGGAGCCTGAGAGCTCCTGCGGGTCGACTACCCAAGGCATCCCCATGGGCTCGGCGAAGTCGCCCTCGGTCGGGGAGGGGGCGGGTGGGCCCGGGCCGTCCTCCGAGAGACTGGGTGGCATCCTCCTCCTCCTCCTCCTGGGACCGTCGGCAGCCAGCCTGTGTATGGGCTGCAAGCCAAGCTCCGTCGGCAGCACCTTCTCCTCCTCCTCCTCCTCCTCCTCCTCCTCCTCCTCCTCCTCCTCTCCCTCCTCCTCCTCTCCCTCCTCCTCCTCCCCTTTCTTTTTCTCCCTGCTCCCCTCCTTTTTCTCCTCCCCGCTCCTCCTCCTCCTCCTCCTGGTTCCTCGGGGTCCTGGCCCCTCCTGGCCCTGCCCCCCCGTCCTCCTTGTGGGCCACTCCTCGTGGGCCACTCCTCCCCGTCGCCGCCCCCGACGCGTCGGCGGGGCGGGCCGGGCGTCTCGCACGAGCCACTGCATCTCGGCGGAGGGTGCGGTCTTCAGCGCGGGAGCTCTCGCCGCAGCGCCGCAGCACACTCGCCGCAGCAGGTCCGTGGCAGGTGCCAACCCTTGAGCACGGGCGTCTCTCGTCCAGAGGGGGCTCTCGCCACGGCGCCGCGCACGCGTGGATGACCCACTCTTCCTGCCGACAGGGGGCTCTCGCCGTGCGCGCCGCGCGCGCACTCGTGCTAAACGTGCGCAGCAAGCACGAGCGTGGAACACCTGTGGCTTTCAAGGTGGGTCGCTCGTCTCAGCGCCGCGCACGCTCGTCTGGAAAGCTCGTCTCGGTTATACGGGTTGAGGGCGGTTGCTTTGCACACTGGGGCTCTCGCTTGAGGCATCAGCATACGCAGCAACTGCACGGGTGGAGGCCAATTCCTCTTCATGATGGAGCTCCTGCGTGAGAGCTCCTCGAGCTTCACTGCCAGGAGTGTGCCCTGGTGCACCGGCTACACGGACGGGGGGCGGCCCTTCTTCGGAGATCTCGGCGGCGAGCGAGGGGGGGGAAGTGAGAAGGGGCAGGCCTTCTCATGAGGCTCGGAAGCCACCCAGCCCTCTGAGAGGTTTTCCCCGCCTTTCCCGACGACGCAGAAAACTTCTCAGAAGGCGCGAGGGGCTTCCAAGAAGTCCCGACGCCTTGTGAGGTGGCCTTCTCGATGTATCACTTCCTCCCCTCGCTCGCAGGCGAGGTTCTCGCTGGCCACCTCGCAGGAGTGCGTGTTCATACCTTTTCGCATTCCTGTTTACTCGCCCAAAGGACGCAGTCCAGCTCGTTTTCCGAACAAGGCTGTCGCCTGAGTGGAAGGCCCGTAGGGTGCTGGTCCTTCAAGGGGGGTACCTTTTGCAGTGAAAAGAAGACAGGCTTGTAGAGACTTGGGCGCAGGGTACTTGGGTCGGGAAGGCGTCTTTCTTGCAGCATCGCTGATGCATCTTGGGCTTCCTCTTCCTTCTACTTCTCCTGCTCCTCCTCCTCCTCCCTCTCCTCCCTTGCTCTCTCCTCCTTCTTCCTTCTCCCTTCCTCCTTCCCCCTTCCCCCTTCCTCATCCCTCCTTCCTCTGTACTTCTCCCTCGCCCTCCTCCTCCTCCTCCTCCTCCTCCTCCTCCTCCTCCTCCTCCCTGGTCGGGGTGAAGGGGGGGCTGCTCAGCCCGTCCTCCGGGGGCGGGGTGGGGAGGGCAGGCGGAGGACGCTCTCTTTCTCCTCCTTGTCCTCCTCCTACTCCTCCTGCGAGCGCCGCATCCGACCAGCTTCATGCGCGAACGAACGTCGGTCGAAGCGTTCAGCGGAGCGCCTGTCGAACGGGGAGGTTAAGCTCACCCGCCTCCAAGAGACGCAAGGAAGCAAATTGCGCATCCTTCGCCTTGCGCGTAGCACAGATCCGTCACCGTGCTTGCGAGGCACGAGTTGGAGTGTCCTCAAGTCATTTGCTCAATCTCTTGAGCCTTAATCCGCAATCCTTAAGATCTTGTGAGGGGCACGGGCCCCAAATTCTCAAATCTCTGGGGCCCCTGGAGCGTCCAGGGCATTTTCCCGAATCACTTGCTCGGACCCAAGAGGCCCAGCGACGAGCCAAGAGGCCTCAGACCGGCGGTGAAGGAAAACACGTAATGGACATGCCCCCTCGCCCCAATGATCAAAGTTGGCACGCGTGGGGGAGACTGCGGTCGAAGTGCAACTCATCAGAGTCACCGGCAATTTTGATCACTGGGGGGAGGGGAGGGCACTAACAAACGAATCTGGCACGAGAACTCGCTATTTCTCGCCGAGGCCTGCACAAGCAAGGGACGGTGGCGGGATGAGCTCAAGGCCAGTAGATGAGACGACGTCCTGTAGTCTCTCCGAATGCCTTCTCGGGTGTGGACATAACTCCCTTTAGAAAAATGCCCTGTAGTGAAAGTTGCCAAGGGCACTCCACGTGCGCAAAGCACCGCGTTCCGAAAGGACCTGGGCGCAATGGCTGACCGACGCCCAAAAACAGCTGAATGCATCTGGCGAGATGCACGTCGATTAGTGAAAACGACTGAGGACTGCACCGGTACTCTTGAATGCCGATGTCGAGTGAACCGGTGCAGATTTCCTCAGCCGACTTGTCTGGGTGGGGGGGTCCTTCGTGCTCGACGCCCACTGGTGGCGTCTGAAGGCGACTCCACACACACACACAAACTCGAAGCAGGGGGCTCCGGCGCCGCCCTCGCGAAGCTTCCTGGCGAGCCCCAGCGCAGCTCGGCGGGCGGGGTCCCAATCGGGACTCCTGCGCCTGTGCCACCCTGGAAACCCTGGAACAATTATGCAATTCTCGCGCGCGGTCCGTCTCCCCGCGCCCCTCAACCTCGATGTTCGCGCGGGGCGCCGCGCGATCCGATTTGTCCGCCGTCGGCTGCGGCTGACTCGACATTGATACCGGGCCGGGGGGGGGGACAAAATTTGAAACAACAAAAATACATGTCCTGCGGGGTGTAGGGCCTTCCTCCGGGTTCCTGAGGATTTCCTCGGATTTCTGGACGATTTCCCCAGCAACCCCAAAGGCTTCATGGCAATTCTCCCAGCGTTCCTGAACATGTCTTCAGCAACCCTGAGGATTTCATCACTAAGGAAGAAGTCCCAGCGATATACTGAGACATCCTAGTGATTTCCTCAGGGGACGTCAGGGTGTCGTAATATCCCGAAGGATGTGTGCGAAAGCACACCACAAAACCCCCGCTGATGCGACGCAGCTTCTCCGCGCGAGACTCCCGCAAGCGCACGCGCGCCTAGTCGCGCAGCAAGCGCAGCCCTAGTCGCTGAGCGAGGCCCCCCGCCAGTCGCGAGGAGATACCCACTCCACTACGACGCAGCTGCGCCATTCCTGCGTGCAGTCGGGGTTGATTGGAACGGACGCGCGAGGGGACACAAGACCCTCCCAGGGGCTACATTGCCATGGGGATGTAGGGGTATAAAGCCGCGAACAATAGGGCGCAACGGTACCCCTTGACTTGGCAGGGCCGACCTACCAATCCTCGACTGCAAGGCCTCCGCTCGCGCGCGCAGTGCTCCGTCGCGCAGCGGGGCGCCAGCCCGGTCGCGGAGCGAGGCCCCCCCTCCAATCGCAGAGCGAGCCCCCCGCGCCCCTGCGCAGTCCCCGGTCGCGCGGCAGGGCGCCACCCCGGTCGAGGAGCGAGACGCCGAACCAGCAGCCGCGTATCCAACGCACGACGTCCTCGCCCCTTTGTTGGAGAGGGCCCCCAAAAAGGCTCCCCAGACGCCCCCAGGAGACCCCGGAGGATCCCAAGAGGCCCCAACAAGCATGTTTCCAACAGGCTCCCGAGAGGCATCCCAGGAGGCCCCTATACGCATCCAAGGGGCCTCTGACCCACATCCCAAGCACGGAGGCGGGATGGGCCGAAAGGGGCTGGCTTGCCACACGGGCGTAGGGCGTCCCAAACTCTGCATTGCCCGAAAGGGTTCCCGGTAGCGTCTCGGGCGAATGTGAAGTGGCCCTGGGACACACACATACACACAAATAACAGAATTCCCCTATACTTTCATCTATTTTCTGGGTTTCTGTCTCCCCCCCACTTCCCATATTTTCCAATATTTTCGTGGAAATCGACGATTAATTGTGCCTGTGTGTTTTTTCCTTCCTGATAATGCGCCAGGCACCCGGAAGGGCGCAGAAACATGATCCCCCACCACCTTGTCGCCACACATCGACTGCGCAATGCCCAGATCTTCGGCCTTCCCGCTCCATATGGGCCCTAAGATTGCCTCCAAGACGGCCAAGAGGGCCTCCAAGAAGAAAGCCCAAGATGGCCCGAAAACGTCTCCAAGACGTGCCGAAATGCCCCGAAGATGCCCCAAGATGGCCCCAAGACCGCTCAAGAGGATGCTGGCGTTTGCTCATTTTCGGCCTTCAGACGGCCCAGAGGCCCCGAGAGCGCCCAAGAGGCCTCCGAGATTGTTCCCTGACGGTTGGGCCCCAAGAGGACCCCAAGACGGTCCAGGAGAACGCCAAGAAGCCCAAGATGATCTCTAAGACTGCTCTGAAGCGCTCCAAGAGGGCCTCTAGTCGGCCCAGAGAGACCAAAACGGCGTCCTACGGCGTCAGATGGGCTAGGAACGCTCTCAGACGGCCAAGGAGACTTCCAAGGAATCTCCAAAAGCCTCCAGGTGGCTGAAGGAAGCCCCCAAGAGGTCTCTCAGAGGCCCCGGGGAAGCTCCCAGTAGGCCCCATGAGTGCCCCTATCAGACTCCCAAGAGGCCTCCTCCTCTTTCTTCTCTCCTCCTCTTTTTCTTTCTCCCCCACGTCTTCCCCAAAGGGTTTCCACAACGGCTGGCAGACCGTGGTGTTTCAACCCCCTCGGGAACGAATCAACCACTTGACAGACACTTGCCTCCGCAGTTGCCCCAGCACGAGGAAGACGAGCAGGAGGAGGACAAGCGGCGGCAGCAGCAGCAGCAGCGGAGCACATCGTCCGATGGCTTCGCCGAGCCCTGGCCGCAACGATCGGCCACGTGGGCGCTTCCAAGAGGCAGGGGGGGCGGCGGTGCTTCGCCGCAGGCGTCTCCGATCCGCCGCCCCCCATGTCGGCTTGCCACGGGGGCGCACAACGTGCCCCCTGTGTGGGCTTACCTCTTCGCCCACTCAAAGCTTGTAAAGAACTGCGGCCTTCTGCATAATTAATGCGCTGGCCACTCGGAAACGGTGGGCCTGTTTTCCACAATCACCACCACAAGTTGGAGGGGGAGGGGGTCCTGCTCCTCCTCCTCCTCCTCCACCTCCTCCTCCTTCTCCCCCTCCTCCTCTTCGTCCTCCTCCTCGTCCTCCACCTCCTTCCCCCCTCCAACTTGTGCTGGTGGTGGAAACAAGCCCACCAGGAAAGACCCGACTGTCCAGCTCATCGGTCTTCCAGGTCGTCGGTCTTCCAGCTCCAGACGACCCTGCAGTGGCCTCCAGAGCGCCCCATAAAGGACCCATGAACCCTCCAGGTCTTCGGGCTTCCCGCTCAAAGACGGCTGAGATGGCCGCAGCTGGCCTCAAAGAAGCCTCCTCCAAGACAGACGGCCCCAAGTGCTCCCCAGATGGCCCCAAGATGGCCCTGTAGGCCCCCAAGAAGTCTCTGAGAGAGCCTCTGGGACAGCCCGAATTAATCTCTCGTCCTCTTCTTCCTTTCTCTCCCGAGGGCGCCTCACTTTTCGTTGTCCCATCAAAGCGGATCCCTATCGGGTCTCGGCCGATCCCGCCGGCCACCCGAAAAATGTACCCGGATTCGTCTCCGAACGGATTACCAGCCCAAGATGGTCTCAAAATGGTTTTCAAGTTTGCCCAGGGCGGTCCGATATGGCATCAAAGACGGCCCAAGGAGGTTCCAAGACGCCTCGAAGATGACCACGATGGCCTCCGAGTCGGCCCAAGAGGACTCCAAGACGACCCGCGACGCCCTCCGAACGGCCAGAAAGGCCCCGAAGACTCCCCAAGAGGTCTCCAAGAGGACCTCCAATGATTTTACTTTGACTGTTCAAGAACTTGCGCCTCCTCGCCATTTCGGGCTTCTGGCATCGGAAGACGGCCCCAGAGGCTTTCAAGAAGGCCCCACGAGGGAGACACGGCCTCCAAGAGCCAAGAGGCCCCAACGAGGTCCCAACGAGGCCCCAACGAGGCCCCCAAGAGGCCCCATGAGTCCCCCAGACGCCGTCAAGAGGCGCCCGGAAGACCCCAAGAGGCCTCCTTTTCCCGTTGTTCCTCCTCCCCCTCCTCCTCCTCCTTCTCGTCCCTCTCCTCCTCCTCCTCCTCCTTCTCCTCCTCCTCCTCCTCGTTCAGCAGCTTCACGGATGGAGGGCGGGTCGTTCTCAAAATGTAGCTCTCGCCTTAGCGCCGCGCGCATGCGTCCGAAAATTTGCAACCGCTTCAAGGACGGATGGATGCTTCTGTTCAAAATGTGGTTCTCGCCTGCGCGCCGCGCACATCCGTATTAAGCGCCTGCAACAAATTCAAGCGTTCGTGTGGTCGAATTCCCAGGGATGGTCCTGACACGATTTACAATTGTCAGGACGGAACGATCATGTGGATTCGCGGTGTTGAAGTCCCAAGAATATTGTCTTGGGACGATTTAGGACTGACCGGGCGCAACAATCATGTTGCTCCGCGGCGTTGAAGTCGCAAGAGCGGGTTTTGGCACGATTGAGGATGGACCGACGGTTGTCATCCAATGGTTCACTGCCCACAACGCAGATACATCATCTAAAAACTGATGAAATGGACGTTCGGATGGAGAACCTATAGCAACATCGTTGATGCGTCTTGGGTTGGCACTGGTCCTCCTCGTCCTTCCTCCCACACGGGTTTACACAATGGCTGGGGAAACGAGTCGCCCGATAGCTTGGCAAGATTTCGGCCCAACGGTTTGCCACATAGCGAGGAGAACAGTTATTGTGTTTGGAGGAAGGGGTTGGGAGGATGATGGGCATGAGCAAGAGCATCAGGCTGCAATGAACCATACCTTTGGCGTCCTACGGGTAACAATCAGAAGGGGGGGGGCCAAACGGTCATTCACTGTCCCTGGGTGCGTGGCTGAAGTTGGATTCCGCGATGCGGATTCTGGTTGAATTCTCACGGCAGAAGAATAATTATACTTGATCCCCGCCCTCAGGTGACCGTTGTGTTTTTTTCAATTGAAGTGCCCTTCTCAAGGTTCGCACCCTGTTTTTACCTTACAGAAAACCTCTAAAGTCAAACTGCGTTTTGGCCCCCCGAACTACTACAACAACGGCTCCCGTCAGGTATGTCCTTGCAACTTATTGCCAAATCACGCTCTCGCGCGAGATTTCCTCACACATTATTCAGGACTCGCGCTCTCGCGTGGGACTTCCTCGCAATTAATTCAGACGCCGCGCCCTCGACATTCAGGAGTCACGCTCTGGCTGTGGATTTCCTCACGATTGATTTGGGAATCGAGCTGTCGCTCGAGACCTCCTCGCGATTCATGCAGCACGCACGCTTCAGCAACCCGCCCGCTTGACCTGGCCGCCTGGGCCCTCCTTCCTGGCCCGCCTGGTAAGGCCTACCCGTCCGATCGGCCCGTCTGGTTCAGCCACGTGTTGTCTGCTCCTAGCTCCCCTCCTCCTGGTCTCTGTCGTGCTCCATCCACCTCCCTCCCCCTTGTCTCTTCCTTCCATCCGTCCTCCCTTCCCCTGCCCCAAAGGCTGTACGAAATACACGTTGCAAGTAAGAAACATATCCCCCCATGGGGCACAATCGAAAATCAAGAGGGCGGGTATCGAGGGTTCAGGATATACGTGTTGAGTGGCACGCGAGCAGGTAAGAATGAACAGTCTTAACGTTACGGTGAATGTTGTTGTTGATGCGTTCCCACTACAGAAAATAATTATTGTTGATCCCCCCTCCGGTGACCATTGTGTTTTTTCAATTTAAGTGCTTCCCCCGGGGCCCGCACATGGTTTTCTATCAAGGAAACACACACACAAATCACACTGCGTTGTTGGCTCCCGGATTGCAGCACCAACGACTCCCGCCCGAAACTTCCTCACAATTTAGCCCGGACCCCCGCTCCCGCCTGAGACGTCCTCGCATTTTACTGAAGAGTCGCGCTCTCGCTTGGGACCGCCAGACAATTTATTCAAGAATCGCTCTCTCGGTGTTCTGGAGTCGCGCTCTCGGTGGAGACTCGCCTGCAATTTACATAAGATTCGAGCTCTTGCATTGGAACTCCCCGCAATTGACTCAACCGCCGCCACCCGACGCTCAGGTACCCAGGAGTCGCGCTCACGCTAAGGACTCGCTCGCAGCGTACTTAGGCATCAGGATCTTGCTGCCCTTTCGTAGCCCCGTTGCAGCCCTTCGCGGCCCCCTCGCTGCCCTCCATGGCCCCCTCGCTGCCCTTCGTGGCCCCCTCGCTGCCTTTCGTGGCCCCGTCGCAGCCCTTCGTGGCCCCCTCGCTGCCCTTCGTGGTGCCGTTGCACCCTTCGTGGCCCCCTCGCTGCCGTTCGTGGCCCCCGTTGCAACCCTTCAAGGCCCCCTCGCTGCCGTTCGTGGCCCCGTTGCAACCCTTCGTGGCCCCCTCGCTGCCCTTCGTGGCCCCGTTGCAGCCCTTCTTGACCCTCTCGCAGCCCTTCGTGGCCCCCTCGCTGCCCTTCGTAGCGTCGTTGCAGCCCCCCCTCGCTGCCCTTCGGGACCCCATATATGGATGCCCGTCGTGGCCCCCTCGCTGCCCCCCCCCCATGACCCCCTCGCAGCCCTTCGTGCCCCCTTCGCTGCCGTTCGTGACGCCGTTGCAACCCTTCGTGGCCCCCTCGCTGCCCTTCGTGGCCCCGTTGCAGCTCTTTGTGGCCCCAACGCTGCCCTTCGAGACCCCATCTATGCATGCCCTTCGTGGCCCCCGCTCGTTCGCGCCCGTCGTGGCCCCACATGCATGTGCTTCGTGGCCCCGCAGTCGCCCTCCGCGGTCCCCTCGTTGCCCTTCGTGGCACCGCTGCTGCCGTCGATGGCCCAGTCCTTGCCTTATTAGACCCAATGTGCGCAAGCCCTTCGTGGCCCCCGCTCGTTCGCGCCTGTCGTGGCCCCACATGCATGCCCTTCGTGGCCCCGCTGTCGCCCTTTGTGCCCCCCTCGCTGTCCCACGCGGTCCCGTTGCAATCCTCAGTGGCCTCGTCGTTGCCCTCTGCGGTCCCGCACTATCTGCCCTTCGTAGCCCCGCTCGTTCGCGCCCTTCGTGGCCCGATGCGCATGCCATTCGTGGCCCCGCTGTCGCACTTCGTGGCCCCCTTCCTGCCCTTCGTGGCCCCGCTGCAGCCCTTCGTGGCCCCCTCGCTGCCCTTCGCGACCCCATATATGCATGCCCTTCGTGGCCCCCTCGCTGCCCGTCGTGGCCCCCTCGCTGCCCTTCGTGGCGCCGTTGCAACCCTTCGTGGCCCCCTCGCTGCCCTTCGTGGCGCCGTTGCAGCCATTTCGTGGCCCAACGCTGCCCTTCGAGACCCCATCTATGCATGCCCTTCGTGGCCCCCGCTCGTTCGCGCCCGTCGTGGCCCCACATGCATGTCCTTCGTGGCCCCGTTGTCGCCCTCCGCGGTCCCCTCGTTGCCCTTCGTGGCACCGCTGCTGCCGTCGATGGCCCAGTCCTTGCCTTATTAGACCCAATGTGCGCAAGCCCTTCGTGGCCCCCACTCGTTCGCGCCTGTCGTGGCCCCACATGCATGCCCTTCGTGGCCCCGCTGTCGCCCTTTGTGCCCCCCTCGCTGTCCCACGCGGTCCCGTTGCAATCCTCAGTGGCCTCGTCGTTGCCCTCTGCGGTCCCGCACTATCTGCCCTTCGTGGCCCCGCTCGTTCGCGCCCTTCGTGGCCCCATGTGCGTGCCCTTCGTGGCCCCGCTGTCGCCCTTCGTGGCCCCCTTCCTGCCCTTCGTGGCCCCGCTGTCGCTCGCGCTCTCGCTTCCTTTGCCGTCGTCGTCGTCATCGCCGCCATTGTCGTCGCCGCCATTGTCGTCGTCGTCGTCGTCGTCGTCGTAATCGTGGTCGGTCCCTTGTCCGTCCCTCCAGGGGTCGGGCTGCCGCCGATCAGCGCTGCCGTTGGCCAGGGCGACGGTCCGCGGCCGCCCCGCCGTTTGCCGGGGCCTGGCCTGCAGGGAAGACAAATATACCCCCCCAAACGGGTACGATCGAAGACGAAGAAGGCGGGTGTCGAGGGTTTGTGACATACACGTTGAATGACACTCGAACAAATAAGAGCGAACAACATTAAAATGATTGTAGTTGTTGTTGTTGTTGCTGTTGTTGTTGCTGCTGCATATTCATGTCTAGAGAATACTGTTTGTTGATTTCTTGAAACGGTTCCGCGCGCTCTCGCCTCGACGCCGGCTGTAATTCCTCTGACAACGAGGCTCCCGCTCGAGCGCGGGCTTGATTGTAAATCTGTGCCCTTGGAGGTCCAGCTACAACGACAACGGCTCCCGCTTGATACTTCCTCACAGTTTACCCCGATACATCCTGGCCAGGGAGGCCCCCGAACTCAGGAACGGCGCTCTCGCTCAAGACTCCTCGCAATTCAATGAAGTTGGCGGAGGCCCCGCCACGACGACAAGGGTTCTCGCTCGATACTTCCTTATGATGTACTCCGAAAGCCCCTGGCCAGGAAGGCCCCCGAACTCAGGAACGGCGCTCTCGCTCGAGCCAACCTCGTGATTCACTCAAAGTGGTGGAGGCCCAACTACCACGACAAAGGCTCTTGTTCGATACTTCCTCAAAATGTATTCCCAGAGGCCCTGGCCAGAGAGGCCCGCGAACTCAAGAGTGGCGCTCTCCCTCGAAACTTTCTCTCAATTCAGGCAAGTTGGTGGAAGCCCAAGCACGGCGACAAGGGCTCCCGTTCGATATTTCTCCAACAAATGTATTCCGAGAGCCCCTGGCCAGAGAGGCTCCCGAAGTCAGAAAAACGGCGCTCTCGCTCGAGAGTCCTCGCACTTCAGTCAGTGGCTGACAAGGAAGATCTGATTCCCCAAAGGAGGTTGCGAGCGAAGACGAAGTGGGTGGCGATCGAGGGCTAGGGAAAACAGACTACAGCACACGCGCGCCAGTACGAGCGAACAATCTCGCAATGATTGTTGTTGTTATGATTAATGTTGTTTGTTTATTTGTTTGTTTGTTTGTTGTTTGTTTGGTATTGTTTGGCGTCGTCCCCCACCGCGACCAGGCCCGCGACCCACCCGCGACCCACCCCGCAACCCGACCGCGACCCGCTCGCGACCCACCCCCGACGACCCACCCGCGACCCAACCGCGACCCAGCCCGCGACCCACCCGCGACCCACCAACGATCCACCCACGACCCACCCGCGACCCACCCCGCGACGCACCCACATTACTTTACCGAAAAGTCGGCGCCTGCGGCGGGCTCGTTGCATAATTTGTAAAATGTAGGCGCCTGCGGCGGGCTTCTTCAGAACCTCGCAAACTGCAGACGTCCCCGCTGTCCCCTCACTCTTATCCGCGACTGCGGGGTGCTACGTATACTTTTTTCTACCAATCCCATCCTCCCACCTTAACTGTCTTTCTGAGATAGCTTGGCAAGGCTTCGGTCTAATGCTTGGCCACCTGGGCGTTTCCAGAGGGCAGGGGGCGGCAGTGCTTCGCCGCATGCGCCTTCGATAACATGCACGTGCGTACACACAGCAGACACTTTTCTCGTCGGCGGCTAGGCGGAGCCGCTGCACTGGCGAGGAAGCAAAACGGGGCTGCCGTTCAGCACATTGTGCCACCATGCAGGAGGGGGGGATAGAGAGCACACGAACATACAAAACACACACAACACACAACACAGACAACACACGACACAGACAACACACGACACAGACAACACGCAAGACACACACGCACAAGGCACACACGCACAAGACACACACGCACAAGACACACACACACACACACACGCACACACGCACACACGCACACACTCACGCACACACGCACGCACGCACGCACGCACGCACGCGCACGCACGCACGCACGCACGCACGCACGCACGCACGCACACACACACACACACGCACACACACACACACACACACACGCACGCACGCACGCACGCACGCACGCACGCACGCACGCACGCACGCACGCACGCACGCACGCACGCACGCACGCACGCACGCACGCACGCACGCACGCACGCACGCACGCACGCACGCACGCACGCACGCACGCACGCACGCACGCACGCACGCACGCACGCACGCACGCACGCACGCACGCACGCACGCACGCACGCACGCACGCACGCACGCACGCACGCACGCACGCACGCACGCACGCACGCACGCACGCACGCACGCACGCACCCACACACACACACACACTCACACACACCACACACACACACACACACGCACACACACACACGCGCACACACACGCACACACGCACACGAGGAGTGTTCGGTTCACTGTGCACACGCACGTGCGACCTGCTGGCCAGCTTTCCCCGTGGGCCGGCGGTGGACGCTCCACGCGCCCGAACTGCTCGCCCGTCGTGCCACTGCCACTTCCCGCCGTGCAGGCTGCGACGCTCGGGGAGTCTCGAGTCTGGCACGCCAGTGATCCAGGCGAGGCCCATGTGAGCCCGCTGAGCAAAGGAGGAGGAGGCAGAGGCGGAGGCGGAGGAGGAGGGGGAGGGGGAGGAGGGGGAGGAGGGGGAGGAGGAGGAGGAGGGGGAGGAGGAGGAGGAGGAGGAGGAGGAGGAGAAGGGGGAGGAGGAGGGGGGAGGGGGAGGAGGAGCCCTGTGCGCACAGCCCGCCGAGCGAACAAAAACTGGCGGCGAGTACTGGGCATCTGCTTGTCCAGGCTCGTGGCCTGCAGCATCAGTCCGCCAGGCCACGCAGAATCCGCTGAAGACTCGGATCCGCTTGGCCGTCCAGCCTCGGACACCGAACGCCGCGCCCTGGAGGCATGTGCTCGAAGCCCCAGGGAGCGTGCACGACGAATCCCTGGATGCTGGGCTCAGAACGAAGCGGGCAACTCACGGAGGCTTTTGGTCGTCCCCATGGCACCCAATAGCGCGTCCAATATCGCGCAAGGCGGACGCAACGTCTCTCGCGTTATTGGGCACTATTTCGGAGGCATTCGTCACTATTGAGCGCAATTTGGCGCGACTGGGCGCGGTGCGCCCGCTATTGGACGCTATCCGCCGATATGCCTTCAACGCAAGACGATCTGAAACTTTTGTGATTTCCTATCTGACGGAACGTGCCCCGAAAAACCCTGTGTGGACGCCCGTGAAAGGGTTCGAACGATGCCTAACACCAAATCTTGCCCCCCCAAGCCGACAGTGACCTCTGTCTGGCAATCGTTTCTTTCTAGAGTGTTACCACGTCCGCGGCGACGTCGACGGCGAGTCCTGCTCAAAATGGGGAGGAACTGCTGCTTGACTTAGTCCCCACTGCTTCCATTCAGACACCATGCGGTCCGCGGAAGTCGCGGCGTAAGGTCGCCGTGGCACCTCGCGCAAGACCCATTTCTTCTCGTCGCTCATCAAAAGCGTCCTTGCCTTCGAGGATCGAATCCGTTCGCCATCTCTTCCTCGGCGGAAGGCTGCGGAGTGAACGCGCATCGAAGAGCGAAGAAGCTCCTCTGGCCGTGGCGGGCCTGCGCCAGACGCAGGCTCCACGACACACATCCTCGGAGCGGCCCGAAAGCCCGAGCCCCTCCTGAGCCCCAAGCGGTCCTTCTTTCTGCGCTTCGACCGTGCCCCACTCGGTCCTGCCCGGCCCGGCCGCCCCGGCCCAAGGCGGCGGGGGTCTCGCCTCATGCTGGGACCAGATCCCAGAAATACTTCCGAGCACCCCAAACAAGTAGCAACACAGTGCCGAACGAGTGTCGCCTCCCAGAGCCCGACACGTGAAAACCATCCAGTTTCGGTACTTTTCGGGAGCGGCCAAGAGGGGGGTGTCCAAGAGGGGGGGGTGCAAATCATGACCGGCGGCATGTGCGCGGCCCAGCGGGGAGGCCAGGAACGTAATGAAATAGGAAGAGGCGCCATGAAATCTGGGGAAAAATCATGGCCCCCGCCATGATATTCACCCCCCCCTAGTCATCACCCCCCTCTTTTCCGCCCCCGAACTTTCTTGGCTCTTGAAATTCTGCCTGGCGTGTCAGGCCGACGTGGGCTGGAGCATCATGAGCCTCGCCAGGCCCTGCACCCCCGGCGGCGAGGCCCCTGCAAGGCGAGGGGCCGACGGAGACTCCACCTCTCGGGGAGACGTGTGCGACTCCGGGTTCGCTGGGCTCGGGCCGGCCCGACGGGGCCGCCAAGGGAGCGGCGCTTCAGCTGCCCCGATACGCCACACGCAGCCTGCAGCGTGCTGACACGGGGGCTCACGAAACGTAGGAGAGAACGCGTTCGGTGGACGCTTGCTCGAACAAATCCCTGAACACGTCGGAGTCGCCCCCCCCCCCCCCCCCCCCCCCTCTAAGATATGTGGGAAAGGCTCGGAGAAATGCCCCCCCGCCCCCTCTTCCCACCCCTCTGGACACCCGCTTCTCTAACCGGGAAGGGGTGAGTGGGGAGGGTCAGAGGGAAGGAGGGGGGGTTCGAATCGCCCCCCCGCCCCCCTCCTGTCCAAGGGGGAGGGGGGGGAGTCGAATTGGCCCTCCTCCAATGAATAAACCCCGAGTGGTGCTCGATCAAGCTGAAATAGAATCCTAATATAACTGGGTTTTACGTTTGTAGCATCCTAGCCGGGCTCGAGCCAACTCCGAAAGAAGCCTGCTGTCGATGGACTTCCAGCTCTAATTGTAACCTACTTGTGCTCGATCCAGATACTATCGGATCCCACTATAGCTGGATCAAACTTTAATAGCGCTCTACTCGGGCTCGATCCTACTATAGCTGGACCGATCTCTAATTGAATCCACATACGGCCCAATCCATCTCAACCAGAATCCTGTGATAGCTAGATCTAGCTTAAATGGAATCCTACCAGGGATCGATCCAGCTCCAAGTAAAATCTGATTAGGGCTCGATCCAGCCTTGAGAACATCCTTCTCAGGCTCGATCGTCGTCGTCGTTGCCCGACCCCGCCGGCGCTGGCGCCAGCGCTCGCCGTCATTGGCTGCCGCTGGGGAGGGAGGGGGGGCGATGCGAGCCCCCCTCCCCCCTCCCAGCGTCAGCAGAACGCGCTCTTCCACACGTAGACTGAACATGTAGGAATGGCGCAATACGCTCGCCGAAACGTGGGCCATCACACAGAACGTTGAGCCAACACGCAGCGTGTCAGCATGGACGTTTTGAACACGGCACGTGTTGTGTGTCAAAACGGACGTGCCGAGGCAGCTACAGAATAGCGAGACCCAATCGGAAATCTGACCCGCGCTCCCGCTGCAGACATCCCGCGGGAACTGGACCACTCCCAAAAAAGCGCCCAAGCGTTTTTGTTCGTCGATTTACGCCCCTGGGGCCCCGTTGCCAAGCCGCGGGCGGCCAGCGGAGACGGCTCTGGGGCGAAGAGCTGCCGGGAGAGAGAAAAGGATCTGGGCCCATGGCGCCGTGCACCGAACAGAAGCAGCCTCGCGCCAGAAGCCTGGCTCCTGATCGTCGTCGCTGCCGCCCCCGACGATGGCAACGACTAGGGTCCCGAACGAAGTGAACCCCGCCCTCCCCCTCAGACATCGTGAGGTGTGGGGGCAGGGCTCGCATGTGGCCCCCTGACGACGAGGGCGGCGAGGCCCAGGACGGGGCCCGCCGACACGGCGTCGGCGGGCCCGAGCGCCGGCGAACGCGAGCCCGGCGTTCCCCCTCGAGCAGGGCAGCTCCGTCAGCACCCGTCGGTCGGAAGAAGTCGGTGGAAACGTGAAGTAGGAGGGCGTTGGGAGTCAATTGAATTTCCGCCCGCCCCCTGACAAGGATGGAGGAGGAGAAACCGCTCGGCCCTTGAAGTGGGAAGGCGACTGAGGCGGGCTGGGATCTGGGAATCCAAAGATACCTGCTTACTCTCAACGAGACGCGTGCACCCTCGGACAGGCGCGCGGGCGTGCGGGACGGGGGAAGATACGAGAGCATCTTGCGCTTCCTCGCGGCAGGTCGCCGCGGTGCAGCAGGAAAGGGGGCGCGGAGCTCCTGAACCTGCTGGACGGCCAGGATGCACGGCTTCGCGACGCTGGGGATACCGTTTTAGAGCCCCCGCGCCTTCTGCCGTCCCTTCCTGTCCCCGTGACGATCGTTCTGGTCCCCATCGCGCCACAGGAGCGTAATGTACAGCATTGCGCCGCTATTGATCACTCGCAGCGGAGATGAGCCCGCGCTTGGACAGCATCGTCGGCCTCATTACCCAGCAATCCGCACGTGTGGGGCAATCTTGAGGGCACCTTGGTGATTCAATTCACTGTGACGGCTCCCCCACGCCAGGGAAACGCGTACGTCTCATTGGAGTATGTCCTCGCTCCTCCTTGGACTGCGTAATTTTTCAATGCTCTCCCTGTGTCAATGGCCGAGGACGGCAGCGGAAGAACCCTACAACAAGCACACGAAGACGACCTACGGACATCGACTGTCGCAATTGGCCTGTGCTATCCACCGACCGCACGTGAATGGGTAGTGCTGGTCAGTCGTCGTCCCCGGCTGAGTCTGCTTCGGCGTGGACCGAGCGTGCACCCTCAAGCTTGGCCAACCAATGTCAAATTGGGCTGACAGCCGGTTTTCGAAGTTGCCGCTGTACAAGCAAATGCCTGGCTCGAAAATACTAGGATCTCGGGCCGCGTCCGAGGTTCCTCTGCAAGCCTGGATGGCGCACTCCTGCCCTGCTTGGCTTCCGCGCGACTAGAAAGACAGCGTCCTTGTTGCCTGCACGTGCGCGGGGAGAAGGTCCAAACTCTGGGCCAAGTGCACGATGTTGTGCCGCTGCATCTCGGGCAGCCTCTCACGGAAGGCGAAAGAAGAGGCGGAAGTGTGGGAGAAGGAGGCATGAGGGACATAACGAAGACGAGACGATGGTGAGGGTAAGATCGGACTGGAAGCTCGTGCAATCTCCCTGGCAACAACACTTGGATCAACAAATTTATTGGGATAAAAGGGATACGTGGTTCCGAGAGACCCAGACCCAGTCGTGGCCCATTGACATATGCGCAAATGTGTAGGTAAATTTGGTCAACATTCACTAACGATGTGCTGGTATCGATCCCAATGTGGATTCCACCACTCACGAATCAAAAGATTCCCAACCGTGTACTCCAGGCTGCTCCGTGTGCATGCGCACTGGAGCGCCGCGGATTTTGGAGGAAAAATGAAAACTAGTCAAACCATACGCAACAATTTGTCAAAAATAACGAAATATCGCCCCCAGACTATTTCTCCTGTAGAGGGACATGCCCGTCTTAATAGTAGTGGGATTCACGCAAAGCCCTGGACGAACCTGGCACGAGATGCTGCCTCCCGCAGGCGGACTCTCAACATGCTGCTCGGGCTCCCTGCTCGAATGCCGTCGAGTGGAGCCAGCTCGGCTCGGCTCATGGTATCCTTGACTTGTTCCGGCACGAGCCATTCGCAGAGCAGCTCGCGAGCGCTGCTGTATCCACGAGCAGATCTACGTAGGAGTGGGTACACGTAGCGTATGCACTGCAAACGGCGAGCATGTAAAGCAGGTCCACCGCACGCAAAACCCAGACGCACCAACATGTTGTACGATGCACGGGTGAGATGTCGGAAATTGTCATGCGCACGTGTGGTTTCCCGAAGAAGGTGCTCTTGCGTGCCAAACTGTGCTCGCCAATCCTCCAACCCATGATCCTTCGCCACTTGTCTTGCATGTTACGCTTCAAGACAACCCAAGAAGGGTCCGATCTTGGGATCTTGAGTGGACTGTCGCCTCTGTCCGCTCGAGGGGTAGTTCACGACAACATATGCCATGGTGATCACAGATTCTCACTCCTTCTTGAGCGTCGCCAGCCACAACACAACCATACTTGTCATGAGTATGACCGGACGCGAACAGGAAACGCCATTTTTGCCCGTTCCGCTCGTGGAGCAATAGCGAGCCGCTCCCCTCCTGGACCTCCCCAATCCCACCAGCCCTCTGGGCGTAGGTGGTCCAGGGCGGTTTCTCTTCCAATCGCCTTCTTCCCCCTCGGGGAGTGGTTTACCCCTCCCCCCGTCACCTCCCCTGGACTAGGACGGGGCGCCCCTTGAGGCGTTGGAGCGTCCAAGATGGCCCAAGACGGCTCGAAAAGGGCCTCGGAGAGTCCAAGGTGACCTCCAAGATACCTCAAGATGGCTCCCGATATGCTCCAAGAAGGCTCCAGACCGCTCCAAGACGTGTCCAAGTGGCTCGAGAGCTCCCCCGGGAGGCCGCCAATAGGCCAACATCCTTCCAAAACCTGAAGGAATCAATGTTGTTCCAATGGAACTCCCGAGGTCTCAGGATGGTTCCAAGATGGTCCAAGAGGGCTCCAAGAGGGGCCCAAGGGGCCTTCACGACGGTCTTAAGAGCGTCCAAGAGCGCCCCAGGAGGCGATTCGAGGCACTCTAGAAGGGCAAGGCTAATTCAAGCTCCCCTCTTGTTTGATCGATGTCTTCCTGAG
>CAUYUJ010015727.1:878319-888319 GCA_963575745.1 Prorocentrum cordatum
CTCGGGCTCGCCCTGAAGGGCCGCAAGGAACTGGCGAGACCCAGGCCGAACTCTGACGCGGACTCCCGCCGCAGACGCCCCGCGAATTGAGCAGGGACCGTCCGCCCCGGCATTCCTATAGTCATACCACGACATGCTCTTAGAACCCATCAATGTTCTAATCACAAAAGCAGTGTTCTTAGAACATAAACCCGATGTGATAAAACAAAACAGACTCCGCCAGAAATGTTCTAAGAACATTTCGTGGAAACCACAAAAGGTTCTTAGAACCTTGTTTGGTAGGGCTATAGGCGAGCCAGGACGCTTCGCCACTGCTTGATTTACGCTTCCCCGATCGGGGACCCAAGGCCCCCGAACCCTCGGAGAGCGGGGGGGGGCGCGCGCTCGACGTCTGCGACGAGGCCCCCTCGGGGGCCTCGCCGTCCAGCCTCCGTCCCCTCTCCGCCCCCCCTCCTCGCCCCCTCCAAGGGGAAGGATGGCGAGGCCCCAGACACCAGCCCATGACGCCGTCGCGACCCTGGAAGTGACTGCGTACCCTCCAGGCCACCCCAACCAAAACCCGAGGTCCCGACAGTTTGGTTTGGGGGCGTGCGGGCTACAATTGTGCTGTGTCGGCGTTCCACGACGTCTGTCCCTTGGGAATGGAGAGCAACCCCGGGCTTTCGGGTCGGGTTGGGGCGGTTCGGGGGGAGAGCAGAGGAGACGCGCCGACGGGCGCAAAGGCGACGCGGGACTCGCTCGTCGCAGGAAGCCCAACAGGGAGGAGGAGGAGGAGGAGGAGGAGGAGGAGGAGGAGGAGGAGGAGGAGGAGGAGGAGGAGAGAGCAACGCAGGCCAGCGGCGTGGGAACTCACCTCCGCCGCCCCTCCCGGCAGGAACATGAAGCCCAACGGGGTCTCGGTGGAAATGGGCTCCCCGGATCCTGGCCTCCTTCCCCCGGGGCCCCAGTGCTCCTCATCCCGCACGGCTCCTTCGCGTTCCCGGAACCCGGGGACGGGCCCCGAGAAACTGAGAAGACAGCGAGACGTTCTGAGACCTCTTCCCTTCATAGGACCCGTCTCCTCCATGCGGATTCCTCGCTCCCCTCCCTGTTTCTTCCTTTCTCCCCCATTGTCTGCGACGCGCGCCGCGTCGGCCGACCAGACCTGAAACATGTGGAAAGGCAGGTAGGGCCGCGCGAATGGTTGCTTAACGGTGCTAATGGCAATCTGCTGTTTGCGTCGCCGAACTCGCGCAGAATGGTCGGAAATCACGAGCCAAAGCCTCCCGCATTCCATCTGCGCGAACTGTCGAGCAACGGGGCGATTTGTTGGAAAACACGAGCCACGCTTGCGAGCGTCTCCCTATTCGGCGCTTCGACGTTGGACGGAAGGGAGGGGGAGGAGGGTCTGGCTCCGGACCTCTGCTTAGTTAGCGCGGCTGTTTGCAACAGGGCGCCCATTATGGGGGAGGCTCCTCCTGCTCGAAACAGGCCCCCCCAAAACAGCCAAGATCCATTCCAGGGGGGGGGGCGGAGCCGCGCCCATCGGCAAAACGAGGCGTGACAAACGAGCACCTTTCCCTACGTTTGGTTTGGCCACGAGCCAACCCCGCCCACCATGCCGAAGCCCGCGTCGCCGAAATGCGAGCCGCACTCCGGGCGGACCTTCCGGACATGAGGCCGGGGCGCCGAGGGCCGCGCCCCGCGGCCGCATCTTCGCCCCGATCGCTCTAGCCGCGCGGTGTGCGCAGCGGTCGCTTCCCCTTTTCGTCCTCGTCCGCTTCCTCCTCCTCCTCCTCCCTCCCTTTCTGTTGTTGCCTCTCTGCGCCGCAGTGCCGCCGCCTCGCGCGCGCCCGCCCGCGAGGCGGCCGGGCGGGGCCGCTCGGCGGGGCGGGGGGGGGGGCGGGCGCAGGCGGGACGGGCGGGGCCCGTGCGACTCCCAGAATTACCAACAAACCTGTGGGGGCCGAGACTGGGGCGGCCCGAGATCGCCGGGCCGCGCCCCTCGACGCCGCGCGAATCGCAACGGGGAGCAGGGGCGGAAACGCCGGCCAGGGGTCACAACTCGGGGGCGCGCAGACACGGGTCAGCGATCCATGGATTTGGCGCGCGGTCACCAAATCTACGGATCCGGGGGGGGGGGCCCTCCCCCAGATGCGGCTGGCGCCGCCTCGCTTGGCGGCGGAAGTCTGCAATCCGTATGGAAACGGGACCCGTCGCTAATCCACGCCCCCTCGGTCCATGTTTGCGATCGCCTGAGGAGGAGGGGAAGGGTGAGGGTGAGGTGGAGGAGGAGGAGGAGGAGGAGGAGGAGGAGGAGGAGGAGGAGGAGGAGGAAGAGGAGGAGGAGGAGGAGGAGGAGGAGGAGGAGGAGGAAGAGAGGAGGAGGACCAGCACGCGTCCAAAAAAAAAAGTGTCTGCCGACTTGGCGCCCCGCGCCCTTGCTCGAGAAGGATGAGGGAGGAGCGACCTCCAAATTCGAAGAACACCCCGACGAACTGGCCAGCGCGACAGAGGAACTGCCTGGCCACAAGCCCCGAGGAGCACGCCGAAGGAGTTAAGGAAAGTGGTTTGCTGCCCCACGTGGCGACCTCCTCTCTTGCTCATACTTGAGCCTTGCAGTTCAACATTACGACCTCCGTGGAAACCAAATTGCTGAAGAAAAACTGCCCATCTGCATGAGGGCCCGAGTTCAACCTCCGAGCGGCACCAGAGCTTGTCCTCCAACTTGTACTTCAAGCCGGTCGCGCACCCTTGTCCTCTAGCTTGTCCCCAAGCCGGACGGCGTCGCGGTCCTCCGCGACGAAGCCAGCGCCAAGAAACGAATCCCGCCTCCACAGCGCCCGAACCCGGACGCTCGGCCGGGAGGCCTCGAGGGGAACGGCCGCGGAAGCATTTTGACACAAGTGGGGGGTATCCCACTTGAGCAAAAATGGTTACGGGGGAGGAGGAGGAGGAGGAGGCGGAGGAAGAGGAGGAGGAGGAGCAGGAGGAGGAGGAGGAGCAGGAGGAGGAGGAGCGAGGATTCCTGCCCATCTCCGCCTTTCGAGGGGGGGGGGGGGCAGGAAACAAGGAGGGACGCCAGTCCACCTCCTCCGCCCTCCTCCCTTACCTCCCCCTCCTCCTCCCCCTCCTCCTCCTTCTCCTTCTTCTCCTCCTCCTCCTCCTCCTCCTCCTCCTCCTCCTCCTCCCCCACATGTACTTCGCCAAACATGCAGCAGCGCTTGCCCACCTCCGCGGCCATGTGCCCCAAAGGCTTCGCAGAGGGCCGTGCCAGCATCAGATACGGCATGACCTCCTACAAGCGGACTATGACTATGGGAGAACAACAAAAATAATCAAACCATACTCAAACACAGACAAAGATAATGGACACACCGTCCCAAAACAATGTCTTGAGTATGTTTGGCTACTTCTCCTGTAGAGGGACATGCCCGACGTAACTTCGAGCCCCGTTACACACACACACACACACACACACACACACACACACACACACACACACACACACACACACACACACACACACACACACACACACACACACACACACACACACACGCCATCCCGGGGCGCGCGCGCAGCCTGCCCTGCCTGCAGGGAGGACCCCGCCGGGCCGCCCGCCGAGCAGAGGCACCGCGGGGACCGGGCGGTGAAGGCCGGTCGGGGCCAGTCTTGACGCACAGAGCTTCACGTGCAGCGCGAGATCTTCTGAAGGGGCCCCAGGACACACAAATACATACACACAAATAAGACAATTCCCCATATTTTCCAATATTTTCGGTTTTTTTGTCTCCCCCCCACTGCCCACATTCTCCCATATTTTCCTGGGACCCGACGATTAATTGTGTCTGTGTGTTTCTTTCCCTCCTGATCTTCGGCAAACCGTCACGGAGAGGACCAAGAGCCAAGGCAATCGTGAAGGCTTTCCTCGCGAACGCCCCCAAGGACGAGGTCTGAGGGCCCCCGTGTCGGTCGGTGGCGGTCAGCGCTAGTCGGGGCGCCAAGGGATGACTCGGTCCTCCCAGCCCAACAAATTTTCCCTGCAGTCAGCACACTGGCCAAGCGACGATGACTCCACGAGCTCGCCGACTGCAGACCGCAACAGCAGTGCTGCCCCGCGGCGTGCCTCGGAGGAGCGCCTGGCCAGCACGGGGACGGCACAGGGAGGAGGAGGAGGAGGAGGAGGAGGAGGAGGAGGCAGAGGAAGGAGGAGGCGAGGAGGAGGAGGAGGAAGACAAGGAGCGGGCAGCGTGGTCGTGCAAACTGAATGGGGTGGTCCCCGTGCGTGACAAGGGGATGAGGATCCACTCGGGTGCCCCCGGGCCGGGGGGAAACTCCTTTTTCCGCCCCGCGCAAACGATGGGCCGGAGGAATTAGGGCAGGACGGGCAGGCGGGAACACTATGCGAGAAGAGGATGAGGGCGAAGAGGGGGATGTGTGGCGCGGCGGCATACAAGATTTGCTTTGAAGCAGTTGGTTGTTCCAATGAGACTTCGGCCCTGAACGCATCAGCGTCGGATAACCAGATAAGACATCGGTTCTAGGCTGTTGGCTTCTGGAGCTGGGGTGATGGAAACTAAGTGCAGGTATGGCGCATTCGTATTTAAGCGTCATTGGTTGGATTTGCCAGGGAAGCACAATCTCCTCCTCTTAGCATGCTACCAGGTACGGGATGTTCCTAGTCGGCAGCGGCTCGGACAAAGAGGCCCTGACTTGGCGTTCGCATTGCTTGCGTAATTCTTGACTGAGCGGGCATCAGAGCACAAGTCCGCGTGTACCGAACCCAGCCACGTTGCATACTGGACGCGCGTTGAAGCTGCTGCAGCTGGCATAATGACAACGGTGCGCATGATCCCTCGCCCTGGTCTCCCACTATCCGATCCAAGCGGTGATGCGCGCCTGTCCTCCCTCAGCGCTCCTCTTTGCACTCCTGCCTCGGTCCTCGACCTACTTGTTCTTCAGGCAGAACCTAATTCTGTCCCTGCCCTCATTCTCTATATCCCTGTGTCTGTCCTCTGCGGGAAGTATGCGCCTGGCGTTGATGGCGACTCCGCGAAACAGGGTGCAGAGTGATGGCGGCTGGAAATTGTCCAGCTGATTCATGCTCTCCTCGGGGGGACGGGGAGGAAGAAAAGAGGGATGGGGGAGGTAATTCTGGCGCCTCGGACGCAACGTCCTATTCATGCCAGATGGAGGGAGGCCAAATTTCAGCGCATCATAAAAATGCTGTGACGTGAAAGCGGTCGTGGGCTAAAAAGAAATGTGCAGGGTATATAGTGCGACTCGGACGCACAATCCTATTCGTGCCGGGGGGCGGGATGCCCTGTATGAACTCATCCTGGCGATGCTGTGGCGTGAACACGGATCAAGCGCGTCTGTAGTGAACTGGCCGATGGAAAAAAGGACCGCCGAATGAACATACGAGTCGCCTCAAGTACTTCCTGAAAACTGAGATGAGGATGGGGAAGCGTGTCGGAGCAGATCTTATCCCGAACCACTGAGTCATTTGGGTCCCCGATCCCCAATGATGCCATAGCTTCAGGTGCACCCAAGAGGCACCAACTAGCGGGCCAACTTCTTACGCGTGAGATTGTGCCGTGCGGAGGAAGGGAACCCGAGAGGTCGTTCAGCATCGCGCTGTCGGTTCCGTCCTGGCGAGGACGATACTGCTTTTCAGGTTAGAAACAACCGCTCCCATTGCTATAACGGTACCGCAAGCCAACCCCATCGGATCAGAAACTCGAGATCGAATGTGACGAACGTGTGAGATCAACAACACATCGAAAATACATCCTAATATCGCGCCACCCGATCGGGGCAGAATCGCTGTACGCCTTCCGCATCGGACCGGAATGGCAGTCGCTGCTGCATCGAGCTCGCATCGAGGTCCCTCCTCATTCTCCCCAGCCAAGTCGGCCAGGACAGAGAGAGGAAGCGGAGAGTGGAGAATAGAGGAGAGAGGAAATAGGGGGAACAAGAAAAAACAACCTGGAAGTATCCGAATTCCCGAGGGGCCTCTGGACGCCCGCGACGGGCGAACAGCTCGCGAAAAACCTTGATACACGATCGACGATCGTCGATCCTCGACTTCGAAGTCGACCACGAGGACGGTGACCTGGCGGGCCTGGATCCCGAGGGGGAGGCGAGCCCCCCCAGGAAACGCTGACGCTGGTGCGGGAGCGAATCCTCACAATGGGCAGTCCTCGGGAGAGAAGAGGAGCGATCCCCAGAAGGCTTTCATGTGCTTTACGTGTTCATATACATATGTGTATGTATGTATGTATGTATGTATGAATGTATGTATGTATGAATGTATGTATGCCTGTCTTGTCTGTCTGTCTGTCTGTCTGTCTGTCTGTATGTCTGTCTGCCTGTCTGTCTGTCTGTATACATGTATGTGTGTATGTGTATATATGTGTATATGTATATGTTATGCATGTATGCATGTATGGATGTATGCATGCATGCATGTATGTATGTATGCATGTACGTCCGTATGAATGTATGTATGCATGTATGTATGTGTGTGTGCGTGTGTGTGTGTGTGTCTGTGTGTATGTATGCATGTATGTAGATATGCACGCATGCATGCTTGCACGTGTGGGGGGTGCGTGCGTGCGTGCGTGCGTGCGTGCGTGCGTGCGTGTGTGTGTGTGTGTGTGTGTGTGCGTGTGTGCGTGCGTGCGTGCGTGCGTGCGTGCGTGCGTGCGTGCGTGCGTGCGTGCGTGCGTGCGTGCGTGCGTGCGTGCGTGCGTGCGTGCGTGCGCGCGCGCGCGTGCGTGGGTGTGTGTGTGTGTGTGTGTGTGTGTGTGTCGCTTGCTGCCTCGGCTTCTCACCGCCGCACTGCGCCTTCTCCTCCTCATTCCCCCCTCATTTCCCCATGTCCGTCGATCCCCGATGGGTGGATCCAGCTGCTCCACGCCGCGTGAGCTGGGCCGGGCCGCGCGCTCGCCTGACCTGACCTACGCCGCGCCGCCGCTCGCGTGGCCGCGCGACGCGCAATTGTGCGTGTGTGGCTGTCAAGGGGGGATGATCGAGGTTCGAGATCCGCCGTGCCCGAGTGGCCAAGCTGCACCCAGCAGCGCGAGCGCACCCCAGGCCCAACTCCCGACATGGCATGCACCCGCGCTAGTACGGGCTTCACCCGAGGGGCGGGAGGAGGAGGAGGAGGAGGAGCAGGAGGAGGAGGAGCAGAAGGAGGAGGAGGAGGAGGAGGGGGAGGAGGAGGAGAAGGAGGAGGAGGGGCCGCCGGGTTGGCGGTGCGACGAGCACGCCCTCACTCGTTCCCCACTTGCCTTGGAAGGAAGGCGTCCTGAGGGAAGCGCGTCCTCGACCCAGGGCTCCCCTCCGGAGCGGAGTCTGTCTGAAGAACCCTTTTGACGATCCTGCGATGGGGCTCGGCTCGGGGAGGGCCCTGGGGAGGCATGGAAGGTCACTTCTAGAATGAGGAGCTTTTACTGTCCGAACTGTATCCGAACTGGTTCTGGTCGTCCTTCAGGTCGCTGGACTGCCCAACCCGTTTCGGTGAATGATTTCCCACAGTTTCGGTGAACCGTTTTCTGTTAAATATATAACATAAAGATGGAAAGTATAATCAGGAGGCATCTTTTTGAAAATGGTAACAAAAACTGCCTACCGCTTCCAGGGCTGACTGAGGGCTGAAGTCCACAGATATCTGAACTCGTGAACGCTAACACAGGCGCCTTCTACGACGCTCTTCGTGGTGACATACATTGTCGCAGTGCTTCGCCTAGGACCTTCGTCATCTGTGTAATGAGGTACGGTTCTGGCCAACACCTTCGTCAGTCTCAAGATGGCCCAGTGCACCTTGGGATGGGAACAACAGGCTATGCTGCGTGAGCCGCAGTTTTGCGTAGTCGATTCTGGACTGCCTGTGCATCTACCCTATCGTTAAAGTGCTGTGCTATGTTGGGGGAGTGAATAATGACATAAACATAAAAACTCGGAGGTCCGCGCGGATTTCTCGGATTCGCGCTCGCCCCCTGAAGAGGACGGAAAAGGTGAAGCCACTCGATCATTGACGTATGAAAGCGCTTAAAGTAGACTGGAATCTGGGACTCCAGAAATACCGACTTTCCACGACCGATGGGTAGGGTGTTGTACTCTATCACCCCCTCCCCGCCGGTTGTACTCTATCATCCCCCCCCCGGACGCTAACATGGCGACAGACGTTGACATATGTGAGCGTCCACGCACCCAAGTCAGCACTCGGGGGGCTGCCCTCTCCCTGGCCCAAGACTTCGGGTGTTACTGGGCATCCTGGGCCAGTCGTGGCGAACCATGGAACAAGTATCCCAGCAAAGCACCCTGATGGTAGCAAAAGCGAAGAGGCGGGTCGATGAGCAGAAGGTCTGCCAGTGAAAACGCACACTCCTAGGTATTCTTGGGAGCGGTAACTAGGGTGCTCACTTTTGCGTCAGAATCTTTCGCGTGCCTGGACAGGAGTGAGAGCATGGCCATGTGCATTTTAGCACATGTGCTGAAAACAAATCGTGGCCGTCCGGAACATACATGCAATCGTTATTGAGGCGAGAGCACGGTTCTTGAATGCATTGTGTAGAAGAATAAAAGCAAACGGCATAAACATAAACTTTTGGCGCTCCGCGCGGATTTCTTGGAGCTGCGCTGGACCCCCCGCCCCTCCCTGACGCGTGGAGCGCGCCAGCAGGGGTGGCGCCGGAGGCGCCGCCAGGGGGGCCCAGGCGCGGATCCAAGAAATCCGCGCGAACCGCCGCAAGCTGATGTTTATGGCTTTTTTTCTTCGATGGACAGGAGTGAGAGAACGGCCATGTGCACTACTTTAGTACATGTGTTGAGAAAAAAAACAGTGGCTGTCTGGAATAAGCATGCAATCGCTAATGAGGCGAGAGCACGATTCTTGCATACACTGCGAGAAGACCTCACATGAAACGGTTGCCGGACTGTGGGCGATCTCGGGCGGGCCGTCTCGGACTCCCCGTCCCCCCCCTGAGGGACTCTTCCGTGGGTTTTTCTCGGCCGTTCGAATTCAACAGAGAAGCGCTCTTTTAAGAAGAAGAAGAAATGAAACAATAAGCATAAACTTTCGACGCTCCGCGCGGATTTCTTGGATCTGCGCCGGACCCCCCTCGCTGGAGGCCGCGCACGCAGATCCAAGAAATCCGCGCGGAGCGCCAAACTGTTTATGTTTACAGTCGGCCCGTATCACATAAGGATGCGCGGTAAGGATGCACGGGCCTCCTTGGACGCCCACTTCGAGGCTTGTCGAGCGGGGCGCGGCCCAGTAAAGTAGCCAAGGATGGACCGAGGAGGCAAGGATGCAAGGGTACCCATCGGTCGGAAGAAGTGGGTAAAAAGAGGAAATAGAAAGGCGTTGGACGTAGATTGCGCTTCCGCCCGCCCCTTGAAGAGGAGGGAAGAAGGGAAACAACTGGATGATTGAAATAGGAAGGCGCCTAAAGTAGATCGGAATCTGGGAAGCCAAGAATACGTATTTTCAACGACCAGCGCATACCTTTGGTAAGGTTGCCCATCCTCGCTATGCGTGTTTTGACTGTATGGGTTTTGGTATTCTTCGGCTTTTAAAGCAACAGACGCCGCGATGGCCAGGGCAGGCACGGAGGCAAGAGAGGGCGAGGAGCGGGGAGGAGGAGCGGGAGGGGGAGGACGAGGAGTGGGAGGAGGGGAGCGGGAGGACGAGCAGGAGGGGGAGGAGGTCGGCAGATCCGAGGCGAGGAGGCATACCGCAAGCCCCTTTTGGCGGCGAGCGAGGGGGGGATGTGAGGAGAAGGTCTTCTCAGAAGGTTCGGAAGTCCCCCGGCTTTCTGAGAAGTTTTCTGAGCATTCCCCGGAGACACAGAAGACTTCTCGGACGGCGCGAGGGCTTCTGAGAAGTCCCACAGTTTTCTGAGAAGGCCTTCTCCTTCTCACTTCCCCCCCTCGCTCGCCGCCGACCCTCCCACAGGGATGACCGAACGCTGTGCAAAAGGGAGATCCCTCAGGATGCCGTCGAGAAAGC
>CAUYUJ010015727.1:893319-950819 GCA_963575745.1 Prorocentrum cordatum
ACGCCTCGAGGAGCGCATTTATGAGGCTAGGCAACGACGCGAACACGCTGCAGGTCTTCAACTGTCTCGAATCATGGCCAGCTCCAAATACGGCAAGCGCAACCGTTACTACAGCCGCGCGACCAGAGCACGCCCCAGTGTGCAGGAGAGGGTAGTTCACTATGCAGCAGTCGGCCAGCACGGAGGGTTTAGTGCTCGCCAGCTCGACCTCGAGGAGGAGAAGCGCATCTCGAAAGAGACCTCCCACGAGTCCACCACAGAGCACAACCTACAAGTTCGCCAGGTACCTGAGGACGCCAAGGACGGCACCAAGCGTGCTATCTACGGCGTCACCAAGCGGCTCAAGTACTTCCAGAAGTGCGCCCCCGTGCCTGACCGAATACTGCCCGCCGAGATCTTCCAGATAACCTTCCAGCCCACCTACTTCACCAAGCAGAAGCCGAAACTGACAGGCGCGGGCTACGTTGACGAGCTTGCTGAGGCACTTCTCGCGCAGGAGAGCTTCGAGCAAGTCCTCAACCACGCGTACCGCGTCGGCTTCAAGTCCAAGCCGTGGCCACCTCCACCTCCTCATGCTCGCGGCTGCTGGCCTCATCGGCGACGCGTATTCCCCACACGTCGCCAACAACGAGGCGGAGAAGCCGACCGGCCCAAGGGCGACCTCACGCTGAAGAAGTCGCTCACGGTGATTATCAAGCAAGTGCTGGCCAACACTCAGCAGATCGCCTGGGTCGCTGTCTACAGCAAGTACCCGATGTCGGCCCAGTCCGAGGTGATCAAGGTGCTCCATGCCCGCAGGAAGTTCTACGCGGACAAGCGCAAGGAGGAGGGCAAGGGACACTCGTTCGCTTCGTCCCTCTGCCCCGAGGACGTGGGCGCCAATACTAAGAGCAGTCTCACCGAGCTCGGGAAGTTAGTGGACCAGTTCAGTGTGGCGACTGACCTCTACAAAGTGAAGCACCTGAAGCTCAGCAAGTGCGATGACAGCTACCACGCGAAGATCACACTGTATCCCGTGCAGGGGCCCAGGACCGTCGCCGAGGCCGAGGAGGTTCCGCAAGAGGAACAGAAGCAGCAGTGCAACACCAAGGACAGCAACCACAACGCGCTGATCCAAGTGGGAGACACGGCGAAGACGGACCAACCACCCACGGGTGTCATGGAGGACGAGCTGGCTGCGTGGAGGGCAGGGCTATGACTATGAGTACGTGAATTTGGATGGCCGATACGACTACGCCTCGTTCGGCAGGTGATTGGCGTGCGTGGCGCCGTGATCACAATGAAGGTGCCGCTCTGAGCGGCGACGGCGGGGGCCCACACTTGCGGACGAATGTACTGCCTTGCCCCCCAATGCCGCTTTATCTATCTATCTACCCCCTCCTCCTCCTCCTCCTCCTCCTCCTCCTCCCCTCCTCCTCCTCCTCCTCCTCCTCCTCCTCCTCTCTCCTCCCTCCTCCCCTCTCCCCCTCCCCTTCTCCTCCTCCTCCCCCTCCCCCTCCCGCTCCCCTCCCCATCGGCGGTACGGCTTCTCAGTCAAACAATCCAACTGCCGCGGTCGCCCCATCATGGCCTTGCCCGCCGTCCACGGGGCAGTTCACCAACACACACGCAAGTGGCGGCAATGTTCCTTCAGCGCATCCGCGCGCTCTTGGACGCTGAGGTCCCGTCAGGGAAGTGGCCGCTTGCAGTGGAGACAATAGTCATACGATACTGGGCCACCCCCTCGGGGCACCGTCCAAGGTTTTTGTGCTCGCACAGGGCCACAACCTTGACGGAGCGCATCGACGTTGCAACACTCCATCGGCGCCACCATTGCAGAGTCTCCAGGTGGAGGATGGCAGCGTCGGCGTGAGAGATGCGGAGAAGCAGCTGGCTCAGCAGAGTGGACGGCTGTTTCGTTCGCCCTCCAGTCCGCCCCGAAGGGCGAACGCGGCGGATGAGGAGAAGGATGGGGAGGGCATGGGTGTCGACAACCACCTACGCCTCGTTCAAGGGGCGTGCCAACGGCCCCCAGTGAAGCATTGAACGTTGGAACAGGTGAATATGATGCCTTGCCCCGTGGACTGGTACCACACGGCAAACGACAATCATGAAAGAAGACCTGACCAACGATCGGGTAACGCATGCGTATACGGAACGAGTGATACGCTTAGCTCTTAATCTGGGACCCAAGGGATCTGCAGATCCCGACCTTCTGTATAAAGGCAAGGATGTGCGGGCTCCGCTTTCACCATAGTTGCTGATCATTATCTAGGTTCTAGGTTGCGCTCGTACCTATGTTGGACATGAATCTCGCGCGGTCTAAATTATGTGATGCCGTCACGCACTGGACGTGCTTCGGATGTGAAACGGGTGCATCACCGAGAAACAGTAGGAGACTAAATATGTGTCGTGTATCTCTTGCTGGAATCGCTTAGTGCTGTAGGTATGAGATACAAATTACTAAGTTTCCCGTGCCGATGTCATCGATTCACCAGTGGATCTTCCCAATCACTCCGCACCCCACTGTGCTGCAGCGGCCTCTAATCGTCTGGTCCACGAGCAAGACTGGATCATGGGCTTCCTCGTGGTGGGGGGCCCTTCTAACACAAACATGGAGCCTGTGTTGGTCACAGGAACGACTGCGCAAGACCATCGCGACCAAGGTGGCCGGCCCTCGGCCGCAGAGAAGGACGAATCCAGGATCGCAGCCACCAGAAGGGAACGCATCGAAGGCTAGAAAGAGAAACAACGCCGTAAACATAATCTTTTGCTACTCCGCGCTGATTTCTTGGATCTGCGCTGGACCCCCATCCCTGGCGCGCGGAGCGCGCCAGGGGCAGCGCCGGAGGCGCCGCCAGGGGAGCCCAGCGCGGATCCAAGAAATTCGAGCGGAGCGCCAAAAGTTTGTGTGTATGCCGGTCTTTCTTCTCCGAAGGACCGCAATCACCAGTCACACCCGCATCTCCAGCTCGGGAGTTGGTGGGATTGTTTTCCACCGCCACCACCATAAGTAGGAGGGGGAGGGGGTCCTCCTCCTTCTCGTCTTCCTCCACCTCCCCCCCTCCAGCTTATGGTGCTGGTGGTGGAGAGGCAGGCCCCTCAAGAGTGGCCCTCCTCCGTGGCGTGGCGCGCCTGGACCACGCCGCGCCCTCCTTCGCTCAGTAGGCGCGGGCCGCGGGCTTTGCCGTCGACACGCCGCGCCAGGCCTGCGAGAAGCAGCGCCGAAGGGTGAGCCGTGCACGGGTGCCCTCGGTGGCACGGCATGGGGACGCAGAAAGAACAAACGACATAAACATAAACTCTTGGCGCTCCGCGCGGACTTCGTGGATCTGCGGCGGACAGTCCCCTCCCTGGCGGGCGGAGCGCGCCTGGGGCGGCGCCGGAGGCGCCGCCGGGGGCGCTCCGCGCGGGATCCAACAAATCTGCGCGGAGCGCCAACCGTTTATGTTTATGGCATATTTTCTTGTTCGATTCTTGTTTTCGCCTCAACATACATCGCGGATTCCGCCGCCGAGACGCAGCAAACTTCTCAACTTCCCCCTCCTCTTGATCGAGTAGGGACCCACCGGCTTGGCATTCCTATAGACCTACCACGGCATTTTCTTAGAAGCCGCAAATGTCCGAATAGCAAAAGCAGTGTTCTTAGAACACAGAGCCGATGTGAACAACAACCTTTTTTTTGTTGAATCAGATTTTTCGAGCACGTCCCAACATGATTATTCGAAAACTCTTTGGGGGCCTATAGTAGACAAGCCGGGAGGCATCACCGCTGCTTGACTTGAGGGCTCGCCTCCCGTCCAAACTGCTCCTCTCCTCCTCCTCCTCCTCCTCCTCCTCCTCCTCCTCCTCCTCCTCCTCCTGCCCGTGCCAGCGGGCCGCTGCGGAGCGGTGCCCACCATGCACGCCAGGCCCTGCGGGGGGCGGCGCCGAGGAGGAGGAGGAAGAGGAGGAGGAGGAGGAGAAAGAGGAGGAAGAAAAGGAGGAGGAGGAGGAGGGATCTTTTGGAGTGCGCTCTGATTCGCCGAAGAGACGGTCAGCTTAGCGCGGCACTCACTAGCTGCTGGGAGAAACACGCGGTATCTAGCAAAACGGGCGCCAAGGTGTAAATACTCCACCCGACCATACCCATACCTAACCCAGACACCCCCATATCGTCGGAAGGCGCTCAAGGCGCATCGCAACGCAACAGGAGTAGGGAAAAGGCAAGAGGAGGCTGATCAGAGTGGGGAGCAAGTGAGATAGCCTGCGAACGGCCGACGAGGCAGCTGAGTGGACCCGTGCGAGGCAGGGGCCACCGGGAGTGCACGATTTTCGCACTCTCGACCTGTGGCCCACGCCTGCACCACCACCGCAATGCGAACCTCGTCCCCTCCACCCACAGTGCCGACCAGAGTAAGCTGAACGCTAGGAAGGGAAGTGGGGAAGGTGAGACTGCCCGGCGTCTCCAACGCGAGTCCCTGCTAGGGACCGAACGAAGAGAGAAGCGCCAAGATCGTAATCGAGGCCAAAGAGGGCAGCAACATAATCGGTCCTGGGTCGCCATGCCGTAGAGCCCCCCAGGTTGCGCGCCACCAGGGAGCGAGCAAGCGCAGAGAGAGGTGGCTGAGAGAGGCGGCGCAGAAGACGCCAGCAAATTGCTATGCTGCACCTCCGCCCCTCCGCTCAGACATGAACTACAACCCCCTACTTCTCATGATACTGTGCAGGTGGCCACTTATCCGAACAAGCCTCTGCCATACTTAGGATCATGGGTCCAAGGGGCTACTTCACGCAAGCGGGCCTGTCTCGCCTCCTGGAGTTTACAGCTCTCCTGACACGCGCCTGCGCGCAGTCTTGCGCGATGCTCTCCATAACTTCAAGTGCTAGCGGCACCGGGGCGGGCGGTCGGGGAGGATCTGCTACCCTCTGCGAGTCGCCAAGAAAAGCGCGTGCATCTACATGCTCCTGCCCCCCATCCGCCTCCCGTGGGCCTGTAGGTCTAGCCCCGCCATGTCGTCGCGAACCTGCGAGGTGGAAGCGGTGACCTCCTCCGATGTCGGGGGGGCGCGTAGAGGTCGAAAGCGATCGAACTCGGGGTCGCGTCGGACACGGCGTGCGCGCCGAGAGACAGGGTCAGGGGCCCATCCCTCGTCCGTGCCAGAATGGGGATCCCAGGAGACAAAGAAGCGTAGTAGTCCATCGCGCACTCTGCCATCCTCCCCCATGCCATCCGGAACAACGGGCTCGACGCTGTCCACTTCCCCTTCCCACGTGACACGCGCTGCATTAGTGGTGGCAACGGCGATGCGCTTGCACAGGCCGGCGGGATACGTCCTCTTTTTGGCTGCGCGCCACTCCCTGCCCCCTATCATGCCCAAGCAGCGTTTCGTGTCCGCCCCTGCCGTGCGAACATCTGCCGTTCCCAAGGGTCGCAAGCAGGGCGGCGCGCAGCCCTGGCAGTCTAGGTGCAACGATCCTCGCGGGGGCCCTTCACGTCTGACCATGTTCGCACTGATCAGAATCAGTTCAGTCGTCGAGACTGCTGGGGGCGACTGGAGAGCGCGCATCGGATGGCAGGTGAATGAGCTAACGGCTTGGATCCTCCATCCACACGGCTGGGGGTGCTCAAGCCAACATGACGTGCCAGCCTGCGCATGCGCAGCGAAAAGCTCCAGCAAAGCATGGCATAGCGCATTGCCCGCCCACAGCTGTTCCATCTGACGCTCAGTAACTGCCGTCTTGCCCCAAAATTAGCCATGCATCCGAAGTGGCGGGGGGCCTTGGCCTTCTGCCCATCGAGAGGCGGACCAGGTCCCACACGGCGGCCCGCCACCCGACGCCACCACCCGTCGTGCCAGGACGTGGGACCTCCATTCTGCGAGTGCGCCCCGATTCGCGAGATCCCCGTCCACTGCGTGCGCGGCTACATCAACAGACAGGACATGCATATCATTTTCTGTGCTGCAATGCGCCCAGCCAACCTGTGCCCGCGCATCCCCCGCCCTCCTCCGTCCACAAAACAAATTTAGGACAAGTATTCAACTCGTCTGACAGCTCTCGGTGTGGGCTCGGCTGCAATGCCCGTGTACCGTTCTGTCAGGAATAGTCGGCTGGGGTATCTCTCAGCGGTGCGCTGAACAAGGTTGGCCGGTGGCGGCGGTGCAACCGCGGCATTCACAGGCGTGGGGGCTTGTAGGCAAGCAGCAAGCCCAGCTGGGAGCGCGGGGCCAGCGGCCGCAATCTCCACACGTACAGTGCCATGGTCCATCGTAGTTAATCACTGAATACGCATGCTCTGTGATGGGGCCAGCTGCACGAACTGTCGGTACAACAACATGACGGCGAGACAATGGCACGCCTGGGATCCTGCCTGTCATGGGGGCTGAGCAATCGGGAGGTGTGATATGATAACACGGCGCAGCTCCCGAAATAGTAACACCTGGTACAGCAAATGCCGTGGTAGGATCACTCATCAGTAAAATCAAACACCGTGGGGAATCATGTGCTGGGTGGTCTACTAGGTTGTGCCCGAGCATGAAATGCAGATGGGCACGCGTGACATTGTCCGTCTGGTGACGCCCATGCACGTGCCAAAGCTGCGTTCTGACGGTGGGTACGCGCCACGCACGCACGTAATGCCCCATGCTTTCGGAAAGTGCGCGCACGCCATGGGCACGTGACGCTGTCATCGTCTGCGTCGTCTGCTGCACGTGTAGGTGGGTCTACAAGTAATCCATTCACATCCGCCCAAACACGTTCTGGCACTCCCAGGGGGCGGACTTCCTGAAATATTTGGCCTCCACTGTGGCCGCTTCAACATTTCGAGCGTGAGATTGGGCTGTAGCGTGCAGCGCCACCTTGACAATGCGTTTCCAAGCTGTTCGTTTCCGCAGGATGAGGGCCTCCCATTCACTGAAATCCTCGAGCGGTGGCGGGGGGGAAGCACAAGCTACGGCAGCAACGCGTAGCCACGCGCAATCATCCATGACCATTCCCAGCCACGACCTGGCGCGGCAACCGTTCTGGGTAGTGTCGTACTTCTCGGCCCGTAGTAAGGCAACTGCAAGTTCGGGCCCTGCGTGCAATAGTGAACCCAACAGCCGCAAACGTGCAACTCTTCCTAGAAGGTCGGGCGGGGGTTTTCTGAGTCTGGCCAGCACTTGAACATCACTTATGCACGATCCGATTTCCACAAAACGAACATTCGCCGAAGCTCGGTAGACTTTCATGACTTCAGCGTCGGCCATTTTGGCCTCCGCCGTTGTTAGCATAGCCCAGGCGCCCGAATTGTAGAGACGCCCGGGTAACGCCAGACTGTTGGCGAACATCATACATGTCGGATCGGCAATAGCCTTGGTGGAGAAATCTCTGGCGCGCAACACCCGTGACGTAGCAGTGGTACTGCTGGCTCGATATCGGACCTCGGGCCCCATGTTACCTTGGGAACCAATAGCTGAGCCAAGATGCCCATAGTGCTTGACAATCGGTGCCCGCATAGTCCCAAGTAGCTGTGTTTGCGCAACCACATGCCCACCGCACTCGCGCCGCGCGTGCTGCAGCGCCTTCTTCGCTCCTTCTCCTCGGTAAGCCAACAGGGCGGCCGTTTGTGCGACGCCGAGGTTGAGTAGGTGGCCTCTGCCAACAAACGCATCGGCAACCACGGTAATCGCACGGCACATGGCAGGATACAGGTCGGAGGCAGGGGCGATCACAATGATGGTGCCGGCATCCGCAAAGGCAACGTCCAACAGCGGCGCGGCGGCAGCAGCGTCGGCATCCGTCACTGTTCTCTGCACGCCATTGCGCTCATCCGTTGCCAAATGCAGGGCTGGTCCTTCAGCGCCCAATTGAGCTCGCACAGCGCGCATGCGTTCACCCATGAGCATCTCGCACAGTATATTCGCGAGAGGTTGCCCAGGGAAAACCGAACGTTGTGGCAAAGAAATCAGCCGACCCTGTCGGCGTGTGGAAGGGGCCTCTCCGTCTGTTCCCTCTTCGTCGTCGTCGTCGTCGTCGTTCCTTCGCCTGTCCCCGCAGCGTCGTTGCTTCTGCCCCTCTCCCATGGCCTCCTCCTGAAGCGTGCCAGTCCAGAGCGAAATTGAACAACGTCGTAATTGAGTCGAAGGGAAGCCCCTTCCCTTTGATCCCTTCCCCGCCCGGGGGGGGGGGGGGGGGGGGGGGGGGGGGCTGTCCCGGGGTGGGCCCCGGGGGGGGGGGCCCGGGTTTTTGCGCCGCCCCCCCGGGGAATCCCGGGGCTCGAAAAAAGCACCAAGACGGGCCGAGAGCACTCCAAGAGGCCCCCAAGACGATCCAAGAGGGCCCCGAATCGCCGAATGATCTGTCCAAGACGCCTTGACGGCCTCCAGACGGCCCAAGAGGCCTGCGAGACGCCCCAAGAGGCCTCCAGGACCGTTCCAACGAGAGCCCCAAGAGGCACAAATCATGGATTTCCCATGCGTTTTTCAAGAATTTTGGCGTTCTCGCCTCTTCCGCCCCCCCACGCGCCAAGACGGCCCAAGAGGCCCCCAAGGTCGCCCCGAGACGGCCCAAGAGGCCCCCAAGAGAGTCCCCATACGGCCCAAGAGTGCCCCAAGACGGCCCAAGACGCCTCCAAGACGGCACAAGAGGCCCCCAAGACGGTTCCAAGAGAGTGCCCAGACGGGGGGCCCGAACGGACATTTCGAGCCCTCAGCTCCGAGGAGCCCCCAAGAGGCCCCCAGGAAGCCCAAAGAGGCTCCCAAGAGCGCTCAGAAGAAACCCCGAGAAACACGTTTGAGGACTGAACCCGCGTCAGCATCGTCGTCGTCGCTACCGCCGCCGCCGCCGTCGTCGTTCCCCTTCAGGGTCGACGGCGCCGGCCGTGAGGCCTTCGCAATGTGGTCGGGACCCTCGCGCAGGAACCAGGGGGCACGGTAGCATGGTGAAATCTGAGCTGCTGCGTGTGCGTGTGCGTGTACCGTTCGCCACTTGCTGTTCAACAATAGGTGTCTGCTCACTTATGCGTCGAGCGAGCTCATGCGTGGCACTCTCCGGTAGTCCTGCTGCCCTGACAATACAAGCAACGGCATCATCTTCGAGCGGCGAGCGAATAAATCGGCCCCGCAAGGCACGGTAAAATGCCTGCACCACATCCAGGAATAGCGCGCCGAAAGACAGAGCACGGGCAGCCGCGACAGCTTTCGCAATACGAATAATGACTGACGCATGGCCAGTTCCCCGACCTGGTGTTCCCCCAAACTGTGTATCCCCTGCTGTGGCAAGCAGCGCTGGCATCAGCCGAGTCCGCAAGCATCTTCACGATGCCTTGCCAAACTGTGAGGACACACGAATAGAGGGGGAGCTGACGCAGGCACTGGGGTCGGCTGTGGTGGACTTCAGCAAATCGCAGTAGAAACCTCCCTTCCATTGAACAGGCTCAATTAGGGTGACGGCGGTCCTGAGTTGTAGCGGGCATTACAGGGGAACGAGCTCAGTCGCGAAAGCGTGCACCAGAGCTCCGGTAAAACCGTCGCAGCCAGGGGCAGCACCGTCTGGCGGCAGGCATGCTGAAACTCAGACAGGGTCAGCAGGGTATCACTAGGCACAAGATCGGAGGATATCCGATCGTATGGCACCCGTGCGAAGTGACCCGCAAGCCTAGTCACGTCTGCAAGCTCGAAGGTAGCTGCCAACTCTAGCGTGCCACAGTGCTGCTGCCAGCGACGGGCTGCCTGAAGCTGCCAAGTTACCGGCTGAACATGCATACCATTGAGGATGGGCAGCCCTTTAAGCATGCGCTTGCAGCGGGACCCTGCACCGACGCGGCGCAAGGCCGCGAAAGCCTCCGCTGCCTGTCCCCGGGATCATGCATCCTGAATGCAGGTCGCAATGTCATCGCAGTGCTTGGCAGCATCCAGCGCAGTAGATTTGTTGATCGCAAACGCCGTACCGCGCATGGAAACGTATGTAAAGGCCCACAAGAGACCCTGCCACCTCCAATGATTGGGAATAATACCTTGTAACTGATACAGGGCGCGTGGAATGCCTACCTCGGGACAGTCATTGAGCTGCAGGTGAGCCACGTGGCTCCCAGGTGTTGGTGCACGAAACAAGCTCCGCAAGACCTCCAGTTGAGATATTGAAGGGAGGGGCGTACAACCTACCTCTTACACCCTGCAAGGGTTGCGCAGACTCCACTGCAGCCTCGAAAGCCCGTGACCATACATGTGCAACTGCGTCGCGTACATCAATGAGCAATGCGCGAGAGGGGCCCTCTCGCACTGACCACCTCCACCTGCGCTGTCGGTAGTCAAACGACTCCCTCACCTCCTTCCCGTCCGTCGCCCACGCACAAAAGCAGCAGCAAGCAGTAGTGAGCTGAGTCGTCTTCGCAACATGCGTAGCTCTCGTCGTCCAGAAGAGCGACGGTCCATGAGCGTCAGCGAGCGAACGGAGAGCCATGTCTGACGCGGCGATCGTCCCGTGGGTGTCTTCTGTGCGAGGAAGCATTCGGTGACCGCCCTAACTAGCTCGTCGTTCAAACTGTTGCGCGTGGTTATAAGGGTGCGACTGGAAAGCTGGCTGCGGGATGAACATGGTAGCAAACTTGGCCGCGCACTCGATGTCCTGGACTTTCTCCTGATCATGGGGGGTTTGGGCCCAAGAGGAAGTAGCCCGCGCAGGGCCCGCGCTGCAGACTTGAACGCCGGCCATAAAAACGAAATGATCATCGTATCGCATAGACAGATCCACAGTCGGATCAACCCCTTGTCGACTGGTCGAATTGAGAGAGGCTTGAGGCACTGTCACGTAGTCAATGCGGCGTCTCGGGCCCTGGGGGGCCGCGCCAAGCGGCCGGCATCCACGCGCCGCGTGTGCCGTGAAGAGGTTCCGAAAAAAGTAGACACCGCACTCTGTCCAGTAGCTCGTAGGAAATCGTGAAACAAATGTCCGGCGTTGTTTTCCTGCTCGGCGCCCACGGGGCCGGCGTGGCTGGACTGGGCCGTCCCGACAGCGGCGTCTGCGTCCAGTAGACAAAACAGCGGGGCCTGACTAGGCCGCGCGAGTACAACGTCACGCATGCGTGTCCGCCACTGCGCCATCATGTCGAGACCTCCCGTCGCGCGTGCACGCGGGGCGCGCGCAACAAGAACATCGATGCGCAGCGAGGGGGCCCGCGCAGCTACAAGCAAATTCTGTGAATCATGTGAGAGGGCCCGAAAATGTCATCTGTTTAGCGTGCAGCCAGGAAGGTGCTCCAATCCTGTGTTAACCCACAACGTAACCCCTTAGCATCCATTGGCTTCGGCTGCTGACGTCGCCACGAGATGCGCATCAACTTCGCGCCAAGTGTTGTACCTCAGTCGCGCCTCAAGCGTGCCTACGAAAAAGGTGTTGGCAACGTGCAAACTGATGCGCAAGGGCCAGCATGCGGCCGGGGATATCACTGCCAACTGCGTGCCGGCTCGCGCATCGTATCCGCATTCCTTGAGAGCGTGTAAGTCGTCTCCGTGGTCGCAGTGTAAGTACGTTAGCGACTGCGAACCCGAACTTACAGAAAGACGATGGCGTGGTATCCTGTGGACTGCCCGGGTCTGGATACTGACTGTCTCGAAACGTCGATCCAGCGGCGGGCGGCGGAAGAGCTCGCAGAGGGGGCGCCTCCGCAGGAGCAGGGGCAGTCTTGTCGAGGCGGGCTGGGGTCAGCTTTGGGAGCTCCCTCGCACCGCGGTGGGCGTCGGCTGTCAGCCATAACCGTGGAACCTTGTCCAGCCGAGAGGAGTAGTGCAGACCGAGGCACGCCGTCTTCAGGGCGATCCGATATATCTTTGTTCGATACCAGGCGAGCAAGTGTATCTACAAGTTCGTTCAGTGGATACGAAGTGTGACCTGGAACATGCAACCAAGTTATCACAGTGCCTACTCGCGCGGGCTTTACGAGGGAATCTAACAGGCTGGGCAACGCACCGCAATACCTGTACATCACACCTCCTGACGCAGCTTCTACCACCATCACGCTACCCGAACGAACAATAATGCACCTCGAGCGATGCATCGAAGGCGCCTGAAGTAGGCAATAGAGAAACCAAAGAGCAACGTGCAACTCGGCGGGACTCGACGGGCTCACGCACTCCTCTTTAAATGATCGGGCGGATCCGGCCATGTAACCATCCATCCGGTGTTTGCCGTCCTACGTCACGCCACGCACACACAGCAAACGCCCATGATGGTGGTCCCGTCTTGTCCGCGCTGTCTGACCCGCCCGATCCGTCGGTGTGCGCTACAAAAGGATCCATGTCATCGTCGTGAACATCATTCGAGCAGGCATGCTGTGTCAGGGAATCAACGGCACGGAAATCGAGACGATGGCGGAAGAGACATGGCGCACGATGTCAAGTGGATGGCGGCGCCACGAAAATGGGAGAGAGCACTGCGTCTTGCCATTGGGCCGCGAGCAATGCTGCTACATTGCCGCAGTCGGGAGCTGGACTGACGGGCGGCATATTCAAAAAGAATGACGGGGCTGGGCGCCCTGGCAGAGCCGCGGCGCTCGGGGCCCGCGCGGGCTGATCCCCACTGGCGCCTGGCGGCTCTGCTCGCTGGCTCACCCCTTCATCGACGGGCTCGCCTGCGTCGCGTCGACGTCGTCTTCCGAACTCTGGCCAGCGCGAACCTCCACCGCGTTAGCACGGCGCGGGCTGCGGTCGCGGCTTCCGCCCCCTGCTGGCTCATCTCACCCCGCGGGTTCGGGTCGCTCCTTGTCCAGCACCACGCGTGGAAGCACTCCTCCTGCTAGCGTCACTGAACCCGACGCTGCGATGACTGTCTCGGGTGGGCTGCCCAGCAGCCGCCAAGCCCTAGGCCTGCAGGGCTGCCTTCTCGCCCGCTGCTGCCTTCGCGCGAGCCCCGGCAGCAGCGCGAGCGCGCGCCCGGCGAGCCGCCCTGCGCTCGCCCCACGCATCCTGACTGGAAGCGGCTGTGGCGTTGGCCTCCTGCTGTGCGTTGTCATCCTTGTCTGCGTTCGCTGCGTCAATCGCTGCCTGCGCCTGGAGCTGGGCTGCCGTCATAGCAGGACAGGCCGCGGCAGGGGGCTGCGCGGCAGCGGCCTGCAGCGCTGCGGCGACGTGCTGCGCGGGCTGCGCAGTCGGGGCAGGATTGGCAGCAGCCGCTGGCTGCGCGGCTGGAGTCGTCGCAACAGTAGTCGCCGCCATGCTCGCTGCCGCCGTGATCTGCGTCAATTCCGACTGCAGTCCGCCCAGTGCCGTGGCCAGCTCCGCGATCTGCTGCGCCATGCTCGCCTGGCCTTGCTGGAGCTCGGCGACGGCTGCGACCGACGCACCTGACATCTGGACAGGTGCGGTCGCCACGGGCGTGGCGGGCGCCACTTCCTCCGCCACAGGCGTTGCGGCGCCCTGCATCTCGCCGTCATTGGCGGCAGCTGGCAGCGGGGAGAGGGTCTCGAGCTGCTGTAGCAAGACCTGTGCACGGGTCAGCTCGCTGGCGCGATGCTGCTGGACCAGCTGGCGAGCCTTGTGCTCAATCATGGCCTCGTGCGCCGCCTTCTCTGCACGATCGGAACGGCGTTGGGCGCGCTCGACGAACGCCCGCTGCCACGCCAGGCGCGCCTCCGGGGTCCTGGCCGCGATGGTCATCGTCATCAGGACTGAGCATTCCTGCTCCTGCGCCTCTAGGATGCTGGTCGGCAGGCCGAGCTCGCGGGACGCGCGAAGCATTTTTGCCGACGCCGCTGCCATGCGGCGGAGGTTGCGCCTGTGGTTGACCAAGGCAGCAGGATCCGTCGGTGGCTGCACCCAGGCCGGGTGCGCACGCGCCTGCTCTGGCATTGCAGGGAGCACACCAAGCGCCTCCTGCGGTCCTGTTGGACGATCCGCCGTCTCCTCAGTCGACTCGGCCTTGCTCTCATCGAGCGTGACGTCAGTAGCTGGCGAGCGACGGCGGGATGACTGGCGTCGGGAGGGCACCTCTGGGGCTGGTTCCTCCGCATGCTCGCCATCTCGCTGCTGGGGGTAGGGCGGCGGCGGAGCACGGCTCGGGCTGCGCTGACGGCTGGGGCGAGCGCTGCTGCGCGCCGACCTTCAGGTACGCCTCCGTCGCCGCTGGTCACGTCCACTTCCTCCGTGCTGATCTCACCCGCTGCCCGCTGCGTGCTGCTGCTGCTGCTGCTGCGGCCCACTGCCTGCATGCTACTGCTGGTACTTCGGCTGGTCGCGGAAAACGCTGAACGCCGCAGGACTCTGCTGCGGGAGCGGGTAGCAGGTCCTGCGCATCAGGTCAGTGGCGGCATTGGCGTGCCCGCATGCTGGACACCACCACGGCGGAGGCGGCATGGACGGCGGGGACTGACCGCCCTTTCCTCCGCCGCCTTTGCCTCTGGCCTGCCACGCCATGGCGCTGTGGTGCGTTGCGAGACACTTCGCGGCACTCACCAGCCGCAGCACCACACGGGCCTGTGTACGCTGTTGTCGGGCACGCATGTGCCAAGCCGGCTCGCTGCCGCCTCCGCTGGGGTGCTGTCGCGGCGTGCCGCCAGCAGGCGGGCGCCGCCACGAGCAGCGCGAGGCACGCCAGGAGCAGGCCCGCCGCGGGCAATGCGAGCGGCGGCGCGGCCGGGCCCGCACGCCCGATGCGCGGGCGCGGGCCGGCGCGCGTGGCTGCCCGTTGCCCGCCCCGAGAGAGGTTCGCCGTACCTGGTGCGGCGCCCGAAACCTCTTGAGCCAAAATGGCTACGGAGGAGGAGGGGGAGCGAGGAGGAGGGTGAGGAGGAGGAGGAGTAGGAGGAGGAGGAGGAGGAGGAGGATGAAGTGAAGGAAGGGCCTCCTCCTTCTCCCCCTTCTCCTCCTCTTCCTCCTCCTCGTCCGCCTCCTCGTCCGCCTCCGCCTCCTCCTCCTCCTCCTCGTCCTCCTCCTCCTCCTCCCCTTCCGCCACTCTGAGAGGGGCGGCGGTAAGGAGGAGGAGGACGAGGAGGATGGGGAGGAGGAGGAGGAAGAAACATGGACGATGAGAGGATCATAGCGATGAAGAAGAAGAGGTACATCAACAACGATGTTGCAAGACACCTTCCGTTTACAGGTCCCTCCTCAGAAGTCCCTACAAGCAAGAAGTGTCCCCTGGATTGACCCACGGCCTATGGGTCTGCCACTCAGGCGAGAGCCCCGCTGTGCAAATGAATTTGCCCTGCGCACTTGGAGCGAATCGTGTTGGCAAGCGTGGACCCCAAAGAGAACGTCATTCCACTGTGGCTGTGCAAGCTGTGTGGAACAAGCCAAGCTGCCTGGTGTAAGCTGACAAGCTGTGTGGAGCAAGCTGTGTGGTGTAAGTTATGCGGTGCAAATGGTGTGGTGCAAGTTATGCGACGCGATCGCTGTGGTGTAAGCTATGTCGTGAAAGGTAGATGGTGCACGTTAGGCAGTGCAACTTGTGGTAAGCGCTATGTGGTGCAAGCACTGCGGCAGCCCAGCACACGAGGCGCCCACGAAGCGCCCACGAGGCGCCCACGGGCTGGCACCAAGCGACACCGCGACTGAACCATGAGATTTCGTAAAAAGTGTCATACAACCCCCTCAGTGCAAGCAATGTTTGGGAAATGAGGTCTGCCAAACGGTATCATCACACAGCCCGACGAGGTGCACAAGTGTTCACGTCAAGTCGTGACCTTCGAGAAGATCTCAAGTGAACACCCCGTTCTGAAAGGAACCGCCCTCCATCCGTGCATCTGTGCCATCTGTTCCAGCGACTTGTCTTTCAAATCAAAGACGTGGCAAAAGAAAACCGAATGTTGAAAAGCAACCGTCCCCTACCCGTGTAACTGTTGCAAGCTGGGAATCGGCCCCATTTTGAAAAAGAGCATGTCTCCATCTTCAAAACTGGTGCTTAGGTTTGAAATGAATGTGCGCGGCGCTGCGGCCAGAGCCCCATTTTGAAAACCACCTGCCCTGGATCCTTGATGCTGGTACAAACCTATCGTATAAATGTGCGCGGCGCTAAGGCGCAAAGGTGAGAGCACCATTGCAAAAATGGCATATGCTCCATCATTTCGGTGCTGCAAGCTGCTGTAACGGATTGCACGCACAAAGACATACTAATACTACATGTCCTCCTTGGAGGCGTGCATCCGACCCGGGCACACCGTATAACCATGTTATGGAATATCGTATCCCGACTGGTATGGCCAGAAAACACCCGCCACGAAACTTATACTGTAAGATGTCTCGGCTTCTTTGGTGGGCCTATAGGCAAGCCAGGACGCCTCGCCACTGCTTGAGTCGTGGCTGCGGTTCCAAGCCCCTCCACCCCGGCCCTTGGTCGCTGAAGCAGCTATTGCAGGCAGCAGGATGACAGAAAGCCAGAGTCCCTCGAAGAATACGTCCGACTCTCGCTGGCGGTCTTGCAGCTGCCAGTGGTGGCCGCAGTCCCAGAGCACCCCCACTCCTGTGTAGACAATTACAAATGCGTGCGGGTCTACCTTCTGGACGTCGGCGCTCTTCGGACGGGCGGAAGCGGAGGACGCCAAGATTCTGGGCCCCGCTGGGGCCTCAGATCTGGCCCAAACTGGCACGCTCCCACGAGAGGCGGATCACGCCATCCCTTCTGCGGTTCTGGTCGAGCGGGCTTCCGGCCAGCGCCCATATGTGAGACAACTGGTTAGTGCTCTTGCCATCTTCGTGAGCTCGGGGGGATGCCGCCGGCCGCCCATCGAAGACAGGTGTTGATGGGCCAATTTCCCACCACCACTACAATAGGTAGGACGGCGAATAAGGTAGGATGGGGAGAGCCTCCTCCTCCTCCTCCTCCTCCTGCTACCTGTGGAAGCGGTGGTGGAACATCGGCCCATCAGGTGTGCCCTGGGAGGCGATACGAGGCGACAGGGCTCCTGCGAGGTGGACTCGCGCAGGCGGCCCTGGAAGTGGCCTCCGAAAGGGGCCTTGGGCCCTTTTCTTCACCTCCCATTCGGGCCACCCCCCATTGCCACCCGCCCGACAGAAGACTGGTGTGCCCTGGGAGGCAGCACGAGGCGCCCAGGCTCCTGAGAGGTGGACTCGTGCAGGCGGCACTGGAAGTGGCCTCCAAAAAAGGGCCCTCAAGGGCTCCTTTAGGGCTCTCTTCTTCAACCCCAACTTGGTGCGCCGCCAGAATATGTCCATGTCCACTGCCGCGGGGTTGTGTCCCAGGGACTCGGGGAGCGGTGGATATGGATACCTGCCCGCTCATGCGGGCGGGCAAACATTCATATCCACCACTCCTCGAGATCTCCGGGACACGACTCCGAAACGGTGGATGTGGACATATTCTGGCGGTGGCCTTGGGCCACTCCCCGATAAACACCCGCCCGATCGAAGACAGGTGTGCCCTGGGAGGCGGCACGAGGCGCCCGGGCTCCTGCGAGGTGAACTCGTGCAGGCGGCCCTGGAAGTGGCGGGGCACCGCCAAGAAGAACTGCCGGCACGATGGGCTGCAGCTCACCTGCCGCTCTCCGGGCAGGATGCTCCGATGCGCTTGGCTTAGGTCGGGCATACCCTCCTACAGGCGGATTTCGGGCGACAAATCACGCATAGGACAACAAATGTTGAAACATAGCCACAAATAGTAGAAAACCGTCCCCAGACTGTATTTTGGGACTATTTCTAAATAGCTAGTTATTCCTCCTGTGGAGGGGCATGCCCGTCTTAACGCTTGGTAGACCGAGCTCGGGAGTGGCCGCCGCCCTTCCAAAATACTCGCTGGCCACGCCGGCATTCTGGGTCCTCTACGACCCCACCACGGCTCGAACATGTGCGCGCGGGAACACGCGTGCGGAGTCGGCGGCACCTGGACGAGCGAAGACACGAAGCACGAGGGAGCCTGGCCCCCCCAGGGGCCCCGAAACTGGCGCGTCCCCATGGAACGCGAACTGCAGCATCCCGGGTATGCTGGGGCTTGGCTTGGCCTACGGCAGGCGCCCGACGTGTTGGGCGGAAGTGATTCGACGACTCAGCTCGTGGCACCCTCTGGCGTCCTTCGGCGCACTTCGACACCCTCGGGCCCCTCCCAGACCTGCCGTCCCGTTCTCGCCTGCACCACCTACGTAAGAATCCACCCATATATTTGCCGCATGCGGACTCAACCACTGGGGCCTTCCGTGGAGCTCCTTTTGGGGCCACGAACCGTGTGAGGGGTCTGCCAAAACAGGGCGGGGCCGCATGCGGACGCAGCCACTGGGGCCTCCCGTGGAGTTCCATGTATGGTCACGAAACGCGTGTGCCGAAATGGGGCGGGGCCGCATGCGACCGCAGCCACTGGGGCCTTCCGTGGAGCTCCCTATGGGGCCACGAGACGTGTGAGGGGTCCACCGAAATCGCGCTGTGCCGCATGCGGACTCAGCCACTGGGCCTTTCGGTGGAGAGCTCCCCACGGGGCCACGAAACGTGTGAGGGGTGTGCTGAACATAGGGCGGGGTCGCGTGCGGACGCCGGCACCGGGGCCGTCGGTGGAGCTCCCTATGGGGCCACGAAGCGTGTGAGGGGTCTGCCGAACATGGGGCGGGACCGCATGCGGACGCAGCCACTGGGACCGTCGGTGGAGCCCCCTTATGAGGCCATGAAACGTGTGAGGGGCGTGTCGACGTGTGAAAAGGGAACACGATGGTGAGGGAGTTGAGGGAGGATGGGGAGAAGGAAAAGAAGGATGATGAGACGTGCGGCGCTGTGGATTCAAAGCGGGGGCCTAACACCACAGGATGGTTGAGAACCACAGGAAGCACCCGAAGGCTCCCTAGATCAATCCATGAAGGCACAGAAATGTCATATCGTAATGCGCTGTCCCCTGGACGGACCCTAAATGGACACAGCAATATCCCCCATGTGTTGGATGCTTGGCCCTTGTGAGAGACACGCCTCCGCTTCCTCCTTCCTTCCCTTCTTCCTTCCCTCCTTCCTTCTCTCCTTGGCGCACTCACTCACTCACTCAGACACATCTGCGCTCTTTCTCGTACCCGCCCCCGCTCTTACACAAAGCCAAAACACTATAACCACCGATACCCACTTGCCTTCATGGGCCCTGGAAACGACAAGGCCGTTTTTTGCACCAATTCTGTTTTGCCGGTTCCGACGCCGTCTTTGTCACCCGTTCCGTCGCCGTTTTTGTTACCGGTTCCGGCTCCAATTCCCATCCCGGAGTCAATCATTTATCGTTTCTGGGCGCCGTTTTTTGCTTTTCCACTTTCAAGAGACAATTCTTTTCGGAAGCGATGACAAAAAAGCCCTGCCGTCTCCAGGGCCCACTAAGCCACTCACTTACTCTCTCTTTTTTTTTTTTTTTTTTTCTCTCTCTCTCTCTCTCTCTCACTTAAAGACATCCGCACTCTCATTCGCAATCCCTCGCACTGTACCCAAAAATCCGATGTCTGGATTTTTTCAATACAGGGTTCCCGGAAGTCTCGACCCATTCCCGAGGACCCGTTTTTCATCCTGAGTCGTTATTTGACGAGGGCCCCTAGAGGCCGAAAACTGCGAAACACCTCCTTCTTGATTTTTTCAATGCGTTGGATCTCTGGGTCCCTCGCGCACTGTAGCTGACCATTTCTTCTTCTTGTTCAATGCTCCTCCTGCAGGAAGACGTGCTCGACGGAATCCTATCCTTGCGTTCGGCCGGGCGCCACCGGTGGGGAGAGCCGCAGGCCCTATGGGCCGACGAGCGGCCCGCGGGGCAGTGGTCGGGGGGGGGCTGCCCGTGGGCGCGGGCTCGCAGCTGTCAGGCAAGGCGCGCTCCACGACTCCCAGAGCAACTGCACGCAGGTGGCCTCGATCCGCCGCGGGGGATCTGCGATAGCTCACGCCGATGCGAGCAACTTTGTTTGAACATTTGCGAATGGACTTATGAGGTTCCAAACTACTTCAGCCTCAATCACCAGATCCTGTTCTGGGTGCTCGAACTTATGTCTGGGATGTTGTCCTTAAGTACGACGGGAGGAACATAAGAGTATGCGCTCTGCGAATACCCATCGGTCGGAAGAAGTAGGTAGAAACATTAAAAAGAAGTGTGTTGGAAATAGATTGGGCTTCCGCCCACCCCCTGAAAAGGAGGGAAGAGGGACAATCGTTCGACTCTTGGAGTAGGAAGGCGGCTAAAGTAGATTGGGAACTGGGACTCCAAAGATACCTACTGTCAACGACCGATGGGCAGGCACTCTGCGAGTCCTGGAGCGCGCTCGGTGAGCTGCCAACGTCCGTCAGAGATGCCCGGGCCCGCGGCTCGTGCCCTCGAGGTGCTCTCCCTGCCCTGGAGCTGGACGGGTGCCCCTCCCCAAAGGGGCCACCGTGCACTCGGCCCGTGCAGTTAAGGCTGCGCCGATACCGATCGGTCGGAAGAGGTAGGTACAACCATGAAGTAGGAAGGCGTTGGAAGTAGATTGGGTGTCCGCCCGCCCCCACAAAAGGAGGATTGAAAAAGGTGAAGACACTCGATCATTGAAGCAGGAAGGCGCTTGAGGTATATTGGAATCTGGTGATCCACATGTGCCAACTTTTAACGACAGATGGGTAAGGATGTAAGGGCCCTCGACGCCCTTTTCGACTGCGAGGCAGGGATTTATCCATATCCACCGCCTGGGAACCGGCGTCCTGGTACACCAGCGAGCTGTGGATATGGACATATTTGGGCCCCTGGGGGCCCGAATATGTCCATATCCACCGCCTGCCGAGGTCCCAGAACACTGATCCTCCAGGCGGTGGCCATGTGTAAATTCCCGCCTCGGATCGACGCTCTTCGAGCGGGGCGCGGCCAACGAAAGCGGCGAAGGATGGACCGAGGAGGCAAGCATGCAAGGGTACCCTTGGGAAGGCTGCCAATCCTTACCGTGCGGGTTGACTATGGTCCCTGCGCGGGGCAAGCGCCGCTGAATCCACACACCCCTACGGTCTGGCAGGGGAGAGCGCAGGCAGGACTGGCAGGCGGGAGGAGCACCTCGCGCGCCACGGCCCACAATATCGCCGAGACCTCCTGGGGCTTGTACGCATGGAGGTGCTTCTCCGTGACCTCTGGCTGGCCCCGCCCAGGGCTCCCCCCCAGCAGAGAGGAGGCGGAAGCGGGGGAGGAAAGGCAGGGGGAGGATGAGGGGATGGGAAGGACGAGAGGGGGGGGAAGACAGTGGGAAGGAGGCAGAGTAACAGGAGAGGACGGAGGGGAAACATGGATATGAGGCCAGGGTACAGTATGATAAACGACTGTCTTGTCGACCAGTCTCGAGACAAGGGATGGGTTGGCGAGCTCTGCCTCGAGACAAGGAATGGCTTGGCGAACTCCCAATCCGCAGTGTGATTCGCTCAACTTTGCCTTCCCTGCGCGCACGCGCACTTATCCGCCCCCCCCGCCTCCTGCTTCTCATCCTCCTACACCTCCCCTTGACAACGCGTCATCCTCCTTCTCTGTCTCCCTTCTGCCTCCTCCCTCCTCCATCGGCGTCCCTTTTCCCCTCCCCTCGCTCCTTCCTGGTGATCCTCCCTCCTCGATCCCCCAGAGTGCTTTCCGGGCCATATTTCGGGGCGGACCCAGCCGTTGCCGCAAGAGCTGCGCAGGAGGCCTCCAAACACAGCGTTTGCCAGCGGGGTCCCGCACAGCGATCTCTTGCACAATGGTTGTGCAAACTGCACGACGTATAGTGTAAGCTATGCGCGATGCATGCAGACTGGGGCGGTATGTGGTGCAAGTTATGGAGCGACAGCGGTGTGATGCAATGTGTGTGTACGGTGAAAGCTACGTGGTGCAAACTATGCGGTGTGAGATATGTGGCGAGGCGGTGTGAGGCGTAAAAGGAACTTGGTGCAAGTTTTGTAACGCAAGCAGAAGCGCAAGCAGCGCGAAGCGCCCGCGAGGCGCCCAGGGTCGCCCACCAGGCGACACCTCGGCAGAACCGCCCAGCACACGGGGCGCCCACGAGGCGCCCACGGCATGGGGCGTTGATCCCAGCAGCGGGGCTGATGACATCAAGCTGCCCAGCACCAATAACCTCTGGGTCGCGCCACGCGACCGTGATCGTCCAAGTGCCGCCCAAATGCACGAGCTTCACGAATCCGAGCGTGGAGACTTGGTCAACGAATCTCTGGAACGTGTTTTGTATGATGGTGCTCAAGACAAGGTTAGCGCAATGCCTCTGGAAACGAGCTAAGCAATGGCGAAGTAGCAGCTCGAAAGATACAATGGCCTCGCAATTGAACTGTTGAGCTTGGCTGAAACAGTGGTGACGGAAAACGTCCATGACATCGGCGAGAAACCATATTCATCGAACCGACGCCGGGCTGCTTGTCGCTCTGTAGGTGATGGCGCCTCCTCGCACGAAGCAAGAGCTGGTTAGGAGTACTGAGCTGATGACGTCTGGTGGGGTAGAGGCCTCCACGTCTGACTGCTTCTCGCACTGTAGCTGATAACGTCTGGCTGCTTCTCGCTCTGTGGCTAATGGCGCCTTCTCGAGGTCTCCTCTTCTGACTGCTTTTCGCACTGATGGCGTCTGACTGCTTGTCGTACTGTGGCTGATGGCGCCTTTTCGCGCGATGCCTGCTGACACTGCCTGTCGGTTCCGCACGAGCTGGCCCCACTGCTGTAGCTGATGACGTCTGGCTGCAGGGCCTCCACTTCTGGCTGCCTCTCTCGCAGTAGCTGATGACGGCTGGCTGCTTCTCGCTCTGAAGGTGATGACGCCTCCTCGAACGAAGCATGATGCCACTGCCGACCGTTCTCGCACGAGCTGGTCAGAAAACTGGAGCTGATGACGTCTGGCTGCTTCTCGCTCTGTGGCTGATGACGCCATTTCGCACGGAGCCTGCTGCCAGTGCCGTCCGTTTACGCACAAGCTGGTCCCACTGCTGTAGCTGATGACGTCTGGCTGCATCGAGGCTTCATCTTCTGACGGCTTCCCGCTCTGTAACTGATGGCGTCTGGCTGCTTCTCGCTCTGTGGCGGATGACGCCCTATCTCGCACGAGCTGGTCAGAGTACTGGAAGTGATGACGTCTGGCTGCAACGGGGCCTCCACTTCTGGCTGCCTCTCGCGCTGTACCTGGCTGCCTCTCGCAATGTAGCTGGTGACGCCTCCTCGCACCGAGTCTGCTGCCACTGCTGCCCGTTCTCGCACGTCCTGCTTCCAGAGCTGGAGATGATGGCATTGGGTGGATGTTCTCAGACTTTCTGCTGCAACTGCTGCCCGTCCTCGCATGTGCCTGTCCCCGCGCTGTAACGGATGATGTCCGTTGGTACGCCACCTCCTAATCTTTGCTGCCGCTGCCGCCCATACTCGCACATGCTGCTGCCTATGCCGCCAAACTCGTCAAGGTGGTCGTCCTGCTGGCAGGTGGGGGCGAGGGCGTCGACGCCAAAGAGGTAGGACTCCAGATCAGGCCAAGGGTCCTCGCAGAAGGCGGGGACGTACTTAGAGCCGTAATAGTCAGAGCCATCGTCCCGGACATGGCCCACGAAGTTGTCCTCATAGCTGCTGTACTCTTCGCCCACGTGGTTGACGCGTCTGTCGTGCCACTGCTGGCCTCGGAATGACGATGTACTTCAGCTGGCCGGTCGAGGTCACCACCTTCTGGCCGGCGTCCTGCTCCACGCGCTGCTCGTTGGAGCCGTGCTGCTGCTCTGCGACTCCTGGTGCGACTCCCAGGGCCCCGAGTCGCGGTCCTGCAGCAGCCTCCGCCAGTTCGCCCTGCGAGGCCGCGGCGAACCCCGCGGCGAGGCTACTGCCACGTGCCACGCTGCGCTCCGCCGACGGCGCGCCGCGCGTGGCACCCTCCTGCCCTCGGCTGCCAGGCGGAGGGCCTGGCGCGAGGCCAGCTCGCGGTCCTCCCAGGAGCCAAGACCCCAGCGCCCGCGCAGTTTCCGGAGTGCCTCCCCACAGGCCAGCTGCGGCCGCCTTCGGGCTGCCCACCTGGCGGCCGATGGCCCGAGCCGTGCGGCCTCCTCGGCTCGCATGGGCCGCCGCGCGAACGCCGCCGGCGGCCCCCGCTGCCATCCTCGCAGCAAGCGTCGCCATCGGCCAGAAATGGCAATGGCGGAAAGCAGGAGAACCAACCCTGAGCCAAAATGGCTACGGAGGCTCCTCCTCCTGCTCCTTTTCCTCCTCCTCCTCCCTCTCCTCCTCATCCTCCTCCTCCTCCTCCTCGTCTTCGTCCTCCTCCTTCTCCCTCTCCTCTTCCCCCTCCTCCTCCCCTTCCTCCTCCTCCTCCTCCTCCTCCTCCTCCTCCTCCTCCTCCTCCTCCTCCTCAACCTCCTGCTCGTCCTGCTCCTCCTCTCCTCTTCCTCCTCCGTCCTCCTGCGTCCTCCTCCGTTCTCCTCCTCCTCCTTGCCGTCCTCCTCCTCCTCCTCCTCCTCCTCCTCCTCCCCTTCTTCTTCCTCCTCCTCCTCCTATCCTCACCCCCTTCCTCCTCCTCCTCCTTCCTCCTCCTCCTCCTCCTCCTCCTCCTCCCCATCTTGCTCCTCCTCCTCCGTTCTCCTCCTCCTCCTTGCCGTCCTCCTCCTCCTCTTCCTTCTCCTCCTCCTCCTCCTCCTCCTCCTCGACACAGCCCTGCGCGACGATAAGTCTCGCCGCACACCTTTGAATGCAATGGGTGGCGCTTCCCCTTTGATGCGGGGCCATTACCACTTGCGCCACCATGCACTCCCGTTCACCCCTCGGGTGAAACAAAAAACCCCAACGAGTTACGTGACAGAGGAGCCCGACTCTCCAGCGCGAATCAGGAGGCCCGAGCGGAGTGGCTGCACCAGAGGGCGCCACTCCTTGTTCACAGAGAACCGTGCGGGTGTGCGGCCAAGGTTCGACAATACCCTCGCTCCCCACGACTTCGGCTGCGGCGGCCCCGAGCAGCAGGTGGAGAGCGAGACCGAGACCAGAGTCCCCCCATACCCGCACACAACACACACAACACACACCACACCCGCCCAGCCACCCCGCCCACCTGGAACGGATGAATGACATGCTGCCTGCCTGGCGCCGACGCCACTCGCGCACATGCGAGGTCGGCGCGCGAGAGCACGGGCGGCACGACGGCAGGTGGCGGCAGCACGACAAGGGGCGGCAGGCGGGGACCACGCGCCCGCGCCGTCCTCTCCTTGTCTGTGGCATGCACGGCGTCGAGGTCGGCCATTACAGGCCCAATCTTGGCGACCCATGCAGCAAGACGAGAGAGAACCTTAGCCTTGGCCTGATGCGCCTGTCGCACTGGCAGGGGTACTCTCGATCTGTCTGCCTGCCATCGTGCCCAATCATCTGCACGCATATTACCTTCAAACTCTAAGGGGGAGATCTCACCTCGCTGGAGGCTAGCACGCGTGCTGTGCGCCTTGACCTTGCGCACATCCACATGCTCGAGACCCCCCCATTCATCGATCTGCAGCCAAATCTGAACCCAAACTTCGGCCCAGGCACTGCGGCTGCTGCAACAGTACTCGCGCCCGCGCACATGCAACCCGTCGTGCACGAAAGCGCTGTCAGTGTACAGGATCGTGCCAGGGGTGCAGTGCTGCAAGGCTCGCAACAACGCCACGAGCTCGGCAGCGTCGATATCGGCACAGGCCATCACAAGCGTGCCGCAAAACACTGAGAGCGTCCTGAACGGATATTCAGGCTGCACAGCAACCAGGGCCCAAGCGAGGGCCTGGGAGGGCCCAGGGAGGTCCTGGTCCATCCAGGACCCGTCCAGAAAAACATGCCCCCCCATGTCGGCGGGCCCGCCCGAAAACCACCTGGCAGGAGGCTCGAGGGAGGGAAGGGGGGCAGCAGCAGGGCAGAGGAGCCTCTCGGCAAGGAGGCGAGGGAGGGTGGAAGTGGATGCTTGCACCAGCCCAGTCAAAAACTCTAGAGGTTCCTCGTGGGGAAGCAGCTCCTCGTGCCTTCCGCGCGCTCCATGTCTGTGCAACAAAGTCCCTGGAGCGTCCTGACAGGCCAGGCACGTGGGCTGAGAAACCATACCGCACTCCCATTGCCTGTGCTGCGGCCACTGCCCTCCAGCAATCACAGATCGAAGGTAGCCTTTCTCTTGAGGCGAGAGCTTCTTCGATCGCAAAAGAGAGAGGATGGGGTCAAGGTTGCATCCGTTAGCCAACTCAGGCACACCCTCACGCTCAGCAACTTTGGCCCACAACCAATCTTGAATCACCCGACAAAGCCATGTGCGGACAGTGCGTGGAGACTGCCCACGCACGCTAATCGCACCAACTTTGGGATGATCCCAATAAAAACCATCCATGGAAAAATCCAGGCGCTTCGCAGTGGCCACGCAGGCCGAAAACGGGCCTCGACGGCAGCCCACGGGTTCCCATGGTCCCTGAAGAGTTGCCAGGCCTCCTGAAGACCTTGCTCCAAAACGCGCCTGGGCAGCAGATCATCCCAGACAGCAGTGGCAAAGGCCAGAAGCGGATCCAACTGCAGCTGAAAGGCAGGATCGCAGGAGGGCTTATCGGACAGCATCAGAAGCAGAGTGACACTTTTTCCCGCGAGACGATTGCTCTGCACATGCGCCTGCAAAGACCGAGCCTCGCGCAACAAAGTAGAGTTCGTGCCGTGCACGCTGCCCCCATACTTGACGGAGGCCATGACAGCGGACTGAATCATGTGGTGAACCCTGCGCTTAGCAATGTGCTTACCAAAACTCACAAGCTTGCGAGCCCGAGCACGCGCTGGACTCCTGCGCTCGCGACGTGTAGCTTGAGACATAACACGCGCAGCAGCAAAATCGATCCCAAGATTACGCTCATGGCTCACTCCTTTGACCTTATAGCGGGCCAGCCTGCGCACCAGGGAGGCACGAACCAGATGCGACGACCCCACGACCTTCGACTTACGACGGGCGACAGGAAGATGAACGGCCTCGAGCTCCTGATGCAGCAAGCACGTGGCACCTGAAAGATCGGCAATGACATCACAATCTCGACCTACATGATGCAAACCGAAGTCGTCCACACCGACACCCAGTCGCACCAGTCTATAGCGATCCACGACCCTGTCGACAGGGCCAAGGAGAATCATCTGCAACATAAGCGTGGCAAAGTGACAGCCAGGCAGCACAGCCTGCAGAGTGCACACAGGTTCGGACACAGCATTATCCAAACTTAAAACCCGCGGAAGGCGGTAGAGCTCAACGAGGGGCTTCAGCTGGCGGAGTGGAAACCCCGACTCCGACGCAGCTCTTACCAACTCACTGTGTCTAATGTGCTCGAAGGCCTTCTGAAGGTCCAACAGCACCAAAGCACTGGACATGTCACGGGAAAGCGCCCATTCAGACGAGGCGGCTTGCACCCAGACCAGCTTGTCGCTGCTGCGGCCTGAGGTGGCCCACCAATATGGGCGCGCGTGTGCAGCCTGCCACTGGGACACTAATGACTTCCGCAGCCTACCCTGCACTCGCGCCAAGATATGGATGAGGGCTATGGGGCGCAGCCCCCCATCACGTTTGGCAGGGAAAACAACCTTGGTCCAGATGGTGGGCCACGAGCACGAGCTTTCAACAACAGCCAACACGTCCAGGAAGGCATCAAGGGCCTGGTCCGAGAGCACGAGCAACTGTCTGGGGCTGATCTGGTCGAAGCCACACCCTGACCGCTTGGGAAAGGACTTCAGGCATCTCTTTAAATCGTCCAGGGAGGGCCTGGGAAACTCTGGCCCTAAATCTGGCCAACAAATCTCATCCTCGAGGGCGCCCACCTTCCACCACCCAGCCCACTCCTCCTCCAAAAGCGAAACCTCCTCCTGTAAGGTGGCAGGCGCTCCTGAGGGGGACATGCTGCTGGCATGCCAGGGGGTGGCTGGCTTGCTACATGCGTACAGGGCAGCTCCTCCATTAAGTGAGTGCGCTTGCACCCACTCCTTCCAATTCTGATTCTTGGCCTTCTCGGCCATACGATGCTCTAAAGCTGCTTGCTTGTGCGCTAGCTTGGCGAGCGCAGAAGCAAGAGGATATGTCAGCTCACGTGCATACTCCAGCAGGTGCAGCCAGGGTTGAGACCTGTCTGCTTCAACCTTGGCCTTCTTGGCCAAGCCGGGCAAGCTTCGGGCCAACTTCAGCGTTCCAGAACGAAGGGCCCCAGGTTGCCAGACCCCAAGGCCATCCAAACATCGGGCGAGGAGACGCCACCAAAGAGCCCCTGGAGACAGACGGGGAAAGGCAAGGTCCCTAGGGGCTTTAGGCTTGCAAACTTGAAAGCGCGGGCCCTCAGACCTGCCGAAGTACTCGCTGTCAGTCTCGAGGTCGAGGCCGTAGACGTCTGCCCAGTCGCGCTCCGCGAAGTCCAGCCATAGCCGCCAGGCGGCATCGAGAGGTAGCCCATTGCGTCGCAGACAGTACTGCTGCCAAAGATCGCTTGGGTCCAGCGCGCGGCAGCCCATGGGTACATCCTGCGGCAGCCGCTTAGGCACCCTGGCCACCAGGTGCGCCATCTCGGCCACGGTGCGCGGCCGCAGAGTAAGCACCACAGGGAAGTGCGGCGACGTGCCCACGTCAAACAGCACCTCGGCCTTGGCCCCATGATGAAGGGACCGTGACATCACGAAGTAGTCAATACAACGACCAGCGCTAGCCGAACTGTTCGTGCAATCCTCCTCCTCCTCCTCCTCCTCCTCCTCCTCCTCCTCCTCCCTCCCTTTCTCCTCCTTCCCATCCTCCTGCTCCTCCACCTCCTCCTCCTCCTCATCCTCCTCCCCTCTCGTCCTCGTCCTCCTCCTCCTCTTCCTCCTCATCGTCCTCCTCGTCTTCGTCCTCCTCCTCTTCCTCGTCCTCTTCATCCTCCTCCTTCTCCTCTTCCCCCTCCTCCTCCCCTTCCTTCTCCCCCTCCTTCTCCTCTTCCTCCTCCTGCTCCTCTTTCTCTTCCTCCTCCTCCTCCTCCGTCCTCCTGCGTCCTCCTCCGTCCTCCTTCTCTTCTTCTTCCGCCCCTCCTCCTCCTCCTCCCTCCTCTCCTTCGTACTGCTCCTCCTCCTCCTCCTTCTCCTCCTTTCCCTTCTCATCCTCCTCTTCCTCCTCCTGCTCCTCCTCTCCTCCTCCTCTCCTCTCCTCCTCTCCTCCTCCTCCTCCTCCTCCCTCCTCCTCCTCCTCCTCCTCCTCCTCCTCCTCCTCCTGCTTTTCCTCCTCCTCATCATCATCATCATCCCTTCCCCCCTCGTCCTCGTCCTCGTCCTCCTCATCATCCTCCTGCTCCTCCCCCTCCTCGACACCCCCCCTCGCACCCTCCCGTTCCGCGCCCCCGCGGGCGGCCTCCCCTCGAACCCACGACGGGGGCGCCACGGCCGACGAGCGGCCGCACGACGAGCGGCCGAACAGCGGGCCTGGAGGCTTCCCAGGTGGGTCCGAGCAGACGGGGGAGGAGCAGGGGAACGAACAACGACAGAACCAGAAAACTCGGAGGTCCGCGCAAATTTCTCGGATCGGCGCTGGACCCCCATGGCGGCGCCTCCGGCGCGGCCCCTGGCGCGCTCCGCGAGCCAGGGAGGGGGGTCCAGCGCCGATACTAGATATCCGCGTGGACGTCCGAGTTTTTATGTTTATGTCATTGTTCGTTTCCCTAGGGAGGAGGAGGAGGCGGAGGAGGAGGAGGCGGAGGAGGAGGAGGCGGAGGAGGAGGAGGAGGGGGGTGAGGAGGACGAGGAGGAGGAAGAAGAGGAGGAGGAGGACGAGGAGGAGGAGGAGGACGATGAGGAGGAAGAGGAAGAAGAGGAGGAAGAGGAGGAAGAGGAGGAGGAGGCGACCGGGCGCGCCCACCTTGGGCACTGAGCAGATTGGGTCGGAGGATTGCGCCGCATCGCCGAGGCATCGCCGACACATCGCCGAGGCGTCGGCGACGCTGGCGATGCTTCGGCGACGGCGGGATGCATCACCGATGCACCAACAATGCGGTGCGATCCGCCGACCCAATCTCCTCACAAAGGGGGTGACCATGGGGCGAGCATCACGACCACCCCGGTTCCCCAGGCCAGGCGGAGGGCCGTCCTTAATCAAAGTGGCCGCCGGATTCCCCAGCGATTTCCCCTGTTGGGGGTGGGTGTGCGTCGAAACAAAAAAGTCCATGCATTTCCTCGCGGGGTGCGCCTCCCAACCAGTGGGCGGGTCTGGTCAATTCAAGACGGATTTCTCCGTGAAGTGGCCGAAGAAAGGGTTGGGGCACGTTCTACTGGTCGCCCCCCATATCTCCTCTGACCCGATCTGGGAGGCCCAGATAGGGAGCCTACAAAGGACGCACGCCTCCACCCACGTACATGAGTATGGCCCCCCAGTCAGCAGAAACCAGCCGCATGATACGAAGGTTCATACAATGCGTACAGTCGGACTTAGGCCAGAAGTACATCCCTCAAGAACATGAGACCCTCCGTCGGCCAAAACAAGCAGAACGTCCAAGGGCACCCTCCCCAGGATGCACAAGAACGTCCAACAAACACGAAAAACATTATTTGGGGTAATCACCCTTGCGGAGCCAACCACGATCTTATACCTCCGTGCGACTGCACTCTCGAAAGCAACGTGAATTGGATCCACGTGCGTGCACGTCCTTCCCTCGCTCCTGGCTAGGGAGGGACCGCGGAGGACCCTACCGACCCCCGCCCGTCGGCGTCACCCGTTCCCCCTCCCCCCTTGGTAGAGGCCTCCCGGATGGGGTCGGAGTAGATGGGGGAGGAGGAGGAGGAGGAGGAGGAGGAGGAGGAGGAGGAGGAGGAGAGGAGAAAGGGGGAGGAGGAGGAGGAGGAGGAGGCGGAGGAGGAGGAGGAGGAGGACGAGGAGGAGGAGCAGAGAGGAGGAGAGAGGAGGAGGAGGAGGAAGAGAGGAGGAAGAGGAGCAGGAGGAGGAGGAAGAGGAGGAGCAGAAGGAGGAGGAAAAGGAGGACGAGGAGGTGGAGGACGAGGAGGAGGTGGAGGAGATGGGGTCGGAGGATCGCGGCGCATCGCCAATGCATCGGCGATACATTGGTGAGGCATCGCCTTCGGCGAGTCGTCGACGACGTCGGCGTTGAGGAAATCGGGCTCCGCCTCGAGCCGCATCGCCGATGCATCGGCTATGCGGCGCGATCCTCCGACCCCATCCACTCCGACCCCATCCAGGAGGCAAAGACCCTGGGCGCCCCGCCTCGAGCAGCGGCGGGAACAGGCGCCAGCGGGAGGGCACCCCCAGCTTCGCGTAGGCCCACCTGGCTCTCCGAGGGAGGGTTGCGAGGCGCGGCCCTGCCTCAGGCACCGCCCTGGGCATGGCCCCCTGGGCCCTCTGGAGGAGGGGCTTTGCTTTCTCCTCGGCCCCTGGAGGAGGATGGGCTTGGCCCCGGGCCATCCTGCACTGCGCACCGCCAGGCCCTCGCCCCGACGCCGCCTCGCCGCGCGTCTCCGTCTCCTGGCCTCCCCCTCCCCCCCTCCACCTCCCACTCCTCCTCCTCCCCCTTCACCTCCTCCTCCTGCTCCTCGTCCTCGTCTTCCGTCCAATGGGAACACCCGTGACGACCCAAAACAACAGCCCGTGGGGACGGGATCGAGTGTTCCGAGGGCCCCGCGCTATGAATAAACAGCAATGACGACGGTGCAGCAGGTTCGTGTCGTATCGCCCGTCGCGAGCGTTCCAAGGTTGAACGCCGCCAGTGGCCTAGAGTCGGCCATTGTGGAACGGTCTAGCGACCGAGAAGGTGCCGATCGTTCAAGATTGAGCGATCAAGGCGATGTCAGAAACCCACGCCGGGGTCGTTTCGACATGCACCCGCCGTACGGGGGAGGATGGCGGCGTAGACGTTGGCAGGGCGGCCTTTCGAGTGAGGTGCGTGTGCGGACTTCTCGCGTTTATTCCCCCCTTCCTCCCCGTGTCCCGCCAGCTCATCCCCATCTGTACTCCTCCTTTGTCCTACCCTCTCCGTGCTCAGCCAAATATCAAATCATCATACCCTCCTTCATTGTCGTCATCATCATCATCATCATCATCATCATCATCATCAGCATCATCATCATCATCATCATCATCGTCATCGTCATCGGCATCACCAACATCATCATGCGCAGCACCACAATCATCATCAACATCAGCATCAGCAGCGGCACCACAATCATCGTAATCTTCTTCATTAGCATCACTATCAGCATCACCATGTTCAACATCACCATCATCACCATCATACTGATCACCATAATCATCACCATCATCATCACAAGCAGCATCACCACCAATGTCATCATCATCACACTCACAATCACCACCACCATCATTATCATCATCATCATCATCATCAACACCATCATCATCGTCATCATCACCACCATCATCTTCGTCATTTGCATCATCGCCATCACTATCATACGCATCATCGTCATCATCATCATCAGCATTACCAGCATCATCATCATCGTCATCACCAGCATCAGTATCAGCATCATCATCACCGTCATCATCATTGTCATCAGTATCACCATGAGCATGATCATCATCATCAGCATCAGCATCAGCATCATCATCATCATCATCACCCTCATCATTATCATCATGGACAGCATCACCATCATAGTCAGCATCGTCGCCATGACCACAGCTACCATTATCATTATCACCATGACAACCATATTCATCGTCAGCAGCATTACCAACCTTATCATCATCATTACCATCATCACCATCATTACCATCATCATCATCATCATCCGAATCTTCTTCGTCAACACCCCCATCATCACCATCATCACGATCATCATCATCACCATCATCATCACAAGCACCATCACCATCATCATCATTTTCATCATCGCACTCAGCATCACCATCATCACCATCACCACCAACACCATCACCATCACCACCATTATCACCATCAACATGATCGTCATCAGCATCAACATCAGCATCAATATCATCATCATCATCATCATCATCATCATCATCATCATCATCATCATCATCATCATCATCATCATCATCATCGTCAACCTCATCATCACCACCACCGTCATCATCATCCCCATCACCATCACCACCACCACCATCACTACCATCACCATCATCACCATCACCAGCACCATCACCATTATCATCACCAGCATCATCATCAGCATCATCATTCTCAGCAACGTCATCATCACCACCATCAACTTCATGATCATGATCATGATCAACATCATCGTCATCATCATCATCACCGTCACCGTCATCATCATCATCATCATCATCATCATCATCAGCATCATCATCATCATCATCATCATCATCATCCTCAACTAAATCCTCATCCTCATCCTCATCCTCATCCTCATCCTGGTCTCCCTCCCTCTCTCCCTCCCCCGTCTTCGACTCCTCCTCCTGCAGAAGATGATGAGTGCGGGGTGGACGTGCGGATTCCTCCCACGCGCCTCCCTCCCCTCTCCCGCCCTCCTCCGCCCCAAGGCTGGACCTAAACGTTGTGCTTCGTTTTGTGCTTCGTTCTGCTCCACCTGTACCTCCCTCCCGAAACGAACAACAAAACACGGCCGAAGCCCAGCAACGCAGCGTTTAGGTCCCGCCCTCCTCCGTCCCCGGCGTTCCGCGGTGCCGGGAGGCCGCCGCAGGGCCCGCTCGGGAGCTCGTGACTCCTGTGAACGCTCTCGCCAGCCCGTGGCGCGGCAGCCCCTCCGCCCGGCAGGATGCCTCAACGACCTTCCCGTCTCCCGGTTCCCCGCCCCCACACAGAAGGAATACACCCATCTCCAACCCGCCACAAATAGGCGATCACAGGCAATCAGGCGCAGAAGAAATCCCCACCACCAGACGCTCTACCGCAAGACAAATAATACGCATCAGCAGGCAAAACACAAGACGTGAGAGACGCATCGTTGAATAGAACCAGATTTTGACCTTTATCCCCCCCCCTTCTCCCCCCCAATTGTGAGGAGCCGAGGCGTCAAGGCTGGGCTGGACTATGGGCGAGGTGTCAGGCTCGGGCACCGCCATACTCCCTCCCTCCCTCCCTCCCTCCATCCCTTCCTCCGTTCTCCCTCCTCTTCCTCCTCCCCCCTTCCCCGCGTCGTCGTCGTTGTTGTCGTCGTCGTCGCCGCTGTCTTCATCGTCGTCGTCGTCGTCGACCCCCCCCCTCCTCCACCATCCCTTTTGGTCCTCCTCCGCCTCCTCGTCCGCCGCGCCGTCGTCCTGGGAGGCGCTGAAGTGGTGTGTGTGTGTGTGCGGGGGGCAAGCGGTCTCTCTCTCTCTCTCTCTCTTTCTCTCTCCTCATCCTCTCTCACGAGAGTCGCTGTGGCGCCCCCCCTCCCGGGAGACCCTCTCCCCGGGGCGGAGCCCGCGCTCGCCGACCGCTTCCCAGCGGCCCGTTGCGGCAAGTCGCGCGGGCTTGGCGGGAGGGCCCTGCTTTAAGCCCCATGCCTGGCGCCGTGTCGTCGACAGGTGAAGGGTGTGCCCCAACAGGTGGCCTCCCTCCCTCCTGTGGCCCATCCCCTACTCACTCGGCAAGGCGCTGGGGTGATGTAGCCTGGAGGCCGTCCACGAAACTGTGGCCAAGTGGGCGTTCCCCAAAACCACGCCCCCGCGGGACCCGCAGTCTGTCTCCGGGCCACAAGCCAGCCCCTCCTCCTCCTTCTCCTCCTCCTCCTCCTTTTTCATCCTCCACCGTCTCTTCCTTTTCCTCCTCCTCCTCCTCCTCCTCTTCCTCCTCCTCCTCCTCCTCCTCCTCCGCCTCTTCCTCCTTCTCCTCCCCCTCCTTTTCTTCCACGTTTTTGGTGCTGCACATGCGTCGGCTATCGTGAGCCATCAAGTCTTGCGAAAGCGATCTGGTAAACACAACCTCATATTGCACGAGCAATACGAACATCGAACACGTATCACTCTCGTGCAGACTAAGCCGAATCGGAAGTGGGCAGAGAAACTGAAAAAGCGGAGAAGTTCGCACGGGTGAGATCAATATCCTCCTCCTCCTCCTCTTCCTCCTCCTCCCCCTCCTCCTCCTCCTCCTCTTCGTCATACCTCGCCTGCTCCTCCGCCAGACCGCTTCCCTTGCAAATGAAAAATCACCCTCGCCGCGCCCCCGAACATGTCGACGGAGCAGGCTGGGCATTCCAACGCCTAATCATACAGGAACGGGACGTGCACATTCCATCTGCCGCAAATGGCAACGCGAACACGCCCATCAGACACGTGTGAGGCTGAGCAACAAAAGCAGCGCGATCGCGTGGAATATATACGGTAAGCCGTTGCGCTGAACGCTCCCTCGGACAGACGCGAGGAAATGCCAGGCGCAACGTGCCCCAAAACCATCCAAATATAGCCGAACCGGCCCACGCAGGCTCCAAGACTCCTTCAAGACGCCCGAAGAAGTTTCCAAGAGACGGCACAAGAGGCCTCCAGCGAGGCCCGAAGAGGCCAGAACCATTGAAACACCGATTACGTGTTATGGGAAGAGCTACTGATCAAGAGCGATCCCGCCCGACCCACCCATTGGCCAACCCGAACCAACCCTTTGGCCAACGCTGGCCAACGCTGCTGGCCAGCCCTGGTCAGTGCCATTCTATCAACAGATGAGAGGAAGAAAACCAATGCGTTTGCTTCCAGGGCTGTTCAGCTTCCGTCCAGAGAGCTCCAAGAAGCCCCCAGGATGGCCCAAGACAGCGACGAGAGACCCCAGGGACTGCCCGAGAACCCTCAGAAAGGCCCAAGAAAGATCCGAACCAGCCTAAACACCCGAACCTACCCAAACGTCCCCAGGACTCATGGCTGCAAGGTGACCGACTCTGGTACGAAGAAACACAAGTGGCCATGATGAGCCGGCCTTAGCGATCCTTGGACAGAGAACTGTGAAGGCGTGTCCAACATTGCAACTTGCGCTCTCGCGGAGGAGTGTCCACATGGGCAACTTGCGAGAGACTGCCGTCTCAGTCAGGAAAGGGACCCTCCGCCGGGGGGTCTGGGCTGGTTGGGGCCCCAGCACGTCGGCCACGAGAGGGGGATGCGGTCAAATCTGCTCAAAGTCGGTCCACGGATCCCTCCCGATGTCCATCTGGCCATTATTCGCCCCGGATCCTCCTGAGACCGAAAGCGGCCGCGGGAGGCAACCAGAAGGGGCGGCGAAGGAAAAAGGGGCGCGCGGGCATATCCGTCGCCTTGCTTTTCTTGAGGACCTCATCATCTGAACTGCCCCACTTCAAACGTGGCACATCCTCGCATATGTATGTTTGTGTCTGCACCTACAGCCGACCAGTGCAAAGCGCGCACGCGCATTCTTATCAAACCCCCGTAAGCTCAGCGAAGGTAAGCGCGAGTGACTGAGGCGTCCCCCAACCACACGTAACTGCCGACGCTTAATCAAATCACCTGCGCGCGGCCCAAGCCTCCGCCTGCCACGGCTGCTTTCCATTGAGTCGGTGCCAATCCCTTGGCTTGTAACGTATTTGGTTACATCGTTTGGACTGCAACCACCTAAACTCTTGTTGAGAACGGTTTCAACGCGAATCCTTCTGGAGGGGATTTCTATAGGAATCCTTCTGTGGAGGATTTCAATAGGAATACTTATGTGGAGGATTTTCAATGGGATCTTTCTGTGGAGGGTTTCAATAGGAATCCGTATGTGGAAGATTTCATCCTTCCTCCTCCTCATCCGCCTCATTTTTCCTCACCGTCCTCATCCGCCTACTTCTTCTTCTTGCGAGGAAAGGTTTCACTAGGAACCCTGCTGTGGAGGATTTCGCTAGGAGTCCTTTTTGCGGCGGCTTCCAATAAGAACCTTCTCCTCGTCCGCCTCATCTTCCGCCTGCTCCCCCTCATCCGCCTCAATCTGCTTTGTGTCAAAAGTTTAAATAGGAACCATTTGAGACGGGGACAGGATGAATGGCGAAGAGAATACAAGGAGCAGGAGGAACAGGAGGAGGAAGACGAGGAGGATGAGGAGCGTGACGAAGACGGGGGGAAACACATGACTCACAAAACTGCTTGTGGAGATGCGTTCACAATTCGATGTGTGAGTAACCCTGGAAGCGGAGAGGTGCGGGCAGGATGAACAGGAGGAAGATAAGGCGGAGGAGACAAATGAGGAAGAAGAGGGGGCGAGGAAGAAGAAGAGGAGGGTGGGGAGCATGACGAAGGTGAGGAGAAACACATTACTCACATAACTACTTGCGGAGCCGCGTCCAGAAGGAGTTTTGTGAGTAATGTCTCGTAGCGGGAGGTTACTTGCAAGATGAGTTGTGGAGCTGCTTTCACAGCTAGATTTGTGAGTAACGCCTCGATGCGGAGGGGGGCGGCCAGAATGAACAGGAGCAGGAACAGCAGGATGAGGAGGTTGAGGAGAAAAAAGAGGAGGGTGAGGAGCATGACGAAGGTGAGGATCACATGACTCACAAAACTACTTGTGGAGCCGCGTTGACAACTAGCTTTGTGAGTAATCTCTCGTAACGGGAGGTTGCTCGTAACTACTTGTGGAGCTGCGTTCACAACTAGATTTGTAACGCCTCGATGCGGAAACGGACCGGGCAGAATGAAGAAGAGGAGCAGGAGGAGGAGGGTGAGGAGGAATAAAAAGAAGGTGAGGGGCATGACGAAGGTGATGAGGAACACGTTACTCACATAACTACTTGCGGATCCGCGTTCAGAATAAATTGTGCGAGTAATGTCCCGTAGCGGGAGGTCACTCGCAAAACTAGTTGTGTAGCTGCGTTCCCATCTTGATTTGTGAGTAACGCCTCGAAGTGGAGAGGTGCGGGCAAAATGAAGAAGAGGAGGAGCCGGAGGAGTAGGACGAGGGTATGGAACAAGAGGAGGGTGAGGAACATGACGAAAGTGAGGAGGAACACATTACTCACAAAACTGCTTGTGGAGCCGCGTTCACAACTACTTTTGCGAGTAATGTCTCGTACCGGGAGGTTACTCGCAAAATTAAGTGTGGAGCTGCGTTCGCAACTAGATTTGTGAGTAACGCCTCGACGCGGAAACGAGGGGGCAGAATAAAGAGGAGCAGGGGCAGGAGGGTGAGGATGAGCAGGAGGGTGATGAGCTGTGGAACATCTCGTTAGGAATCTCCTTGCGCCGAAGATTGCGATCGGAGTCCTTCTGTGGAAGATTTCAACGCGAATCCTCCTTCGGAGGATTTCACTAGGGATCCTTATGTGAAGGATTTCAATAGGGATCCTTCTGTGGAGAGTTTCAATAGGAATCCTTGTGCGGAAGCCGAGCGACAGCGAACATTCCTCAGAAAACCAACGAACCCCCCTTTCCAGAACAAAAACTATGATGTCGGGAGAACCGTTGAGGAGAGGGGCCGGCAAAGTTCTCCCAAAAACCATGTTTTTCTGTCCAAATGGTTTTGCTGTTTGTTGCGCAACGTCGCTGATTTTTCGCAGGCGTCCGTGCGCTTTCGGATAGGAAAGGGGAGGAGGAAGAGGAGTGGAGAAGAGAAGTATCGATGCCAGAGTCTTCTTGTACGACAAGGGAAAGGGGGGGGACTGATACGCCCGCGCACCCAGAAGAAGCTTCCCCAGCCCGGAGCCTCGAACCTGCCCGCCTTTCCTGCTGGCCAGAACCAGTGGGTTGGGCATGTCCCCCTACGGGCGGATTTTGGATGAAACATTTAACATGATCCAAATATACAAAAAACATCAACATATTAACGAAACATCATCCCCTACTATTTGTTTGACTAGTTCTGGATATTCCAAACGGACATGCCCGACTTACAACCAGTGCTGGGCTACCTCAAGCCCCCACAGACGGCTCCAAGATGGCTCAATCGAGCGTCTTCGGGAGAGCTATGCGGAACCATCGCGCCCGAGCTGGCCCGACCCGAAACCCCCGACAGGCTCCCAACAAGTCCCCAGGAGGTTCCCGAGGAGGCCCAACGGGCCGTCCAGTGGCCCAAAGGAGCTCCCAAGAAACGTCCAATACTGCGCCGTATGCCTTCAGAAAAAAAAGGCGAACAAGGGAGGAAGAGGAGAACGAGACTGCGGACGAAGAGTGGGTGTCCCAAACCCACGCCGTTTCAGACAAGGCTCTGAGCTCAAGCGGGCCTTTAAACTCAGCGTTCTTCATGCTGCGCTGCTGCGCTGGCACAGTGGCGGGCCTTGCCGCAGGCAGCTGGATAATAGCTTGGAGCGGCGTAGTGCGGCACTCCGCTGGATCTCCCAAGAGAAGACACCAAGGGAGGGGAGGCCTCGTGCGGTTTCCCGCCTGAGACCACACTCCGCTGGACCTCCACAGGGCTCACGACAAGAGAGACCATGTCCCCCCAACTGTCAGCGCCCAGGAAGGCGAGGTAGCAGGCAAGAACTGCGAGGAGGAGAAAGAGGGAGCGGAAGAGGACGGGAGAGGAGGATCAGCCGTGCTCTACCAAGGAAAGGCGCACACACAGCATCCGCAAGCTAGGCCATGCCCGCTGCTGGGAAGGGGCAGGCACACACGCACACACAAAGGCACACGCACACACACACGAGCACACACACACATACACACAGACGCACGCGCACAACCACACACACACACCCACGCACGCACGCACGCACGCACACATGCAGACGCACACACAGACAGATACACACGCAGACACACACACACACACCCACACCCGCACCCAGGCAGACCAGACATACCAGACAGGCCAGACAGACCAGATACACAGACACACAGAGACACAGAGACGCAGTGCCACAGAGACACAAGGACACAGAGAAACCTTCAAACAAACGGGCACACAGACACAAAGAAACGGAGACACGGAGACACAAAGAAACAGAGACACAGATATACAAAGACACGGCGACACAGAGACACAGAGACACACACACACACCCAAACCCACATCCACACCCGCACCCACACCCACACCCACACTCACACCCACACACAGACACAGACACAGACAAACACAGACACAGACACACAGGCACACAGACACAGAAACACAGACACACCGACACAGATCAGACCAGCAAGACCTGACAGACCAGACACACACAGACACACCAGGCAGACCAGACAGACCAGACAAATCAGACAGACCAGGCAGGCCAGGCAGACGAGGCAGACGAGATAGACCAGACAGACCAGACAAGCCAGGCAGACCAGACACACATACACACAGAGACACGGAGACACAGAGACACATGGACACTCAAACACACGGTCACACTGACACAGAGACACAGAGGGACACAGAGCGACACAGAGAGACACAGAGACACAGAAACAAAGAGACACAGTCACACATAGACACAGAGACACATACACACAGAGACACATATACACATACACACAGCGATACAGAGACACTGGGACACAGAGACACAACTACACAGAGACACTGAGCCACAACGACACAGAGACAGAAACAGAGACAGATGTAGAGACAGAGGCAGGAACAGAGACAGACACATATTCAGACCGAGAAAAGGGCAGAGACAGAGACGGAGACAGAGACAGCGTCACACACACACACGCACGCACGCACGCACGGGCCCGCAAAGACACACGCACACCCACACAGACACACACACAGACACACACAAACACAGACACACACAGACACACACACACAGACATTCACAGACACACAGAGACACACAGGCACAGACACAAGCACACACGCACACACAAAGACACACACACAAGCACAGACACAGACACACAGGCACACAGGCACACAGACACACAGATACACAGACACACACGCACACAGACAACACACACAAACACACACAGACGCACACATACATTCTTTTTTCGTCAGCGGCAAGGCGGCGAACTCCGCTCCAGCGAGAAACTAGGCACACATACACGTACGCACACCCGAACACCCGCACACCCGCACAAACGCACAAACGCACACACGCACACTCGCACACCTGCACACCTGCACACACGCACACGCGCACACGCACACACGCACACACGTACACACGCGCACACGCACACGCACACGCACACGCACACGCAGATGCACATCCACACGCACACGCACACACGCACACACATCCGCACACACGCACATACTCACACACCCACACATCCACCCACAGACAGACAGACAGACAGACAGACAGACAGACAGACAGACAGACAGACAGACAGACAGACAGACAGACAGACAGACAGACAGACAGACAGACAGACAGACAGACAGACAGACAGACAGACAGACAGACAGACAGACAGACAGACAGACAGACAGACAGACAGACAGACAGACACACACACACACACACACGCACGCACGCATGCACGCAGGTACGCACGCACGCATTTACGCACGCACACGCACACGCACACAAACGCGCACACACACTCACACACAAACAAACACTCAAACGAACAAACAAACAAGCAAACAAACAAACAAACAAACACACACACACACTCACACACGATTTTTGGCGGTATCAGCTCAGCGGCGTCAAGGCGGAGTAAGGTCGGAGCCAGTGCACGCGCTGCTGGGCCCTCGCACACAAACACACGCACACACCACATACCACAACCACCAACACACGCTCGATCGATCCTCGACCCTCGAAATCGAACTCCGATCCGCAAGGGGAAGTGGCGGCCCCCCTTGGCACTGCTGCCCTGGGCGCCAGAGGAGTCCCTCGCTCGGCCCTCGCGCGCCGGGTGTTGGAGGAGCACCAGCTGAGACAACGGCGGCTCCCCCGCCCAGCTTGACCAAATCCACTCCACCTCGGTCCCCCGACCCCTCACTCCCCCCCCTCCTCTTCCTGCCTTTCCTCCTCATCCTCCTCTTCTTCCTCCTCCTCCCTCTCCCCCCCCCCCCGCCTCCTCCTCCTTCTCCTCCCCCTCCCCATCCTCCTCCTCCCTCCTCCACTCCTCCCTCGTCCTTCCTCCTCCGCCTGCTTTTCCTCCTCCTCCTCCTCCTGCTGCTCCTCCTCCTCCTCCTCATCCTCCCCCTCCCCCTCCCCCCCTCCCCCTCCCCCTCCCCCTCCCCTCCTCCCCCTCCTCCTCCTCCTCCCTCCTCCTCCTCCTCCTCCTCCTCCTCCTCCTCCTCCTCCTCCTCCTCCTCTCCTCCTCCTCCTCTCCCCCTCCTCCCCCCCTCCTCCTCCTCCTCCTCCTCCTCCTCCTCCTCCTCCTCCTCCTCCTCCTCCTCCTCCTCCTCCTCCTCCTCCTCCTCCTCCTCCTCCTCCTCCTACCCCTCCCCTTCCACCTCGGTCCCCCAACCCATCCCGAAGTCCCTCATGGCCCGCTCTTCGAGGCAGATCCAGCCGTGGCGGCGAGAAGCCTCCGGGAGGCCCAGGAGGGGTGGACAAACGCCGCTCGCCCCTTTCTTGGGGGCGTCCAGGGAGGGGGTCGTCCAAGAGGGGTCGGGCGTAGATCGTGGCCAGCGGCACGTGCGCGGCCCAAGGTCGGCGGTTCAAAGATGGGGTCCTGAGGGATGGGGTCCTAAGGATAGGAAGGCTCGGTGGCCAGGCATGGTAACTTCGGGTAGTCGCACGAGCGCCTAGTTAGTGAGATTGCGTGGCCCCCACTAAACCCACTAGCGACTCCACGAAATCCCACTAAATCCTCACGGGCGCACCCGCTAAATCGCACTGAATCTCATCAAACCATACTTTGAACACATCTTTGGGTCGAACGGAAGCTCCCATACTTGGCCACATAAGGAAGGGATCCGAGGGTCACTTGACATTGTTTGAGACACCTCGTCCTCAAGACCACATCCCTCAGGATCGGCGTTGCATCGGCGATGCACCGGCGATGCATCGTCGACGTGGGCGATGCATCGGCGACGTCGACGTGAAGCAAATCGCGCTCCACATCGAGAAGCACCGCCGATGCATCGTCCATGCGGCGCGGACCTCCGACCCCATCCACTCGGGCCCCACCTGGGGGGCCTAGACCCCAGTAGGCCCAAGAAGGACGGAAAACGCCGCTCGCCCCTTTCTCTGACAGGTGTGATGGGCCCATTTTCCACCACCACTACCATCGGTAGGAGAGGGGGGAGGAGGAGGAGGAGAAGGAGGAGGAGGAGGAGGAGGAGGAGGAGGAGGAAAAGGAGGAGGAGGAGGAGGAGGAGGAGGAGGACCTCCTCATCCTCCCTTCTCCCTCACGGGGGAAGAGGAAGAGGAGGAGGAGGAGGAGGAGGAGGAGGAGGATGAGGAGTGGTGGAAAATTTGCCCATCAAAGTGGGCGGCGCGGCCACAGCATGTTGGCGATGTTCTGCGGCGGGAGCTCCGTCCGGCGCCGCACGGCGACCTCTCCCGCGGCAAAGAAAAACCGGGCGGGGGGAGGCATGCCGAGCGGCCCCAGGGGGGGGGGCAGGGCCACCTCACTACCATGTCGCTTCGGTGGTCCCTCCTCCTCCTCCTCCTGCTGCAAGTGAGCTCCCACTGCAATGCACGCCGGTCGGAAGAAGTGGGTAAAAAAATGAAGCAGGGAGGCGCCACAGAAAAATTGGGTCCAGGCCCTCCCAGAGAATAAGAAAACACAGCAAAAGCCGATCAATTCTTGAAGTAGGAAGTCGCTTGAAGTATCTTGGAATCTGGGAGTCCAGAAATACCTACTTTCAACGGCCGGCGTGTGGTGTGTGTCAGTCTGGCGCCCCCGCAGAAGCGGACCGACAAAGACTTACTGACTCTCCTGCGCTCCCGTGGTGTCTCGCGCGCCTGGCACCCCGCAGACCCAATTCTGCGCCGGAGATGTGGCAGCCCCCGGAGCCGGCATCGGCGTTGGGCAAGGGCAAGAGCGGAAGCTCTTTTCCGCCGGATGCTTGGGCCGCAGCCGCCGCTGGTGTAGGCAAGAGGGGCCCTGACGCCGCAGCCAGTGGGGCGAATCGCCTCCAGCGGAAGTCCAGGCGCTCGCTGACGAAGGCGACGATGCTGAGGCGAAGGATGACAGCGACATGGAGCGGAAGGAGGAGGAGGACGGTGGGGAGAACGACGGTGATGGGGGGGGAACATCAAAGGGCTGACGACGATCATGATGAAAGACGATAAGCAATGAGGAAATGAAGAAGATGATGAGCAGGGGCGAGAAGGTAGCTGAGGAGGCGAGGGATGAAGCCAGGTCGGCAAAACAGACGGCTCTGGAGGCAAAGATCGCCGTCTGCGTAGCAAAGTCTGACGTGACCCAGTTCACGGAGACGGCCATCACCAAAAAGAGTTAGGAAGAGACGATCCGCACGATGGGCAAGATCACGACGGAGGAGGAGGAAGTGACGAAGATTGTCGAGGAGTCTCTCCAGAAGATGAACTTGGGCATCGCTGGAGGTAACCCTTCGTCCACAGCTACTCTGTCCACGATGCTCGTGGTTGGGAGTCTCCGGAACTTCTTTTTCAAGTCTTCCGCCGAAGGGCCACACAAACTTGTTCGGCCAGTTGATGTTCACAGGAAGGACAAGGAGGGGGAGGGGTGTAAGGGCCTGGCCGTCGCCAAGTTCGCAAGTAAAGGTCGACGCGTCCACGGCGCTGAAGATTTTTCGGGTCGGGCGAAAGGGGGGGATAGCAAAAGGAGGGTTTGAGAATCAGCTCACGTAGCTGATTTTCCCGGCGCCTCCCGGCGCCGGAGGCGGCTATGTATCGAGGAATTGGCCCCTCGGTGAGGCCGAAACCAGCTGCATGAAGCAAATTTCGTAACCCCCCCTTTCTCAATCCCCCCCTTTCGTCCGGCCCGCATTTTGAGGGAGAAGCTGACGACCGAGAGCGTGGGGAAGGAAGCGAAGCACAGGACCCGGTGTGCTGTGGAGGCGCCCGTCGAGGGCAGGGTCTGCACCGGAGGCGCCTCCGCAAGCAGCTGATCGAGCGGCAGCTCTCCCAGGAGTGCGTCGAGATGGATCGGGGTGCCGGCGCGCTCGTGGGGGAAAAAACACACACGCAAAAAAAAACAAAAAACAAAACTCAAATGTGTGTTTTTCCCAACCCTCCTGTGTGTTGGGTCCTCGTTTTGAGTTCGCAGCGCCGCGCTCCATCCTTCCTCCTCCCCCTCCTCCTCCTCCTGCTCCTCTTCTCCTCCCCCTCGCGCTTCGTTCCCATCCCCCCCGTCCCACTTCCCATCACCACCGTCGTCATTACCCTCGTCGTCATCGCCATTACTGCCATAATCACCATCACCATCATCGCCACCATCATCATCATCATCATCATCATCATCATCATCATCATCATCATCATCATCATCATCAATATCATCATCATCAACAACAGCATCGTCATCATCATCATCATCAACAGCATCGTCATCATCACCATCATCATCATTATCATCATCATCATCATCATCATCATCATTGTCCTCATCATTGTCCTAACCTTTCTTCATCTTTGGCATCATCATCATCATCGTCGTCATCATCATCACCATCCATCTCCATACTCCTCGTCATCCTTGTCGCCATCACCATTCTCATCACCATTTCGGCACCCCCCTCACACGGTTCGTGGCCCCTAGGGACGTCCACCGAAGGCCCCAGTGGCAGGGTCCACATGCGGCCGCCCCGACTCTTTCGGTACACCCCTCACACGGTTCGTGGCCCTTAGGGAGCTCCACCGAAGGCCCCAGTGGCAGGGTCCACATGCAGCCGCCCCGACCACTTTGGCACACCCCTCACACGGTTCGTGGCCTTCTAGGGAGCTCCATTGAAGGCCCCAGGGGCAGGGTCCACATGCGGCCGGCCCGACCCTTTCGGAACACCCCTCACACGGTTCGTGGCCCCTAGGGAGCTCCACCGAAGGCCCCAGTGGCAGGGTCCACATGCGGCCGCCCCGACCATCTCGGCACACCCCTCACACGGTTCGTGGCTCTTAGGGAGCTCCACCGAAGGCCCAAGTGGCAGGGTCCACATGCGGCCGCCCTGGCCATTTCGGCACACCCCTCACACGGTTCGTGGCCCCTAGGGAAGTCCACCGAAGGCCCCAGTGGCAGGGTCCACATGCAGCCGCCCCGACCACTTCGGCACACCCCTCACACGGTTCGTGGCCCTTAGGGAGCTCCACCGAAGGCCCCAGTGGCAGGGTCCACATGTGGCCGCCCCGACCATTTTGGCACACCACTCACACGGTTCGTGGCCTTTTAGGGAGCTGCACCGAAGGCCCCAGTGGCAAGGTCCACATGCGGCCGCCCCGACCATTTCGGCACATCCCTCACACGGTTCATGGCCCCTAGGGAGCTCCACCGAAGGCCCCGGTGGCAGGGCCCACATGCGGCCGCCCCGAAGATTTCGGCACACCCCTCACACGGTTCGTGGCCCCTAGGGAGCTCCACCGAAGGCCCCAGTGGCAGGGTCCACATGCGGCCGCCCCGGCCATTTCGGCACACCCCTCACACGGTTCGTGGCCCCGAGGGAGCTCCGCCGAAGGCCCCAGTGGCAGGGCCCACATGCGGCCGCCCCGAAGATTTCGGCACACCCCTCACACGGTTCGTGGCCCCTAGGGAGCTCCACCGAAGGCCCCAGGGGCAGGGTCCACATGCGGCCGCCCCGACCCTTTCGGCACACCCCTCACACGGTTCGTGGCCTTCTAGGGAGCTCCACCGAAGGCCCCAGTGGCAGGGTCCACATGCGGCCGCCCCGACCATTTCGGTACACCCCTCACACGGTTCGTTGCCCCTAGGGAGCTCCACCGAAGGCCCCAATGGCAGGGTCCACATGCGGCCGCCCCGGCCATCTCGGCACACCCCTCACACGATTCGTGGCCCCTAGGGAGCTCCACCGAAGGCCCCAGTGGCAGGGTCCACATGCGGCCACCCCGACCATTTCTGATCACTCCTGACTCATTGACCACGAACCAGGCCTGACAGCCGCGCCGCCCTCCTGCCTGGACTTCCGTGCGCTGCGCTGGAGCTATTAAGTGTTCCCCCAAATCATCAATCCTCCCGCTTGTTTTCCCCCCGCCCTCGTGATCCGCGCCGCGTGCGTAGTCAACTTCTTGCGTGAGTGAGTTGCGCGAGTGCGTGCCGAGCCCGTTCCGACGTTCCCTGGCACAGTTTCCATGGGCACTTCGGAACCCCGTGACAAGTTCTCGCGCGTTGAGCGGTCTTCGCTTTGAACCCGCAGCACCGCGCATCACCTCGCTCTAGCCTCCCCCGTTCATCCTCCTCTTTCCTCCCCCATTCTCGCCTTTCCCTCCTCTGTTATTCCTGTCCAGGCCCAGTTCGGCACGCCCCCGCACGTTTCGCGGCCCCATAGGGAGCTTCACCGAAGGCCCCAATGGCAGGGTCCGCATGGCGCCTTCGTGCCATTTCTGCACGCCTCTCACGCGTTTCGCGGCCGTCCTCGCTTCCAATGTGAGTCGTGCGAGTGCGCGCGTGAATGGGCGACGGCGGGAGTAGTTTGACATTCTCTGGCGCAACGATCCAAGGATTTTGGAGGCCCTTCAAGGTGTTTTCGTGCATTGAGCGGTCCTGTTTATAGTCGCCCCGCGTTAAAATTAGGGGTTGGGTGCTTCGCCAGGCTAATTGTTTTCGTTTTTTTCCAGTCCAGGGCCAGGTGGTGGTCCAGGTGAAGGTCGCCAACGACGCGCAGAGCATCACATGGATGACAGGAGGGTTCTCAGACCAGATATCTGCGGAGCTGGAGCTGCTTGTCCGCACGGCCAGGGAGAGGCTCTCCAACAGCCGGGAGAGCACGTCCAGAGGGGCAGGCAAGGGCCTGCCGCAGTGACGGAGCTCTCAAGGTGCGCGGACTCAATTTCACCCCGTCCGTGCAGAAGCTTCGTTCCGGGACTTAGGGCTTAGCTCGGGCATGTCCTCCTACAGGCGGATTTCGGGAACAAAACGAAGAATAGCAGAAAAATGTTCAAACATAGTTAAAGGAGAATAAAAAATCGTCCCCTGACTATTTTCTGACTATTGTTAAATATAATCCTCCTGCAGAGGGACATTACACTTAAACGGAGCACAGGCCCAGGCCTTCGGGTGAGCCGGTTGCGAAAGAGACACCACTGCCTGCGGCTCCTGGAGCGTGGAAGGGCTCACGGGCCCCACGTACGCGCCTCGCATTAATGCGGCACGTGCACGAGGACAGCATCGGCGTACTATGCATACAAAAGGCTGGGTTACGCAAAGCAGCGTGGAAATTTCAAGGATGATCACACGATTGTTCTTTCTGGGAGCGACGCCGGCACGTGATCGTGGTCGGGCGTGGGTTTCATCATCGCTCCACGTGTAGAAATTTTGAAGAATCGCTCAAGCAAGTATCAGAAAAACTATGCAGTTTGAAGTTCCGCATGAAAGGAGGAGTGGTGGAGATTCTTACGGCGTGCGCTCCTCACAACGGCAAAGTTTTCGACGAGAAACATTCGTTCTATTCTCGATTGTACACAGAGTACCGGCACCTCTCTGCAACATGTGGGAAACTAATGTTCGGTGATCTCAATGCCAGGTTGGGCTCGCAACTCATTACCCGGGGAGGAAGACATCATCGGCGACCACACTTTCGGTAACAGGGTGCGCGTCAACGAAGAGATCCGTTCCATCTGCAAGACAGGCAGCGTGGAGAATTGCGAAGACTGCGGACACGTCAATCTTATGAGCGTCACGTAACGGGTGTTTACGAGCATGCTGCTGCGACGCCTGCAGGAGGCCAGAGCCGAACGGCGGCTGACGACAACGCAGTCTGGCCTCAGGACAGGACGAAGCACGCAGGAGGCTATCTTCGCCGTGAGAGGATGGATGGATCAGGAGCTCGCTTGGCATAATGGTCGATCAACGTGGACGCTGTGATCACGGCATTGGGGCGCTTCGGATTGCCAAACAAGCTTCTGCGGGTGATCCGACATATCTACACTGACCGGATATTCACTGTGATTGGACAGGCCACGGCTTCTTCTGAGAGGACGCAGAGATCAGGGATTTCACAAGGCTGCCCACTTTCTCCTCTCCTCCTCGTGATGCTGATGGCACTCACGCGGGCGGGCTGGACAAGCCCTTGTATGCGGATGACACCTTGCTCATCGGATCGAGCCAAAAAGCTGTGCAAACGCTGCTGGACAGTACGGCGTACGTTGGCGCCCAATACGGTATGGCCTTGCACTGGTCAACATTCCAATTGCTGTCCATCGGAAAAGATTACCGCCTCCATACCCCAGCCGGCGAGGCCATCGCAGCAAGAAGTGTCATGAAGTACCTGGGCGTGAACTTGCACTCGGACGGGGACGCGGGCAACGAGATGCACGGCAAAATCGGCCACGCATGGGGGGATTTCTGCAAGCTGGACCGCTTCTGAAGAGAGCGACCTTAACAAGGTCACGGGAGATCGAGGTATTTGAATCAATTGTTGTACGGGTCTGTTGTACGGCCTCAAATCTGCGTGGTTGAACAAAACCGCAATCAAACGGCTCAGCGGCTTCTACTGTAGATACTGCATTTACGTCCGATTCTTCACATACCACATTCGCTCTGATCGAAGATCTCCAACCAAATTGTTCTGAAGGAGGCGTGGACGCAACCGCTGGACTGGCGACTACTTCAGGACCAGCTCCTTTCATATGGCCGGGTGGCAAGGGCCATGGAAGGCGACGTCCTACGGCAGAGAACCTTCGCCGCGGGAAGCCTTCCCCCTCTCACGCACAAGTACGCCAGGAAGACTGGTCGCCCCAGGAACGAATGGTCAACGCAGGTCGGGAAGGTCGCTACGCAGCTGGGCGTCGATGTGAGTGATGCTGTGGCATGGAAAGCTGGAGTAGTTCAGTTTTGCACGAGCAGCTACGTGCACGAGTCCACGCGCCTAGGGCGTGTGACTTTCCGTTCGTTCGTTCCTCCTCCTCCTCCTCCTCCTCCTTCCTGTTTCCTCCTCGTCCTCCTTCCTGTTTCCTCAAGGTGAATGGCTCCTCCTCCTCCTCCTCCTCCTGTTTCCTCCTGCTGCCTCTTCCTTCCTTCCTTCCTTCCTTCCTTCCTTCCTTCCTTCCTTCACGCGCTTCTGCGCTGCGGTCCGCCTGGGCGCTCGCTGGCAGGCTCGCGAGCGCCATTCTTTCCTCCCCAGGCAGTGCTTGCACTCAAGGGTTCTTGCTTGTGCCCCTCCGGCTTAGCTCGGGCATGTCCTCCTACAGGGGGATTTGGGACGAACAATGAAAAATGGTCAGCACATGCTCAAGAATGACCAAAAGTAATCCAAACATCGTCCCCAGACGGTGTTTTGCCTACTCCTGAATACTCCTCCTGCAGAGGGACGTGCCCGACTCAGCACTGATCACATGGGCCCGCCGAGGCTTCGCCCGGGCTCCCGCCGCCCGCAGGCGCCTCGTGGGCGCCCCCCCCCTCCTGCGCTGGGTGTCCGCCGAGGCTTCGTCACGCTGCCGCCCGCAGCGCGCCTCGTGGGCGCCCCCGCGCGCAGCGGCGGGTCCGCCGAGACGCCTGCCGGCTGTGCGAGTATGGTTGCCTTCGTGCAGTCCCAGACAGGATCGCGTCGCCAAAAAGAATCAAGACGGGACACTTTTGGCCAATTTCGGCCTCGGGGGGGCCGCGCCGGGCCTCGGGACCGTCAAACAACGACTCGGGATGAAAAACCGGCCCGGGGGAAAGGGTCTGGACTTCCGGGGATGTCGTCCTGAAAAAATCAGGGCGTCGCATGTCCGGGGCAGGAGCTCGACCACAAGGAACCTTCCCCAAGAGGTCCAACCCTGAGACCCCAAGGGCGTCCACTGATTTTCGGCGTGGGAACGTCGCCCTTCCGGAGCACAGCCATCGCAGCCCAAGAAGCCCAGGGCACCCTGGGGGGGCGAGCCGGGCTTGTATTCTGTTCCTCCAAAACTCGCCTACAGGAGGACATGCCCCACCCAAGACTAGGTGCTCACGAAAAATCTTTCGGCCGCCTCCTCGCCAACCGCGGACAGCGGCTGCGGCGGGCTCCGGGGCGCGACGCAGCTGCGCTACGGATGAAACTTGGCGGCGAGCGAGGGGGGGAAAGCGAGAAGGAGAAGGTCTTCCCAGAAGGCTCGGAAGTTTCCCTGCCTTCTGAGAAGTTCTCTAAGCCTCCACCGAAGACACATAACACTTCTCAGAAGGCGCGACGGCGTCCGAGAAGGCCGGCCGCCTTCTGAGAAGGCCTTCTTTCTCCTTGTCACTTCCCCCTCGCTCGCCACCGAAACTGGGAAAGGACGGGGAGGGAAGCAAAAGGGGGACCAGCGAACCAACTGCTCGTGGCCGGTTGTCCCTGCGCCGCCCGGCTCGGGATCGTCTTCCCCCCCTCGGTCGCCGCCGAGGCTGGGGCTCCGAGGGGAGCGGGCCAAGACGTTCGCCTCACGGTGCTTGCACGTAGGGGTCGTCTCTTCTCTCGCGAACGATGAGGGGGGCCCTTGGGGCAGAGAGCAATAGATGGACACACGTCCCAGGAGTCCCAGGATGCTCCTATACTTTCTGGGTTCTCGTCTTCCTCCTCCCCACTTCCCGTAGGTTCCCACATTCTCCTGGGAGTCGGCGATTACTTGTGTCTGTGTGTCTTTATTTCCTCCTGAAGAGGGCTGGTGGGGCGAGTACTTTCCACGTTGCCGCCCGTGGCCGCCTCGTGGTCCAGCGAGGCCTCGCCACGTTGCCGCCCGTGGCCGCCTCTAGCTTACAGCACGTACACTGCACCACATAGCTTACACCACATGGCTTGCACGACATTGATTAACCAACAAGGGCCCCTAGCCATTTTGGAAGGGACCTTACTTAGGGCCAGAAACGTTAGGGATAGGGGGTCTCTTCTGCAGATGTACCAGGCCAAACCGCCCAGATCTATAATCCCTAATGTGAAGACGGGGACCTCAACGAGGCCACGTCTTCATCGTGTCATTAGGGTTAGGGGTCCTTTTACTCTCAATGATATGTAGTTTCAACATCCTCAATGCAAGAACTTTCTGTTTGGGGTCCATGCGGGCTGATAATGTTTGGCATGTCCTGGGCTCCTGGGGCCCTGCGGGTGCCCTGGGACTGGTAACAGAACGACTCCACATGCAAAGCCAGTCCTGGGAGAAAGCCTCTGGGGTTCAGAACCCGCCTGCCTCAGGACCCGCTTCCTTCATGCCCACTTCTCTTGCTCCTCCTTCCCCTCTCATCCCTCCTCCCTCTCTTCCTTCTCGCCTTCGTTCACCCTGCTTAACCCCGCCTCCAAAACAGCATCCTCAACACTCCAAGCCTCTCTTGCACCCAGCCTCGCGGGCTCCCCCCAGCCTCCGGGGAGGCCTCCATAACCCTGCGGGATCGCAAAAACTGGAAGATGCGCCAACACCTCGATCGACAACGACGACGACACGAGGGCAAGGAATTGGCGCGGTCGCGTGCTGAGACCCACGTGAGAGCAACGTCGGTCGGCGGCCGTGCCTCTGCACGGGACTCGAGGGGCACGGGTAGGATGCTCGATACCATGCTGTCCAGGAATGGGGTAACAGAGCCCTCCTGGACGGGGTCCGGATACGGCAAACTCGTGTCGTGCCGACTTCGGCATTGGTTCCTGACACCGCGGGGACCGTTCAACTTTGAGCGATCGGCCGTTTCCAAAATGTCGAACTGTTCAACATCGACCGATTCTGAGCCGCCGCCGGCGTTTAACATTGAACGCTGGTGGCGGGGTCGCTGCCGGTCGACACGACGCGAACTTCCCGTAGAGGCCTCCTGGACGAGGTCCGAGTAGATGGGGTTGGGGGATCGCGCCGCATCGCCGATGTATCACCGATGCATTACGGATGCATCACCGATGCGCTGGCGACGTCGGCGATTAATCGGCAACGTTGGCGTGGAGAGAATCGTACTCCACATCGAGCGGTATTGCCGATGCGTCGGCGATGCTCGGCGATGCTGCGCGGTCCTCCGACCCCATCTACTTCGCCCCCGTTTGAGCGACGATCAAAAACGGGTCTTGCGCGAGATGACGTAGCGACCTTACGCCGCAGCTTGCGCGGTCCGCCGGCGCGGCACGCTGCATTTGAGACGAGGGCGCTTGCGCGCGACCTTACGCGGGCAGCTTACGCGCCAATGTCGGCGAAGACGACCCCGTTTCTTTGCGTCGCTCATGTGGGAGGCCTGGAGGGAAGGCGACGGCGCCACCACCGTCGCGAGAAGCCGAGGCACCTCGTGGCCTGGCCTCCCTGTCCTGCGGCACCCCGCTCGAGATATTCTCAACCTCCATCTCGGGGAGCCCTCGGGGACCCTCTCGCTGAAGGTGGGCCGCAGGCACAGCCGAGGATCGACAAAAAGGACACCACGCTGTCCCACCACCTCCCCGAGCTTCTCCAATCGCCAACTCTTCCTCCTCTTCTTGCCCCTCATCCCTCTCCTCACCCGCTTCCCCTGCACAGCCATCGCCCTGGCCCCATCTCCGGGCGGGTCTGGGCCTGGCTTTCGAGGAGAATTCCGCCGTGGCGACCAGAAGACTCCCGGAAGCGCACAAAGGGCGAACAACGGCTGCTCACCTCGCACCTCCTCCTCCTCCTCCTGGATTCCAAGTGCGTTCTGGTTAGAGCTTCGAGGTGGATGCAGCCGTGGCCACGAAGGCGGCCCATCAGGCCCCACAACATCCCCAAGCCTGGACCCTGGGTCCCGGATTCTTGGACGCTCGCTCTGGGGACCTTCTTTTTCTGGAACAAACCGCTCCAGGCATGCGTCGGTGCTGCGTCGACGGCCCGTCGACTTGAGTCGAACTTGAGTCGGCCTCCAACCAGATTTGGGTCGAACTAGAAACGAACTGGAGCCGAACTAACTTCGAACTAGAGCAGGACAGATCCGCTGGGTGGGCATTTGGAAGGCCCCCCAAACGAGCACCTAACGATTTTCGACCTCGGCCCTCGCTTGCCTAATCCTCGCACAATGAAAAAGGCGACTTCTCACCCGAGGCATCGGCTGGCACGTCGAGCCGCTGGCGCGAGCACGGCCTCCATAATGCGCTCGAACAGGAGCGAATGCGTCAGCCCAATCGTGGCGAACGCCCAGACGATGTTCGACAGCTCCTGGCCGGGACGCAAATAGGCATGCTAATATGGTGTCCTCCTTGGAGGTGGGCGTCCAGCCAGATCATATAACACAACAACAATAACATGTATCGTTCACCCAGCGATACGACCAGACAGCACCAGCCATCGAACATATACTATAACATTACTCGCCAGGCGCGTCGCCCTGTTTGGGGCGAAGCACACATGTTTAGTTGAGCGTAGTGACCGTAATAGTAGCAGTCGTAGCAGCAGCAGCAGCAACAGCAGCAGCAGCAGCGTAGTAGTAGTAGTAGTAGTAGTAGTAGTAGTAGTAGTAGTAGTAGTAGTAGTAGTAGTAGTAGTAGTAGTAGTAGTAGTAGTAGTAGTAGTAGTAGTAGTAGTAGTAGTAGTAGTAGTAGTAGTAGTAGTAGTAGTAGTAGTAGTAGTAGTAGTAGTAGTAGTAGTAGTAGTAGTAGTAGTAGTAGTAGTAGTAGTAGTAGTAGTAGTAGTATAGTAGTAGTAGTAGTAGTAGTAGTAGTAGTAGTAGTAGTAGTAGTAGTAGTAGTAGTAGTAGTAGTGGTAGTAGTAGTAGTAGTACGTAGTAGTAGTAGTAGTAGTAGTAGTAGTAGTAGTAGTAGTAGTAGTAGTAGTAGTAGTAGTCGCAATATTAGCAGTAAGAGTCGTAGTAACAGTGGTAGTGGTAGTGGTAGTGGTAGTGATAGTAGTAGTAGTAGTAGTAGTAGTAGTAGTAGTAGTAGTGGTGGTGGTGGTAGTAGTAGTAGTAGTAGTAGTAGGTCGTAGTATTAATAGTAGTGGTAGTAGCACTCGTAGTCGCATTAGCGATCGTAGTGATAATAGTCGTAGTAGTCGTCGTCGTCGTAGTAGTAATCGTAGTAGCAATCGTAGTAGTAAGAGTCGTAGTAGCGTTATCAGTGGTAGTAGTGGTAGTAGTGGTAAAAGTAATAGTAGTAGTCGTCGTACTAGTAGTAGTAGTAGTAGTAGTAGTAGTAGTAGTAGTAGTAGTAATAGTAATAGTAATAATAATAGTAGCAGTAGTCGTAGTAGTAGTAGTAGTAGTAATCCTTGTGGCAGTAGTCATAGTACAAATAGTAGGCGTAGTAGTAGTAGCAGTAGTGGTAGTCGTAGTCGCCGTAGTCGTCGTTGTAGCCGTAGTAGTAGTAGTAGTAGTAGTAGTAGTAGTAGTAGTAGTCGTAGTCGTAGTAGTAGTAGTAGTGGTAGTAGTAGTAGTAGTAGTATTAGTAGTAGTCGCAGGAGTACAAGTAGTAGTAGTCGTAGTAGTCGTAGTAGTCGTAGTCGTAGCAGTAACAATAATAATAATCCGAATCGTAGTTGTCGCAGTAGTGGTGGTAGTAGTAGTAGTAGTCGTGGTTGTAGTCGTAGTGGTAGTAGTCGGGTAACGCTCGCAGTAGTAGTGGGTTATCCATCATACTAAAATAGTCGTCGCTGTAGTTATCGTAGTAGCAAGAGTAAGAGTAATAGTAATAGTCGTCGTCGTCGTCGTAGTAGTCATACTAGCTGTCGCCGTATTGAGAGTAGTCGTAGTAAGAGTAGCAGTCGTAGTAGTAGAAATAATCGTTGTCGTAGTAGTAGTAGTAGTAGTAGTAGGAGTGGTAGTAGTAGTAGTAGTGGCAATCGTAGTAGCCGTCGTCGTTGTAGTATTAGTACTAGTAATCGCGATTGCAGTAACAGTAGACGTTGTTGTAAGAATACTGGTAGCAGTCGCATTCCCAGTCGTAATATCAATAAGGGGGGTAGTAGTAGAAGTAGTAGAAGTATTGGAAAAAAGTAAAAGTAGTAGTCGTCGTCGTCGTCGTCGTCGTAGTAGTAGTAGTAGTAGAGGTAGGCGTAGTAACAATCGTAATAGTAATAATATTCGTAGCATGGGAAATAATATCAATATCCTTCGTCGTCGTCGGGGTGGTCGCAGTAGTAGTAGTAGTAGTAGTAGTAGTAGTAGTAGTTGTAGTAGTACTATTACCAGTGGTAGTAGTAGTGGCAAAAGTAGTAGTAATCATGGTAGCAGTCGCAGTCGTAGTAGTACTAGTAATGGTAGTAATACAAATAAAATCAATAGAGATCGTCGTAGAATTTGGAATAGTAGTTGTAATAGCGTTATAGCAGTAGTCGTAGTCGCAGCAGCAGCAATAGTTGTACCAGCAGAAGTAGCAGTAGTCGTAGTAGTAGCAGAAGTTGTAGTCGTAGAAGTCGTGTCTACTATTGCTACTAGAAGTAATAGTAGCAGCAGTAGTAGGAGTAGTGGTAGTAGTATTAGAAGCAGCAGTGGTAAACATAAGAATATTTGTCGTCGTCGTAGAAGTACTGCTGTAAACATTGATGGTAATAGTAGCAGCAGTAAGTGTAATCGTAGTAGTAGTAGTAGCAGTAGCAGTAGTAGTAGTACTGCTCGCGCTAGTGGTAGTCGTAGTTGTAGTCGAAAATAGTGGTGGTTATCAAACTACTGGTAGTAGCCGTCGTAGTCGTAGTCGTAAGGGAAATCATAAGTAGCAGTAGCTGTAGTAGTAGCAGTAGTGGTAGCAGTAGCTGTCGTGGTAGCAGTGGTAGTGGTAGTAGTAATGGTACTAGTGGTTGTAGTAATCGTGATAGCAGTAGTAGTAGCAGTCGTCGTAGTAGCATACGTATTAGAAATTGCATCAGCAGTAGTAGTAGTAGTAGTAGTAGTAGCGGTCGTAGTAGTAGTAGTAGTAGTAGTAGTAGTAGTAGTAGTAGTAGTAGTAGTAGTGATAGTGCTGGCCGTACTAGTAGTAGTCGTAGTCGTAGTCGTGTAGTAGTTGTAGTTGTAATAGTCGTCGTAGCCGTCGTAGTAGTAGTAATAGTAGTAGTACCAGTCGTAGTATTACTAATGATAGTGGGAAGCATCATTTCGGAGTAAAAATTGCAGAACTAGTAGAAGTAACAGACAAAACGGCAATAGTGGTAGTAGTCGCAGTAGTAGTAGTAGTAGTAGTAGTAGTAGTAGTAGTAGTAGTAGCAGTAACAGTAGTAGTAGTAGTAGTAGTAGTAGTAATAGTAGTAATAGCCGGTGCAGCCGTAACGGTCGAAGTTCTAGATATTATACTAGTTGCAACAAGAATAATAATGGTAGTAATCATAGCAATACTAGTCGTAGTAGTAGTAGTAGTTGTTGTAGTAGTAGTAGTAGTAGCAGTAGTAGTAGTAGTAGTAGTAGTAGCAGTAATAGTAGCGGTAGTAGTTGTAGTCGTAGAAAAAGAAATAGTAATAGTATTAACAATAGTAGTAGTGGTAGTAGTGGTAGTAGTACTAGTAGCAGCAGTAGCAGTAGTAGTAGTAGTAGTAGTAGTAGTAGTAGTAGTAGTAGTAGTAGTAACAATAGTCGTCGTAGTAGTTGGTAGTAGTGGTAATAGCAATACTTGTATGTCCGACAGTAGTAGTACTAGTAGTCGTAGTCGTAGCAGTAGTATCTCGAACGCGAAAGATACCCGTACCCTTACCCAGACGGGGTGGCAAAGGGCCCTCGGGGCATCACCCCCCCTGGGTCCGGGTCGGCTCCCGAAACCACCATACATACCCGTACCTAGACGGGGTGACCCAACCATCACCCCAGCTAGGTCCGGGTATGTATGGTTGTTTCGGGCACCGACCCGTACCCAGACGAGGTGGCGGCAAGGCCGAAAACGCTCTAGCGGGCGGCCCTTTTCACCCCAGCTGACCCCGGGTCCGGGTATGTTTTGAGCTAGTGATAGTAGTAGTAGTAGTAGTAGTAGTAGTAGTAGTAGTAGTAGCAATAGTAGTAG
>CAUYUJ010015727.1:958319-960819 GCA_963575745.1 Prorocentrum cordatum
TTGAGAAAATCGGGCTCCGCCTCGAGCCGCATCGCCGATGCATCGGCGACGCGGCGCGATCCTCCGACCCCGTCTGCTCGGAGCCCAGCCGGGAGGCCCAGAGAGCTAAAGGGGCCCTGGGACACACAAATAAATACGCACAAATAAAACGATTCCCTATATTTCCCCATATTTTCTGGGTTTTTGTCTTCCCCCCCACTTCCCATATTTTCCCATATTTTCTGGGGAATCGACGATTAATTGTGTCTGTGTGTTTTTTCCTCTCCTGAAGAGCGGCCCACGAAGCAGGGCGAGGCCGACGCAGACCGGAACGCCGCACCGTGGCGAGAGCAGCGCCCACGCGACCACGACGCCCGCGGCAGCCACCGCAGGGCATCGCCCCCTGCTGGCTCGCCCGCGCGCGCCGCCCGCTCCGGGCCCGGCGGCCGTCGAAGAGCCGCTCCCCAGGGAAGCGTACAGACGACGCTGGGACGAGGATAATATCCCAGACATGATCGCGTCGTAAAAAAAATCAGGACGCGAGGGTTTTGGCCAATTTCGGCCTCGGGAGGCCCTCGCCGGGCCTCGGGACCGTCCAAAAACGGCTCAGGATGAAGAACCGGCCCCAGGGAAAGGGTCTGGACTTCTGGGGGCGCCATCCTAAAAAAATCAGGACGTCGCATGTCTGGGATCGGGTGAAGATAAATCGAGAATCTCTGAGATCCGGCGGCTCTAAAGGATGTCGCGGGCGCCGCGGCCTTCTCGAAGCGTCCAGGAACGGTCTGAGAGCCTTCCAGAACGCTCTGGAACGGATATTTGTCCTCGTCCTGGCCCCGTCCGAAAAGGGTCGGGGCTACCAAGGCCGGCGCGGAAAGAAACAAAGACGACTTCCCGGCTTTTTCTCTTTCTTTGGTAAAAGACGCACCGTGCTGTTTCCGGCATGCGGCGCGTGCGGCAGAAACCCTTCCTTCGGAGCAAACTCACTGCACTTCTTTCGGAGCTCCGCGAGTCCAGCGTGAGCCCAAAACCGCACAGGTCCGCAGACGGAACACGAGGCAGAGACAAAAGCGTGTACGGCTGCAGATCCCAGGGGCTGGGTCCCATTGCTGCCAATATGTTTGTCAAAACCCACTCGAATGCCAGAACTTTTCCGTGAACGTCGACGTAATTAGCGCCGTTCCACGCTGTCGCAATCTGACAGACATGCTCGCTGGAAAACTGAGGTGAGCGCAAAAAAAGGCTGCATCACCAAAGCCCTTTGGTAGCCACCATGGATTTCCTTCGCTGACCTCTTTAGATGCAAAGCCGTGTTGCACCAGCCTGTGCTTCCATGGGTGCCTCGTGACTGATGCTGCCCATGCTCTTCCCGCCCTCCTTCCTCTCCCTCCTTCCCCTCATTCCCCCCTCTGCGTGCCATACTCCCCCTCATTCTGAACCCCGGGGCCAAAGTCCTCGAGGCGGGCACGTCTTTGGCACCATGTCCGTGGGGCCCCGCTCGTCCCCCCCGAGCGCACAGCTGCAGCCACAGCTGCAAGCGACGCGCTGAAGAGCGGCAACCGAATGCAATGATGTGACATCATACCCCCCCGCAGACGCGGGCAGGAGTGTGGGCTCATCGCTTTTGTTGCACTGCGCGTGCACCGACGTGTATCCAATACCAGCGAACTGCTGGCCCTCCCCCTGGCCAGGAGAAGCATAATGACGAAGAGAACAACCAGGACCCCCCCACAGATGCGGATAGGAGCAAAGCCCCTCCCGCATTCATCACCTAATGATCTCGAACAAAATTGAGACCCCCCGAGGGCGCCGATCTTCTACTCTGTCAAAAGCCCGCCGCAAGCCCAAAACCTCTGCGACACTCAAACACTCAAGGAAATCAAAAGGCCGGCCGCGGACGCCGATATTTTGCTGGGGAGCTCTGCGATTCGTGGCATACAAGAAACGTGTCCTGAGAGAACCAGGTCCTGGATCCTGGGGCCTTCCCCACAAACAATTTCTTTATCCTGAATCGTTTTCTGAAAGACCCGGGGCCCGAGGAGAGCTCCGGGAGCCCAAAGGGCGAAGAAACTCAGGACATTTTTTCCCTCAGGACCCGTTTCCTTCATGGCAAGTTTCTGCGCCGTCGAGGCCAGCGTTGGGCCCCACGGCGTCGGGCCGAAAGCCCCACAGCTCAGTCGACGATCCTCAGAATGCGCGTTAACGCCGACGCGTGTCTGTCTGCCGCGGCCCTTCGATACGACGCAGGCTGTGTAGTCGTGCTATCGGCGGGGCTCAGCGGGGCTGGCACACACACGCGCGCACGCACGCATGCACGCACGCACCCACAAGCACCCAAACGCACCCACACGCACGCACGCACCCACGCACCCACACCCACGCACGCACGCCCCCACGCACCCACACGAACCCAAGCGCACCCACACGCACGCCACCAACACGCAGCCACACGCCCACACGAAGCCACACGCAGCCACACGCAGCCACACGCAGCCACACGCAGCCACACGCAGCCACACGCAGC
>CAUYUJ010015727.1:963319-1023344 GCA_963575745.1 Prorocentrum cordatum
CACACACACACATACGAAGAACCACGCGCACCCACGCACACACACACGCTACACACGCACACACGCGCACACACGCGCACACACACACGCACACACACGCACACACATGCTCACACACGCCCAAGCACATCTACACTCCCCCCCACACGCACACATACGCACACAAGCACGCACACGCACGCACGCACACATACACATACACACACACACTAGGTTAACACATGCCCTGAGTCGGCGACTTCGAAGGGTGTAGTTTACAAAGGGTGTGATTAACAACCCGCACCCTGGGTGGCCGGCGAGGACCTCGACCGAGCTTTCCGCCGTGTCCCCGAGACGGCCCGACGAGGGCAACGTGATGATCCTAAAACCCCAACCGACGCAGACCGCAAACCATACCCCTGGCGTACCCATACCCTGGCGTAGCTCGGAACCGCCCGCACCTACGGTAGCTGGGCCCTGTCCCACGAGGCTTCGCAGAAACGCCACAGGACAACGTGCAGTGTATAATCTTCTGGCTGCTTCTCCTGGCGACGGGTGTTGAACAAACATATAAGCTGTGTTTGGGCCGCCATTTGCCACGAGGTGGTGGACAAATATATCATAGCATAGCGGGTATACAACCTGTGTGGCCGTCGACTGACAATCACCGACCCCAGGGCCCCTAGCGTTAGGTCGGGCGTGTCCCCCTACAGTCGGGTTTTGGACGACAAATTGAACATTTTCAAAAATACAAAACAATTGTCAAAATAGAAAATTCGTTTCTCGACTCTTCTTGAATATTCCTCCTGTAGAGGCATACGCCCGACTTAACCATAGCATGGTGGGCATACAACCTGTGTGGTCGCCGACTGAGGATCACTGACCCCAGGGCCCCCAACGACGCCGCGGCTGCCCTCCCCGCCCGACACTGACTCTGCCGCCGCCGCCGCCCTCCCCCCCTCCCTTGGGGCCCCCGAGAGGCAGCGGTCCCCCCCTCGCCCAGCCAGGTCCCGAAGGGCCCCTCCCCGGCCGAAGGCGAAGACGCACGACCCAGAGATCCGACGCATTGACAAACTCAAGATGGAGGTTTTTCGCAGCTCTCGGCCTCCAAGGGCCCTCGCCGGGCCCCAAGACCGTCAAATAAGAACTCGAGACGAAAAAACAGGTCCTCGGGAATGGGTCGAGACTTCCGGGGACCACGTATTGATCAGATCACGACGGCGGATCTCTGGGGAGGCCGCGCGGGCCGCCCCCACAGGCAACACCTAAGCTCAGCCCGAAAGAGTTCGGCCGGGCCGAGCCTCGGCCAGGAAGAGCTCGGCCAAGCTGGACTCGGCCAGCCGATCTCGGCCAGGCCGGGCCCGGCGAAGCTGAATTCGGCCCGAGCCGAGTTCAGCCTGGCCGAATTGAGCTCTGTCCCCAAGTCAAGCCCCCAGCCCAGCCAGAAGAGGGAGAAGGAGGGGGAGAAGAGGGGTAGTAAAAACGCAACGACGCTGCTTTGCCCCGAGGCATCTATCACGTGTGCGACTTTACACGGTTTCGCGTGAGCGGGAACACCCCGCTCCCATATCTGTCTCACTGTCACTGATCATGTTAACGCCGAGACAGACGCTCTCCACGAATCAGCCAGCACGTGCGCGACTTGAAACTGACTCGCGTGTGCGGAACCCCCTTGCTCCGACCAGTGGAAAGGAAACAATTCAGGCAGGAAGATCGGACGAGCAGGAAGGCTCGCATGAAGGAGACCCACGGCAGCTGCCAGGACACTTGTGAGGGCAACCCGAGACAGGGCGGCGAACGGGACGGCGAGAGCGCGCGTGCGGACGGGTCCTGGGGCTTGAAAGTCCACAGCGCGGACTCCTGAATGGTCGCCTTCGGCAGTGCGCGGCAGGCGGGCGAGACGAGCTGGCGAGGGCGAGCCGTCCTGGATTCACTGCTTGGGGGCGGGGGATCTCCATGAGCACCCCCCCCCCCCGTCGAGCCGCTGGGGGCGCGTGGAGGTGTCGACCGCGCTGCAGAGCGGCGGAGATGGGGGGCTGTGCTGCTCGGTCGCGCTGCCAGGGCACACGCGCACACGGCCACACGTACACACGCCACGCACACGCACGCACGCACGCACGCACGCAGACACGCACACACACACACACAGACACAGACACACACACACACACACACACACACACACACACACACACACACGCACCCACACGCACACACACGCACAGACAGACACACACAGGCACACAGACACACAGGCACACAGACACACAGACAGACACACAGACAGACACGCAGACAGACACACACAGACACACACAGACACACAAAGGAACTGACAGACACAGACCCACAGACACACAGACCCACACAGACACACAGACAGACAGACACACAGACCTGCACACACACAGCCATGCAGACACACACACAGACACAGACAGACACAAGCAGACACACACAGATACGCACACTGACACACACACACACACATACACACATACCTACATATCCACAGACCTGCAGACACACATACAAACCCACACAGACACACAGACAGACACACAGACACACACACACACAGACACACACACACACAGAGACACACACAGACCCACAGGCACACAGGCACACAGACACACAGGCACACAGACGCACAGGCACGCAGTCACACGCACACACGCACACACGTACACACGCACACGCACGCACACGCGCACACACGCGCGCACGCACACAAGCACGAACGCACGACCACAAGAGCGTACACACGCACACACGCACACATATCACACGCACACACGCGCACACGCATGTACGCACACACGCACGCACGCGCACACGCACATACGCACGCACGCACACACGCGCACACGCACACACGCGCACACGCACACACGCACACACGCGCACACGATCACACGCACACACGCACGCACGCACGCACGCACGCACACACGCACGGACACGCGCACACACGCACACACGCACACACGCACACACGCGCACACGAACGTACGCACACACGCACGCACGCGCACACGCACACACGCACACACGCATAGACGCACAGAAATACAGACGCACAAACGGACACACCCGCACACCCGCACACCCGCACGCCCGCACACCCGCGCACACACAAACGCCCACACACCATCTTCCGCCTCATCCTTCTCCACCTCCTCCTCCTACTCACTCCTACTCCTCCTACTCCTTCACCACCTCTTCTCGCCTCCTCCTCGTTCTCCTCCTCCTCTTCCTCGTTGTCCTCTTCCCCCTCCTGCTCCTGCCCAGTCTCCTCCTCGACCTCCTCACCAAAGCAGCTCTAAGATGGGCATCGCTTCAGGAGGGGGAGGCGGGGAGGCGCGAAGCGTCGAGAGACATCTGGCACCCTCGCTTCGCCGCTGCCCCGTGAGGTTGCACTCTGGCAGTGGGGATCGCGAAGACCTCCCGCGCAGAACCCCTCGAGGGAAGAGGTAGGAGGAAAAGGAGGAGGAGGAGGAGGAGGAGGAGTACGGAGGAGTACGGAGGGGCAGGAAGGGAACGGGTGCCGTTGGAAAAGAGGCCTGGACCCCGGGGCCTCCCCCCAGGACCAGGTTCTCCTCCTGGGCCATCTTCTGGCCGTCCAGGGGCCAGCGGAGGGCCCTGGGAGGCCACAAAGAAAACGGCCGACCTTGGGACCCGTTTCCCTCAGGACCCTCCTCCTTCATGGCGACCCTCCCCAGACGGCCAAGATACTTACCGTTGCTCGGACGTCCATTCACCGTGCATTTGTCGCTGTCGTGCGTGTTTTTTTTTGTTTGCTTGATGGTCCAGGATGCTCCTCGATGGTCCTCGCCCATGAAAACAGGCACACGTCCGAGCGATGCCAAGGATATGATCTGATATGATGAAGACCAGACGGGCACGCCCCCCAGAAGCCCTGGTAGGATCAGGCATCGCCAGCAGCACGAGCCAAGTCCTGCGACGCGCGTCGGCCCACCAACTCGAGAGCTTGGCTTGGTGAGGATGGCAGCAAACATGCTTCAACTCGCCTGTGGTCTCGGCCCACCGAAACTCAACACCTTTTTACCTAACAGCTTTTGCTGATGGGCTTCTAGAGAGCATCTTGACGCCCCAGGGGGGTCTGGGCGGGATCCGGACAAAACCAGACAACAGGGGCAGCCCCAGGAATCCTCAGGAATTCTTAGGAATTCTTAGGAATCCTTAGGAATCCATTCCCAGAACACCATTCCCAGGCCACATTTTGAATGCCCAGAACTAACTGTAGGCCACTTTCTTCGTGTTCCCAGAACACCATTCCCAGGCCACATTTTGAATGCCCAAAGCCAACTGTAGGCCACTTCGTGTTCGTCGTCTTCCCAAAACACCATTCCCAGGCCACATTTGGAATGCCCGGAGCCAACTGTAGGCCACTTCGTGTTCTTCGTGTTCCCAGAACACCATTCCCAACCCACATTTGGAATGCCCGGAGCCAACTGTAGGCCACTTCGTGTTCTTCGTGTTCCCAGAACACAATTCCTGTACCATATTCTGATTGTCCAGAACCAACTGTGGGCCACTTCGTGATCTTCGTGTTCCCAAAACACCAGTCCTGTGCCATATTTTGAATGCCCGAGCTGAGGCAGGCTGAGGCCGAGGCAGGCTGAGGCTGAGGCTGAGGCACGCCGAGGCAGGCTGAGGCTGAGGCTGAGGCTGAGGCTGAGGCTGAGGCAGGCTGAGGCTGAGGCAGGCTGCAGGCTGAGGCTGAGGCTGAGGCTGAGGCTGAGGCAGGCTGAGGCTGAGGCAGGCTGAGACTGAGGCTGAGGCAGGCTGAGGCTGAGGCTGAGGCTGATGTAGGCTAAGGCTGAGAGGCTGACGCTGAGACTGAGGCAGGCTGAGGCTAGGGCCGAGGCAGGCTGAGGTTGAGGCTGAGGCAAGCCGAGGCAGGCTGAGGCTGAGGCTGAAGCTGAGGCAGGCTGAGGCTGAGGCAGGCTGAGGCTGTGGCAAGCTGCGGCTGAGGCAGGCTGAGGCTGAGGCTGATGCAGGCTGAGGCTGAGGCAGGCTGAGGCTGAGGCCGAGGCAGGCTGAGGCTGAGGCTGAGGCTGATGCTGAGGCAGGCTGAGGCTGAGACAGGCTGAGGCTGAGGCTGAGGCAGGCTGATGCTGAGGCCGAGGCAGGCTGAGGCTGAGGCTGAGGCAAGCCGAGGCAGGCTGAGGCTGAGGCTGAGGGTGATGCTGAGGCAGGCTGAGGCTGAGACAGGCTGAGGCTGAGGCTGAGGCAGGCTGAGGCTGAGGCCGAGGCAGGCTGAGGCTGAGGCAGGCTCAGTCCGAGACAGGCTGAGGCTGAGACTGAGGCTGAGACTGAGGATGAGGCCGAGGCAGGCCGAAACTGAGACAAGGTGAGGCTGAATGGGGAGGGGGGGAAGGAGGGGGGGGGGAGGGGAGGCCGAGGCAGGCTGAGGCCGAGGCAGGCTGAGGCCGAGGCAGGCTGAGGCTGAGGCTGAGGCAAGCCGAGGCAGGCTGAGGCTGAGGCTGAGGCTGAGGCTGAGGCTGGCTGAGGTTGAGGCAGGCTGAGGCTGAGGCTGACGCAGGCTGAGGCCGAGGCAGGCTGAGGCTGAGGCTGAGGCAGGCTGAGGCTGAGGCCGAGGCAGGCTGAGGCTGAGGCTGAGGCTGAGGCTGAGGCAAGCCGAGGCAGGCTGAGGCTGAGGCTGAAACTGAGGCAGGCTGAGGCATCCGTAGGAATCCATAGGAATCCTTAGGAATCCGTAGGAATCCGTAGGCATCCTTAGGAATCCGTAGGCATAGTTAAGCATCCTCAGGAATCCTTAGGAATCCTCCGGATTCCCTAGGAATCCTTAGGAATCCCTAGGAATCCCTAGGAACCAGGATTCCTAAGGATGCCTAAGGTTTCCTAAGGGTTCCTATGGATTCCTAAGGATGCCTAAGGATGCCTAAGGAATCCCTAGGACTTGCGACTATCATTGCGAATGCGACTGCGACTGCGAGAACAGCAAAATTCTACAACTGGATTCTCACCTGAATCTTAAGGGGAATGCTTCCAGATATGCTTATACACATCGCTGTTAGGTTGCTTTGCCGGGATAATCTTAATAAAGACCTCCAACGCCCTTGTATCATACCATTAACCAAAGAATGCTGCACGAACGGCTGCGGATCTCTTCCCGCTTGCCAATGGTCTCGGTCAACCCAGACTCAACACGTCCACGTCTGACTTGTCCGGTCCGCCCCCGTCCTGGCAAGGACCTCCCAGCCGTGGATCCTCTGCTTGAGCAGGGACCAGCCGTCTGGCATTCCTATAGTCCTACCACGAAATGTTCTTAGAACCCCACAGAGTTCTAAGACCAAAAACAATGTTCTTGAAACATTAACCCGATGTGTTAAACACAAGACAGTCTCAACCATAAATGTGCTAAGAACATTTCGTGGAAACCTCAACAGGTTCTTCGAACATTGTTTGGTAGGGCTATAAGCGAGCCAGGACGCTTCGCCACTGCTTCATCTGCTCGGCTAGAATGTGCTTCAACATGTATTCCTTCGACAGCCCGGCCTCCGCGAGAAGGCGGAACGGGTGTTTGGAGGGGGAACAAGAATCTCCCTGGAGCACCTTGAAGGCCCCTTGAGGCGCTCAGGGGGGCCAACACAAGCAAACAATACACAAAAGAAAGCCTAGAGCATCGAACCCTGGAAACCTCGACGACGACACGAAGCCAGCAGTCCCTTCCTCGGCGGGGCGGTGGATGGACCTCGCAGAGGGCATTCTCCACCACGCCACAGCGTGCTGAGCTTGGTCAGGCACCCCACAACGTTCCCAACGACCTTCCCGACGCCTCCGCCGGCCGACGGCCCTCCCACGACGACCCCCCCACGACGACCCCCCACGACGGCCCCCCCCACGACGAACCCGGCAAACGCCACCCACTCCAGCCCTCCCTCGGGTTCGAGGGTTCTGGTGGAGTCAAAAAATACACGATACCTCCGAATGGGGGACGGGTCACGGGTGCCCGCCCAAGTTCGGCAGCCGCTTCCCGGGCAAAAGTACTCGCTGGTCGGAAGAAACAAATAAAAACATGAAGTAGGAAGGCGGATAAAGTAGATTGGGTCCGGGCCCTCCCAGATAATCACAAAGCATACAGCAAGCGCACTTCGACGCTCGAAGAAGGAAGGCGCTTGAAGTAGATTGGGATATGGGAATCCCCAAATAGCTATTTCCAACGACTGGCGTGTTCACTATCTGCACATAAATGCAACCTTCCCAGGTCACGAAAGTGTGTCAGGGCTATGGCTTCTCATCACGGGGGGGGGGGGGACGGGGAGAGGGTGCCCCCCCGCCCTGGTCTGGCAGCCGCTGTCCCTGGTGAAGAACGCAAGCGATTCTCACCATTCCAGCCTTCCCATGTCACGGGCGTGTACAGTGAAACCGTATATTAAGGACGGGTGGCGAGGACGCAAGACCCTTGGAGGCCGAAACTGTGATTTTTGTTGGGCGGCGGGCGACCAACACCCAAATGGCAACGGCAAAGGACGGGCCGCAGAGGCAAGGACACAAGGATACCTTAGAAACAGCGCGCGTCCTTACAATGCGCGTTGACCGTAACAGGGCCATCGGATTGTCATCACGAGGGGGGCGGGAAGAGGGTGCCCGCCCCAGGCCAGCAGCCGTGGTGCCTGGTGAAGGGCGGAGGTCTCACCACTCCAGCCTTCCCAGCTCACGAGCGTGTGGCAGGGCCAGCGGGTTCTCACCATGCCATCCTTCCCAGGTCAAGGAAGTGCCGCGGTACCATTAGGTTCTTTCTCCCCACCTCAACTTTTCCAGGTAAGTCCGACAGCCGTTTTCCATGATAAGACAGTATTCTTACCATTCCAGCCTTCCCAGGTCACGAGCGTATGGCAGGATCATCGGGTTCTCACCATTTCGCCCTCCCCACGAGCTTGTGGCAGGTCCATCGAATTCTCAACATATGATCCTTCCCAGGTCACGGACGCGTGGCAGGGCCATGGGAGTCTCACCACTTCAGCTTTCCCAAGTCACGAACGTATGGCAGGGCCGAAGGATTATCATCAAGTTTTCCAGGATAGGTCCACTACAGAGTCATTGTGATCAACCCCTTTGCTAATATCAGTGTGCGTCGCTGAGGTCATGTATTACTTCCTGTAAGTGTCGTTACCTCGGGGGGGATTGTGGCCACGGGTAACAGCAACGCTTGGGCGGAGTGGAGCACGTCTTAAAGCCGCTTTAGACGTGCTCCACTCCGAAGCTTTCAGCGAGGGTGCGATGCGACCGTCGGGTCACGCTCGAGCACCAAGTTGGGGGGGTCCAGGCCCACCGGCTACGCACGATCGTCACCGCTACCCCGGGGGGGAATTTGGCCTGGGTAGCGACCGCTACGCGCCAAGCGGAACAACAGAACGCCGCCTCTGATGACGACGAGGCCCCCGGCCGCCCGCGCGCGAGGGCAGACTTCGCACACGCGCGCGGGGCCTCTGCGAGCAGGCGGAAGAGGTGCAGCTCCTGGCGGCGCACGCGCGCGAACGCCCAGGCGGTGTTCGCGATGCCTGCGGGCAAGGGGGGAAGAAAACTGAGATCCTGGCGGCGACGAGCCCGAGGTGCAGAAACGGAATAGCGGGAGGGCAAGAGCGCTAAAGGACCTCGACCGTGGATCCGACCTCCTCGACGAACAGGATAATAAAAGAAACAAAAACATAACATTAGCAGAACCAGAACCATAACCACAACTATACATATAATAAGAAGACGGCGGAGGAAGAACATTCCCTCAGATCCTGGTGTTGCAATGTTTTGCCAACAAGGCTTTTCCGCACAATTTCGGGCCCCAGGAACACCACATACTCAAACGCACCAGAGGATACAGAACCGATCTCCCGGGGACTTCGTCCGTCCCATCGCGCCAGCCTTCAGTGTCGAACCCACGTCGAGCTCACGTCGGAGCACAGTAAGAAACAACAAACACTTACAAGGCAGGAGTGGTACGCTGAAGATGCAGAGTAATGTCAGCAGGCAACTTCAAGGAGATGTTCGCAAGAGCGGCTAAGATATACTAAGCCCGTATAAAGGGGTCGTGAAGCTGGATGAAGCTGGCCTGAGCCCCGGAGGAAACTGGAGCAAGCCAAATGAACCGGGACAAAGCCAAACTAAAAGGATTACCCATCGGCCAGAAGAAGTAGGTAGAAACACGAAGTAGGAAGGCGTTGGAAATAGATTGGATTCCGCCCGCCCCCTAAAGAGGACGGAAAAGGTGAAGCGTGAAGCCACTCGATCATTGAAGTAGGAAGGCGCCTAAAGTAGATTTGAATCTGGGGATCCAAAAATACGTAGCACTTCGCAGATGCAGTTGAGAGTGACGGGGCGGTGAGGACGTCGGCAGTCTGCGAGACTCTGGAGAAGCCCGCCGCAGGCACCGATTTTCTCTTCAAACCAATGTGGATCGGTCGCGGGTGGGTCGCAAGTGGGTCGCTGGTGGGTCGCGGGTGGGTCGCGGGGTGGGTCGCGGGGTGGGTCGCGGGGTGGGTCGCGGGTGGGTCGCGGGTGGGTCGCGGGTGGGTCGCGGGGTGGGTCGCGGGGTGGGTTGGGGGGTGGGTGGCGGAGTGGGTCGCGGGGTGGGTCGCGGGTGGGTCGCGGGGGGAACGACGACAACGAACAACAACAACACCAACAACACCAACAGCAACAACAACAACAATAACAACAACACCAACAACACCAACAACAACACCAACAACAACAACACCACCATCAACAGCAACAGCAACAGCAACAACAACAACGACAATACCACCACCAACAACAACAAATACAACAACAATAACATCAACAACACCACCATTAACACCAACAACAACACCATTAACAACAACGGCATCCACAACACCACCACCAACAACACCAACAGCAACAGTAACACACACCACAACAACAACAACATCAACACCAACACCAATAACAGCAACAGCAACAACACCAACACCAACAACAGACACAACAACAACAACAGCAACAACAACAACGCAACACACACAATCCTCACCACGGATTTTCACTTCAGCCACGCACCCAAGGACAATGAATGACCGTTCGGCTCCCTCACTCTGACCCACTTGTAACGACCGATGGGTATGCCAGATGAGGCTAACTAAGATTCGACCGCGGACTGACAGCGCCGCTGAATCCGAAGGAATTGGCGGTCCCTCCCCTTCCCCACGTCCTCCCCAGAACCCTCTGTCCTCATCGCTTCTATCGCCGTCCTCCTGTCCTCCCTTCTCCCCATCCTCCGTCCTGAGCGGAGGACGGGGGCATCGAGGAACGAGGAGGATGATCGGACGGAGGAAGGTCAAGGGGGGGATGGAGAACAGGAGAGGGCAGAGGACCGCTTGAGGATGGGGAGGAGGGGAAGAGCATCAAGATGAGGAAGAGGGGGCGGAGGGCGGGGAAGATCTGGCGCGCAAGAGTTATCCACCAAAAGCTGTCATGGGAGCCCGTGCCGCCGAACTCAGCCAGGCCACGGTGTCGCAAACACAGGCCCCCGTCTCGGGACGCAGACCGCGGCAGACTCGCCCAACGTTGCTCGTCGGATGCTTCGTGGGCTGCCTGTGGCCCATAGCCGAGCAAACAAGCGGAGGATTGGGCGGCGCGCCCGGGGGGGAAGTGAAGAGGGGCGGGCCTCCTCGGAAGGCTCGGACGCCCCCCGGACTCCCGAGGAGTTTTCGAAGCCTTCCCCGACGACAATTAGAAGAACTTCGCAGCAGGCGCGAGGGCTCCTGAGAAGTCCCGCCGCCTTCTGAGAAGGTCTTCTCCTCTTCACTCCCCCCCCCTCGCTCGACGCTGAGCTCAATCCGCGGGCCACACCTCGGACCTCCGGGGCGGCCGCTCGGGACAACTCCGGGCCTCCCCGGAAAACGCTCTCGGCGGGGCGCGGCCGCCGGAACGCACCCCGAGGGCGGCAGACCGCCGAGAAGCTATACGAACCCGCCCGAGGACCTCGGGCCTCGAATGTTCCCCCCCCTCGCTCGTCGCCGAGGGACGGCGGAGGAGCGAGCGGACCGAAGGATTGCAAAAAAACCCTTCGACGAAGGATTGCAAAAAAACCCTTCGGCGAAGGATTGCAAAAAACCCTTCGAAGGTTTTTTTTTGCAATCCTTCGAAGGGTTTTTTTTGAAATCCTTCGGGCGACCGACGACGGCGGGACGAGGCAAGGCCGTGCGCGGACGGCGGCGGCGCAGCGGCGGCACGGCGGCGGCAGGGCGGCGAGGGGCCCCCGACCCTCTGCGCGGCGAGCGGCGGGAGGGTGGGCGGAGGACGGCGGAGGAGGAGGCAGGAGGGGGGCGGGAGGAGGGAGGAGGGAGCAGGGAGCAGGGAGCAGGGAGGAGGAGGAGGAGGGAGGCAGGAGGGAGGAGGAGGAGAGGAGGAGGAGGAGGAGGAGGAGGAGGAGGAGGAGGAGGAGGAGGAGGAGGAGGAGGAGGAGGAGGAGGAGGAGGAGGAGGAGGAGGAGGAGGAGGAGGAGGAGGAGGAGGAGGAGGAGGAGGAGGAGGAGGAGGAGGAAGGAGAGGGATGTCATCGACCCAGGGGAGAGGGCACGAAGAGAAATGTGAGGGGCGGTCTCCCCCTAGATAAGGTCCTGCTACGGCTTCTCCTCCTCGGCTCCCCCTCCTGAGGCTCCAGAGCAGAAGAGGGTGCCGCCGTGGTCCTCCTCCCCCTTCCTCCCCCGTCTCCTCTCCTGAGACTCTTGAACAAACGAGCCAGCCGTCGTGGTCCTCCCCCCATTCCCCCCTTCCACCTCCTTCGGCGGCAACTCATGGGAGCCTTCCATACCATCATGCTGGCACTTGTGAATCGACGCGAACTGACACCAGGCGACGCTAATCGGCACTAAATCGACGCGACACCGATGCAAATCGACGCTAATCGACGCTACATCGGTGCCATCTCATCGACTACCCAACGCTAACCGACGCTAACGCACTCTAACGACGGCATTGCCATGGTATACGAGGCTCCCATGATCTGCTACAGTCGAGGTTGATCGGAGGACGCGCGAGAGGCTACAAGACCCTTCCGAGGGCCACATTGCCATAGGAATGTAGAAGGCACGAGTCGGGAAACACATGACACGAGGTACCCTTAATGTGGCAGGGCCCACCTGCTGATCAAACCTTGACTGCACGAGAGTACACACGGCTCCCATGATCTGCTACCGAACCACCTCAGTTTCCTGCACAACGAAACGGGTGCGGCCTCCCAAGACCCCCGACGCCAGGCTCACTTCACGACGCCGACCCCCACGGGCCTCGACCCCTTCCCCCTCCCCCGAGCCATCCTTCGACGACCCCGATGCCCGGCAGGGGCCCCCACGCGCCGACCCGTGGGAGGCATACGGCAAGATTCTAGATCAGATTTGAGTCTGCGAGGCCACGCACAAGAGAATCATCCTTCGACGATCCCGATGCCCAGCAGGGGCCCCCGAGCGCCGACCAGAAGGCAGCGCCCTGCGCGGCAGGGGGCGCCGCCCTGCGGGCCCGCGCCTCGGCGAGGCCTCGGCGAGGCCTCGGCGAGGCCCCGGCGAGGCCTCGGCGTGGAGAGATCGGGCCGAGCCGCCTTGCCGAGGCATCGGCGGTGCGGCGCGAGCCTCCGACCCCGTCTGCTCCGACCCCTCATCTGCGAGGCCCAGGCTCCCCCGTCCTCCCCGCCCTTCTCCCTCCCGAGACTTCGAACAGGCGATCGACTACAAGGTTGAGTAGCACCAGATTGATCTGCGCTCGTCGAATCTGCGACCACAGATACATCAAATGTTGGTCGATCTACATCCGCTTTCTTGTTGGTGGATTTGATGCAAAGGAAAAAAACAAATCCGTGGCAAGTCGATTCTGCAGTCGACCCCCTGCTCGAAGACTCCTGAACCGAAGATTCGGTGGCAACTCATGGGAGACTCCCATACCATCTTGTCGGCTCTTGCGAATCGATGCTGATCGACGCTAAATCGACGCACGTCGACGCTAAATCGACGCACATCGACGCTACATCGGCGCTATTGCATCGACTCCCAGACGCTAATCGACGCGAGTCGACGCCAAAGACAGAATCATGAGATGGTACACAAGGCTCGCATGATATGCCACCGAGCAATTCTGGGGCAAGTTAGTTCTGCAGTCGACCCCCTCAGTGAGCGTTTTCTTACTCGGCATGTCGACATTGGGCGGAAGGGTGGGGGAAAGGGGGAAGTCTGGCTCCGGACCGCTGCTCAGTGCGACTGTTTGCAACAGTGCGTCCGATAGAGAAGGCTCCACCTGCCTGCAACAGGCGCCAAAAACAATCAAGATCTACTCCACGGGGGAGGGGGCAAGGGGCCCGCGCCGATCGGCAAAACAAGGAATACGACAGCGATCACTATCCGAAGACTCCTGAACCGAAGCGGGTGCCGCCTTGCGGGCCCATGCTCGACGCGTGCTGCGACAACTCGCGCGCCACGCTGGTGAACACGGCGGCCTCACGGGCGGCAAGAAGCCCAACGCCGAGACCCCAGGACGTCCATGGATTTTTGGCGTGGGGAGGGACGTCGCGCTTTCGAGCGCAAAAAACCTTCGTTCCGAAACGCTCTGAGAGCGTTCCGGGACGCTCTGGAAGGGATGTATCCTCGTCCTAGCCCCGCTCGACCCTATCCTGGGTAGGGTTAGGTCGGGCATGTCCCCCTACAGGCAGATTTTTGTTTGGATGGATTTTTCGCAATAAAAACATATTCAAACATAGTCTAAAATTAGCCTGGCGAAGGGCCCAACCATATGCAGTTGTGAATACCGCGATTGTGGATCTCATCTTCGTTCGCGCTCCCTATGGGGCCACGAACCGTGCGAGGGGGCGTGCCGAAATGCGTGGCGGGGTCCCCAATACGAACGAAGACGATCGCTCTGAATGCGCGAGACTGAGACCGGGTGAGCCTGAGCGCGAGTAAGTCTGATTGTGAATGTGTCTGCATGCGAATCAGTCTGCGTGCATCAATGTCGACGCCCATGTCGGCACGCCCCTCACGAGGATCGCGCCCGCTTACTTCCCCTTCTTTTTCTGCCTCTTTGCCCGTGCACGCCGATGTCCATGGCTGCGGGCGCGGCGCCGCACTGAGTCCCCGCGACGCACGCTGGTCGCCCCGAAAAGGGGCCCCGGCAACGCGCGCGGGTCGTCCGCTGCGCGGAGCAGAGAGGGTGCTAGCTGGCTGGGTGATAGCGGGCGAGACTGTGGCCGTTGGGCAGAGCGACGACGGGGGCGAGCGAGGCTCTGGGCAGAGCGCAGCGCGGAATTCCCGCGACGCCCGCTGGTCGCCCCGAGCGGGTCCCAGCGACGCGCGCGGATCGCCCGCGGCGCGAGGCCAAACAGTCAGACCGTCGAGAGACGGCGAGTCTCGGGCGGGCCGCTCCTCAGGTCAAGCCTCGCGGATAAACTCGGTGAAGCCAATCTCCCTGGCGAGGGCCGTCGCCTCCTTTCTGCGCCGCTCCGTGCGCGCCGCAAACTGCTCCAGCTGCTTCCGCAAGCCCTCCGGCGGCCCTGCCAGGGAGAACTCGATGCGCGGCGCCCGCATGAGCAGGAGGTCCTCGTGGCGCGTGGCGCGCGAAAGCAGGACGTAGAGCTCCAGCCACCAGTCGTCGTCCTCCTTCTTGCCGTTCCCCACCTCCTGGCGGCCGCAGTCCAGGATCACGCCTGGGCGATGTCGGCCGAGGGAGCAGCGCGCCGGGCAGCCGACGGCCCAGGGCGAGAGTCCACAGACCGAGAGGAGGTCTGGCTGCGGACTGCTCGCGCCCAGCAGGTCTGGCCGTAAACTGCCCCAGAGCGCTGTTCCCTCGCCCCGTCGCCTTCGCGCATGGTGCGCCCCTGGCACGCCGCCGTGGTAATGACCCTGCCGTGCGAGAAGGGGAAGCCCGTTCGGGTGACCTTGGAGGTGCGAAAGGTGAACGGCTCCGACGTGCGAGGCTCGATGAACACCAGCTTGCCCGTGAGGTCCCCCGTGAGGCTGTCGTCGTGGCGCTCGAGGTCGTCCGCGAAGGGCGCGCTCGCGTACTTCTCCATGCGCACCCAGAACCCCAGCGGCAAGTGCTTCAGATAGATCCTCTTCTCCCCGTCTCTCTCGGCCTTGTCTACGTCGTCCCGATCTCGAGGGCCCACGACGATGTGCACGATCTGCCCCTCGGCATCCTTGACGAGGCCGCTCTTGAGGTCCAGCGCCTCCAGGAGCCGGATCCGCATGCCCACGTGCACCCGGAGCAGTCCGTGAATGCCACCAGTGTTCTTCGGGTTGGCACAGTTCATCATCTTGGCGGCGTCCTTCCTGCTCATCGTCGGGGCAGACCTGTCGGCGGCCTGCACGAGGAAGAGAGGCTTCTTCAGGACGTCCGCGTCCCGCTGGGCACGCATGTTCATCCAGCGCGCCACGGTGTCCCAGCAGGACCCAATCATGTGGCCGTTCTGGAACCTTTCCTCCCGGAATCTACGATCATCGGGTTTCAGCTGCATGGCGTTCTCGTCCTCCTCGTCCTCGTCCTCGTCCTCGTCCTCCTCGTCCTCCTCCTCCTCCTCCTCCTCCTCCTCCTCCTCCTCCTCCTCCTCCTCCTCCTCCTCCTCCTCTTCGTCCTCATCCTTCATCCTGGTCCTTCGAGGGGTGTGCCAAAATGGGGCGGCGCCGCCATGGGAGTTCCGCCACTGTGACCTTAGGTAAGGCTCCCTATGGGGCCACGAAACGTGTGAGGGGTGAGCCAAACTGGGGCGGCGGCGCCATGCGAGTTCCGCCACGAGGACCTTCGGTGGAGCTCCCTATGGGGCCACGACGCGTGTGAGGGGTGTGCCAAAATGGGGCGGCGGCGCCATGCGAGTTCCGCCGCTGGGACCTTAGGTGGAGCTCCCTATGGGGCCACGAAACGTGTGAGGGGTGTGCCAAAATGGGGCGGCGGCGCCATGCGAGTTCCGCCACTGGGACCCTGGGTGGAGCTCCCCATGGGGCCACGAAACGTGTGATGGGTGTGCCAAAATGGGGCGGCGGCGCCATGCGAGTTCCGCCACGGACCTTAGGTGGAGCTCCCTATGGGGCCACGAAACGTGTGAGGGGTGTGCCAAAATGGGGCGGCGGCGCCATGCGAGTTCCGCCACTGGGACCTTAGGTGGAGCTCCCTATGGGGCCACGAAACGTGTGAGGGGTGTGCCAAAATGGGGCGGCGGCGCCATGCGAGTTCCGCCACTGGGACCTTAGGTGGAGCTCCCTATGGGGCCACGAAACGTGTGAGGGGTGTGCCAAAATGGGGCGGCGGCGCCATGCGAGTTCCGCCACCGGGACCTTAGGTGGAGCTCCCTATGGGGCCACGAAACGTGTGAGGGGTGTGCCAAAATGGGGCGGCGGCGCCATGCGAGTTTCGCAACTGGGACCTTAGGTGGAGCTCCCTATGGGGCCACGAAACGTGTGAGGGGTGTGCCAAAATGGGGCGGCGGCGCCATGCGAGTTCCGCCACTGGGACCTTAGGTGGAGCTCCCTATGGGGCCACGAAGCGTGTGAGGGGTGTGCGAAAATGGGGCGGCGGCGCCATGCGAGTTCCGCCACTGGGACCTTAGGTGGAGCTCCCTATGGGGACACGAAACGTGTGAGGGGTGTGCCAAAATGGGGCGGCGGCGCCATGCGAGTTCCGCCACTGGGACCTTAGGTGGAGCTCCCTATGGGGCCACAAAACGTGTGAGGGGTGTGCCGAAACAGAGACATGCGGATAGCAAAAGCCAGGATGGGGGAGGAGGGAGGAGGGGGAGGAGGAAGGAAGGAGACGCGGGGCACCGTCTCTTCAAAACGAGGACCCAACACCACAGGATGGTTGGGAATAATTGAAAGAAATGGTTCCCTAACTGTTCTGGATTATTTTTGAATCTTCATCCTGTCAGGCCCGACTTGAGGGTAAGGGCAGCCTGTCCCCGTTCAGGACAGGGATAGGAATGCAATCGGACCCAAGCCACGAGAACACCCCTCAAGAACACGGGACCCTCCGCTGGCCAAAACGCACAGAACGTCCAGGGGCGCCCTCCCCAGGATGCACAAGAACATCCAACAAACACGAAGAACAATGGGGCACCCTCCCCGGACCGACCTCGATCTCGTACCTCGGTCCGACTGTGTATGGGGTCAGAGGAACGCGCCGCATAGCCGATGCATCGCTGATGCATCGGCGACGTCGGCGATGCATCGGCGACGTCGGCGTGGAGAAGATCGGGCTCCGCATGAATCGAGTTGCATCGCCGATGCATCGGCGATGCGATGCGATCCTCCGACCCCATCTACTCGGACCCCATCTGGGAGGCCTCGAGACAAGCTCTGCCGTCGACCGCCGAGAATCGATGGCGGAGGTTACCGGATTTTTTCCCAATAGCGCTTCTAACAATATTGGAAACAATATTGAAAACAATCGGATTTTACCAATAGCGTTACCGGATTGTTTCGCCCGGAGGTTTCTAACAATATTGAAAATGAGCCACAGAAGATTCCCACAAGGGGGGCGGGGAGCCCGAGATCGCAACGTCTGGACGCGATCTAGCAGCCATTTCGCTGGAGACTTCCGCAGAATTTGTTCAGGAATCGTGCTCTGGCCCCGAAGCTGGCTACATTTTGAACCCGGACGGCCACGATCCTTTCCCTGGCAAAAAAAAAACACTGAAGTGCATATGGGCGTGCCTTCATCCTGTTTCCGTATAAATCACTCCTCCCTGTCGCACCCTGAGACGCGTTGGTAGGGCGAGCTGGGCGTTTCGCCTGAGTTTTTCTCGCCACGTATAACTTGAAACGTTCGAAGTTGCAAGAGTTTCACGGATGGAAGGTGAGCCGCTTTCAAAATATTGCTCTCGTCTAGGGGCGCCGCGCACATTCGTCGTAAAAGTTTGCAGGGTTGTCACGGATGCAGGGCGGCCGGGCTTTCAAAAAAAGGCTCTCGTCTCAGCGCAGCACAAATGTCGTAAAAAAATGGAAGAGCGTCGCGGGTGGAGGGCGGCTCATGTTCAAAATGTGGCTCTCGCCGCAGCGCAACTCTTCTTCAACATAACCCAGAGTTGCAAGCGTGTCGCGCGGACGCAGGGGGGTGAACGTGATAATCTCGACCAAGCACTGCGAGCATTCGTCTAAAAAGTGCACAAGAGTTCCACGGATGGAGAGTGAGCCATTTTCAAAATGCGGTTATCGCTTTCGCAACTATCGCTATCGCCACAGCGTTTTTTTAAGATGGCTCTCGCTTCACCGCCGCGCAAATTGGTCCAAAACATTGCCAGGTGTTCACAAATGGAAGATGGCTCTGTATCAAAGTGTGGCTTTCGCCTGAGCGACGCACGCATGTTCGAACATACCACAATCCAACTGGTACTTACGGTTGACGTCTCAGAAGCGGTGTTCTGGCTCGGTTCAAGATTGGCAGAGCGCAGTACTCACGTTGATTCGCGGTGTTGACGTCCCAGAACTGGTGGTGTGGCACAACGCAGGATCGTCAGGATGCAACAGTAACGTGATTCGCAACGTTGAAATCAAACATATATTTTTGCTGGCACGACTGAGAATTCTCAGCCGACAAACTTCCAACATATCACTTCCAGCGGTGCAAATTAATCGTTATACGGACATATGAAACAGGGAACTTGGAGGGAAGGTTGACTGCACTATCGTTAATGCATATTGGATTGGCGACGGTCCATTTCCTTGTCCTCCTCCTCCTCAACACCATCGTCCTCATATTATTCTTCATTCCGCCTCATCCTCTCTCCTCGCCGCTTTCGTCTAGCCCCTCCCTCGTCCTCCTCCTCCTCCTCCTTCTCTTCTTGATGTTTTTCCTCCTCCGGTCCCGCCTCCTTTTTTGTTTACCTTGTGCTTCCTGTGGGAGCTTCGGATTGCGTAACTGACAAACCTCGCGGCGAGTTGGAGGGGAGCCAACCTCCTCCCTTTTCCTTGTGTCTCCCGTCTCCCTCTCGCGCTCCCTCTGGGGGCTGCCAACTGCGTACTTGTCACCATTTTTGCGAGTTCCTAGGACCTACGAGGTCCACGCGAGGGTAATGGCAAATGCGGCCGTCCAGACGAGACCTCCTGGCTTCCTGGGAGGCTGCCAGTTTCGTAACGCTCGCCAAATGCAGGGACTCCCAGGGAGGGCCAGCGGGGCGAAATTGTGCGCAAATCCAAACGAGTTTTCGCGGCTCTACGGGGGGCTGCGAACAGCGAAATTGTAGCCACCTCCGGGAGCTTCTAAGCGGCCCAGCAACACTGGAGCTGCACGCGTATCCAAACAAGATCTCGCAACTTCCTGGTGGGCTGACAACTTTGTAACTGTCGTCGTCATCGGGCCCCCCCGGGGCCGCCCAGCAGTGTCAAATTGCGCGCGGGCCCACAAGAGACCTTGCGGTTCTCTGGACAGTTGCTGCGAAGCTGTCGCCACTTTCGCGCGTACTTTTTTCGCGAATGCTGAGAAATTAACCGTTAACTCTCAGAAAGTCCCGCATGCTTCCCCGATTGCGGAAAAACGACTGGCGGGGAGCTGACCAGGTCTTCAAAACTGTGGTGAGAGTTTAACCGATAACTCTCAGAAGGTCTCGCACGCTTCCCCGATTGGGAAAACGCCTGGCGGGGGGATGACCAGGTCTTCAGAGTTGGTGAGAGTTTAACCGATAACTCTCAGAAGGTCTCGCATGCTTCCCCGATTGCGGGAAAACGCCTGGCGGGGAGCTGACCAGGTCTTCATGTGGAAGAAGGAGGAGGGCAGGCAGGAAGGAGCTGCCGTTGCAAGACGAGAGGAAGCGACTGATGCTGGTAGGCGGCTTCGCGCTGCCATAAAACGATGCCCACGGTCTCGGCAGACGCAGACGCGCGAGTCCGCCGGCCGGCGGACCGGCAGGCCCCTTAGGGGCGGCGCGTCGGAGTACAGCGTCCACCTCTGCAAAAATTAGCGGCGCACTGCTGGTCTTCCGCACATGGTGAAAAAAGAAACAGAAATTTGAAGCACCCGCTGCTTGTACCACACTGGCCGTCGTGATTGCAGCCTGAGAACTGGTCCTGGTCGCGGTTGCACCACAATGTCGCCGCGCCATCGATGGCGCACATGCATGCTTCACATTTGTCCCTGAAGTTATCCCCCAAACAACAATTATCATTGTAGACAGACCTGGGGCCACGACACCGAACGGACAAAAAACTGAGGTTCGGTTGCTTTGACGCGTAATCGAAAATGCCGTGGGCGTTCGTGGTAATCAGATCATGCTTTCCTGGTTTCATCAAGCCGAACCGCTGGTCAAGAACGTTCTGAAGGTGGGGGTCGCCAAAAGCAGCCACGTCTGCGCCGGCTCCACCCTGCCGGGCAGTCTGCAGCAGGGCGTGCGCCTCCTCCTCCTCGCCCTCGGCGCAGGCGGCCCCCGCGCCGCCGCTGCCGCCCGCAAGGGCCGGCGCGGCGAGGAGCAGGAGGAGCAGGGCCGGCGCCCACATCTCGAGCGCAGCTCTGCGAGGGGGGGGTGCGGGCACGGCTCGACCTTGAGCCCAAATAGCTGCGGACCACTGTCGCGCGTACTTGGGAGGCCCAGCGGATTGGAGTGGCACGCGCACCCGGACGAGACCTCGCAGCATCCTGGGGTTGCCAACTGCACAACTGTTGGCACGTTCTGTAGTTGCAAGCTGCGCCGTTGTCGCCACATCTGGGGGCCCCTGGGAGGGCCAGCGGGGTTGAGTTGTGCGCGCACCCAGACGAGACCTCGCGACTTCCTGGGGGGGCTCTACTGCGCAACTGTCGCCACTTTCGTGAGCTCCGTCGGAGCCCAGCGGGGTGGAGTTGTGCGCGCGCCCAGGGGAGACCTCGCGGCATCCACGGGGGGGGGGGGGGGCTGCCAACTGCGCATCCGCCGCCACATCAGGGAACTCCTACGGCACGAGGGGAAACGCACAACCAGACTTGAGAACTCGTGCTCGCCTGGCGCGCGGTCCCGTCTTGTCACTTGGCGCGCGGCGCTGTGACATCACAGAGCGCAGAGCGCTGGGGCCTCACGCAGCGCATGGCCCTGTGCTTGGGCGTGCATGTTCCCTCCCCGTCCTGAGCTGCCGGTCGCCCATGGCAAACTCGTGCGGGTTGCCCTGGTGAGCGAAGCGCAGGAGGGCGCAGTTGCGGAGTGAACTAGGCAGGTTTGGCGCACGGCGCTGTTGCTCGCCCCAATATGAATCCCCTTTACCCATTCTGCTCCTCCTGTTCCTGCTCCCGCTGTCCCCCGTTATCCTCTTCCTTGGAGTGCTCGTCGTTGTCATTTTTTATGCAATCTGAGTTGCGTGAGCGCGTGCGTGCATAGAGGGCGATGCGTGTGGTCCGACGTTGCTTGGTGAAGCGTTCAAGAGTGCTGCATGTCTCTAAATGAAACAGTTTGTAAGGAACGCTCCCATTCATAGTCGCCTGGTGTTCAGAAAGATTGAGTGCAACCTCGGGATGTGTTACCGCGCGGCGGGGTCTGTGTGATGGGGGTACAAAACACCAACACAACTACTCCCCAGACCTCTCCCAAGGTGCCTTCTGACCAGGATTTCGAGGCGAGCCCAGCTGTGGCGACGAGGGCGGGGCAGCGGTGGTGGTATCGTCTCTTCCTCCACTGACTCTGGGGCGACGAGAACGGCGGCCCGGTGCTGAAGGCGGCTGGGGGGTCCGAGCTGGGTAAGCCTAGAGCATATCGGTCAGGAACGGGAGATGAGGGCATGTGTTGTCCTTGAGCCTTCATTATTGTCGGTTAGAACGCATCGTTGCACCTGAGGAATTTAAGACATTGGCATGATAATTTGCATGGCTTGAATCGGTGCTTCTGCTTCCATGTGGAATGCTTCCATGGGGGGATGAGGGCAAATTCTGTCAAAATCGGCCCCCGAAGGCTTCACGGGGTCGAAGCCGACCAGCTCTTCAAGTCGCTTGTCCAGCTGTGGCGACGAAGGGGCTCCTTCCTCCTCCTCATTTCTGCTGACCAGCACCAGTGTTTGGTCGGCCATGTCCCCCTACAGGCGGATTTTGGAGGAAAAATTTAAACATTGTCCAAGAACGCTTCAAAATAACCAACAATAAGAAACCTGTCGTCACCGCATCATTTTTCAAACTATTTTTGAATATTCCTCCTGTAGAGGGGCAGGCCCGACTTAACACCAGTGCCGGGAGAGGCAAGACTTGAGCTTGGAGGACTCGAAGTGACCTGACGTGGCGGTCAGAAACACGATGAGGCCCATCCTGAAACTTCACGCGACCTCCCGCGGCACAATTCCCACGAACCATGAACCATCAGAACTCAGGACGGGCCGGTTCAAGAGCGTCGGCAAACGCGAGTTCCAGCGAACCCATGCCTTACGCATCGGTCGGAAGAAGTAGGTAGAAACATGAAGTAGGAAGGCGTTGAAACCAGATTGGGTGTCAGCCCGCCCCCTGAAGAGGACGGAGAAGGCAAAGCCGCTCGACCAGAAGTAGGAAGGCGCTTAAAGTACATTGGAATCGGGGACTCCAAACATATCACTGCACCGACCTTGCAGACGTGCTCCAGCGGATTTTGGGGTGGATTTCTATGAAAAACCAGAAACGGCGAGCGAAAAATAAAGCAATTTTCACGTGAATTTCTTGTTAGTCTTCATTCCTTGTCAAAGAATCCGCACGAAAATCATTTCGAAATCCGGAACGCAATTCTCCAGAACACTCCTAGCCCACCCCATTGTTTTCCGAGCGAAATCCGCTCTGCGATGTTGGCGACACGCAAACTACCTACTTTCAACGATCGATGGGTACGTTTCCCCGACGATGCTTGGCCACCTCGGCCCCCCAGCCGACTCGGGCTCCAAGCCTCGTGCACCTTCGCCGTGCCGAAGGCCCAAACGATCGTCGAGAGGCACTGCGGGCTGATCTGGCCCGGCCGGCGTCGCCTCGAGCCGCGCGCGGGCGCGCCCCGCCGGCAAAGCGAGAGACCCAAACATGATCGCGTCGTAAAAGAATCAGGGCGGCACGTTTTTCGTTATTTTCGACTCCAGGACCTCGCCGGGCCCCGGGACCGTCAAAAAACGACTCAGGATGAAAAACCGGCCCCGGGGAAAGGGTCTGGACTTCCGGGGACGCCGTCCTGGAAAAATCAAGGCGGGAGAGAGAGCGCGCGGGCGCGGGGGGGCGCAGGACGGCGCAAAGTGGAGAGGGTGTGGGACGAGGGGCAGCAATCAATTCAGTTCGCAGGCCCCTCTATACCCTTTGTGACTGCGTGGCCAAGAAAACCGCTGGCTCGGACTGGGGCGTGAGAGACGCTGCCCTGCCCTCCGTCGTCGACTCGCCCGTAGGCGAGCATGCTGCTACCGCGCCAACGCCTGTCCAACCTGCTCGACAGGGGGCCGGAGGCGAGGGAAGAGGCGAGGAGACGACGGCCCTTATCCGAGGAAGCAGATGCGCAGACGGGCCCACTGTGAGCGCGGAGAGGGGGAGGAGGGGGGGGGAAGGGTGAGGAGGGGAGGAGGAGGGAAACGGGGCAGGGGCAGGGGGAGGGGGAGGAGGAGGAGGGGAGAAAGGAGGGAGGAGGATGATGGGGAGTGAGGGGGAGGGGGGACGGAGAAATTGGAAGGATGAGGAGCACGAAGGCTATGGTGCACGGCTCGAGCACGCAAGGTCCACGAAGGGGGGAGGAGGAGGAGGAGGAGGTGGAGGAGGAGGAGAGGAGGAGGAGGAGGAGGAGGAGGAGGAGGACGGTGAGGAGGAGGAGGAGGAGGCGAAGGAGGAGGAGGAGGAGGACGGTGAGGAGGAGGAGGAGGAGGAGGCGAAGGAGAAGGAGGAGGAGGAGGAGGAGGAGGAGGAGGAGGGAGGACGGGAGGAGGAGGAGGAGGAGGCGAAGGAGAAGGAGGAGGAGGAGGAGGAGGAGGAGGCTCATTAAGTACACCCCGCTTCAAGGCAGGGCAGGAGCACCATGAGGGAAGAAGTGGAATGATGCCACCCTTGGGTGACCCTGTGGGGATTGTGCTGGTGCCGAGGCCAGCCTGCACGAGAGACTGAGAGGCCCATTGCTCCAGCGGGGGGGAGGAGGAAGGGGAGAAGGAAGAGGAAGAGACGGCGACCGAGGCGCTGCATTGCTAAAGCACCCCTGAAGTGTCAGGCAGAAAGGTCACGAGGAAAGGACGAGGAGAGGTGCGCCTCGAGGTTCGAGGATCGATGGGCGATGCTCTTGGATGTTTCTGGGTCTTTACGGGGCCTCAGGAAGGCCACGAGAATCTTAGAATCTGGAGGCCTGCGAAGGCCTCCGAAAAACTCTGGAGACCTCTGGGGGAATGGAGGGGGGCGTGAGAGAGGAACGCAAGGGGAGGGGTGGGAGAGGGCGAGAGTGGGTGGGGGGGGAGGGCGAGGAGAGGAGGATGCGGAAGAGATGGGGGTTAAAGAGAAGCGATGGGGGGATGGGGAGGAGTTGGGAAGGAGGGTGTGAGGGGGGAGAGGAGGACGGGATGATGAGGGGAAGGAGGACCAGGAAAGGGATAGAAACGGAGAGCGGGTGAGGGGGCGGGCGGAGAAGACGGCTTCCAAATTGGTGGAATATCGGGCAAGGCTCTGGGCTGGGTCCGACCTCGTACCCCTCGCAACTTCTTGGCCAGACTGCGAGCGAGGGGGCGCTGCGTGTCTTCTGGCATTCGGTCATCTCTCAGGCAGTGGATGCCATGACGAATGCAGCTTCTGTCAGCGAAAACCGCACGTGCAGTTCGAGGAGAATTGTGCCAAGTCGACGCCGATCTTGAACTCAGAAAGATAGCATTGGATGGCGTGGATATTTGGCCTGCTATTCCCTCATATCAACCTGTCATATCTGGATTCCTGCGTCGAAGCAGGAGAGTGAACTTGATTGGATCAAGTTGCAAGAATCGGCAGGGGCACATAGTTGTTGGAGGGCAACCAGGAAGTCAAGGATGCATGCGCACTTTGCGGTGGTGTGCAAAATCGTACGCAACCTCGACTGCACGCCACTCAAACGACACGAGTACATACATATACAATACGGCGCCTCTGGGTTAACATGTCAAAACAGCCCATGTGAAACCTTCGCGTGATTTCAGACAAACATCGACCACGATCATTGAACGATTCAGTGCGCATCTCGGTGGCTGCTGAGCTGCACACAACAAGTAGGGAGCCAATCCCTCGAAGATGCGCATGTGGCCGAATGAGAGCTTGGCAAACGCCCAAAACATATTGGACCTTGGCGAATAAACCGCTGTTCTTGCAAACACGCCGATTAACTGCAAATGTGATCCGCATGAGAGCGACCGTGAAGCTGGTTGCATGGCCTCGGCTCGAACATCAACGTAACGAATGTAGAATGCGTGCGCCAAAGATTCCGTCGTCTAGATCACCACCTTGACTGCATGCGCAACTCTCGTGATCGCTGGTTTCCCATGCTGGCCTCAACGCAGCATTGCGAGGCAGGACCTTGTCGGGAACAAGATATACACATTGTTCACATGTCATTCTGACCAGCCACAGCTCATCTAATGTCGAGCTATTCCCTGATCCAAGACTTGGCTACCAAACAAAGAAATCTGATCGTATGGTGATTACCGGCGGTGGGATAACAGACCCCGTGATCCAGTTGCTAGCCTCCGCTGAAAATTTCGGGGTGAAGGACAGCAACGTTGGCAGACTGTCCTGCCGATCTCCAATGTTCAGGATGCTGTGGCCTGTATTTTGGAGGAGCGCGCCGCTTTGGGACAAATCTGGTGCCCCAGAGGGCCTCCAAGCCCGTTGTCCCATGCTCTCGCCACACCGGGCGCGGCCGACGTCGAACATGCATTCCCCAGCTCGCGTTCTCATCTGGGGGGGGGAGGCGCACTCGGGGCCAACTCTAGGGCGGCGAGACCTATACATGTCCACTGCTCCTGGCCAGGCCCCTTTTATGGGCCCAGGAGCAGCGTATACGCCCTCCCGGCTTGGCCAGGAAAGCGCATACACAGCTCATGGGCCAAGGATGGGCCCGGCCAGGGGAAAGAGGTATGAACAATGCTCGTCGCGCGCAACCGAAACGCCCGACGGGCAGAGACATCAGATCAGGGAGTGCGGGCGCAGTGCTTTGCATCAGGTCGGGCATGCCCCCCTATATGCCGATTTTGGGCGAAAGATAAACAAATACTCAACTAATATACAAACATAGTCAAACAACAATCGAAAAGTCGTTCCCATACTATTGTTTGAAGGACTATGTTTAAATATTCCTCCTATGGAGGGGCATGCCCGACAGCAGCGTTGCAGGGAGAAGAATGCATTTGCCAAGAGAACAGGCCTCCCCCTGTTGCCTCCCCCCTCTGCCCCCCCTCCCCCTCGTCGTCGTCGTCCTCCTCCTTCTCCTCCTTCTCCTCCTCCTCCTCTCCCACCCACCCCTCCACTCCGTCAAATTCGACCTCTTACCCAAGGCCCGAAGACGAGGAATTCACTAGAATCAAAAATATCCCCGAAGCCAACATCTCCTATACGTAGCTGGGCTGAACTCTGATCCAAACAACCCTCTGGGAACGTTTCCGCCGTGCTCTCGGGCGTCGGAACTGCACTCCGTGGTGCTGCTGCGCATCCTACTGTCGGGACCTGTCGTGCCATAAAGTGTTGTACTGCTGGCGGACACCGTCGGGTCAACACTTGGCACTTGATGATGATGATGTGAGGGCTCGCGGTTCGTCGTGAGCGCCAAAACGGCCGAAAACCGTATGTCGTCTGAGGAGTCTGGCTGGTTGCGAAAAGGGCTTGGGACAGATGCAAACTATTGGGACGAATCCCAACCAAAAAACACCCATCCTAGCGAAACTGTGCCAATCCCGGCAAACTGGGTACCAATCCCGGCTGAAAACCAGATCAAATAGTACAACGTTCTTCAAGCTACCAATCCATGAAGATGATATGAAGACATTATTGGAAGCCCTCACGGGTACCTGAAGAGCAGACCCGAAGTTCGTAAGAGCCTCTTGAACAAGTTCAAGGATCGTGCGATGTGAGCAAGTCTCAATTATATAGCCCAGAGCGCCATACCAACAAATGTGATGGTGCGACGAAGAATCGACAATGATCAACACGAGAGGGATGGAAGAGAAATCGGAGGAGAAGATAACAATACAAAATATGGGACAACAACTGTAAAGCGGCGCTGCTTGCCAGCCGGCCCAAGCCCCACACAACTCGAACGGCTTCATCTCGGAGAGCCTCCCGCCAGAGATGGACGCCACGTGCTGGAAGAAGCTGGCCTGCAAGCGTTCAGCGGCAGAAGAGGAGCACATATACATATACATGTGCACTGTTTTTGCAAACAGGAGAACCTATGCTGTCACGAGACTTGCGACCGAGCCGTCTCCAGGGCCCGAGTCGGCAGAGGGATTATTCGGGGAAAAGCCCCCACTGTGAAAGTGCAAGAAAGAGGAGGAGGAGAGGAGGAGGCGGTAAAAACTTGAGCAAAAACGGTTACGGACACACGTCCGTCCCCTGTCGGCTTGCTGACTTCTGCACAACGTGTTTAATTACAAACCGCCAATGTGCACTGTTTTTGCAACCGGGAGAACCTATGCTGTCACGAGACTTGCGACCGAGCCGTCTCCAGGGCCCGAGTCGGCAGAAGGATTATTCGGGGAAAAGCCCCCCACAGCCCATTCATGTTACTGGCCATGCCGCAATCACTCCCATTCTCAAGTATGTATATGTTTAATCAGCCACTGCACTTCAGAGCACGAAACAGTTAAAACATCAACCTCCCGACATGTGTGTGCTCGATGCTGTCGGCTGCTCTAATCAGCCATCGAGCGCCCGTTTCCGCCAGCCCCCGCGGGTAGGCCTGAGCCAGAGCAGTCCGCCGGCGACCTTCAAGGATGAGGTGCGGCCGGAGGGTCTTACAGCACAGAGACTTCCCACGACAACGCTGGACCAGCGGGGCGGGCGGATCTGACACATTCCAGCCTACAAGTTGTGTGGGCTTCTTCCAGGGGGTGTTAAACATGCACTGGTCTACAACAGCTATTTTACAACTACGGTGTGCCATTAATCCCTTCATTTCAGGGACCTGCCAGGCCATACTTGTGAGAGGGTTCTCAATCCATACTTGTGAGAGGGTTCTCAATAACAACTGGGATCTGTCTCATGATAGCAGCTCTGATGAAACGGATAGTGGCCGCAAGGGTCTTATTGCCAAGGCTCACTTTGTGCTCTTGCTCTGGGGTCAAATTGTCACGCCCTCGGAACTCTCCTGGGCGACGATATGTGTGCCGAGAGGCGGCTGACCAGGTCGTGCAAGGGAAGGCGATCCAGAGGCCTCGCACTCGCCTGCCGGCCATCCAGCCCAGTTTGAGCTGCTGGGCCGAACGGCGGGTCAAGTCGAAGGCTGCGCCGGCCTCCATGTCAACCTGCGGGCAGCCGTTGTCGCCGTGGCGCTCCAAGGCCCTCGCGACGCCGCCAGCTCCGCTGAACAGGTCCAGAAACACCTGCCCACGGCGCCGGCCCCGCCGGCTGGCCCTGGCGAGCCCCTGGCGGAGGTGTCGGACCACCTTGGCGTCAGAGGCCCGCTCGACCGCTTCCAGGGTGTCGCCTTGGCGCGTCACGGGCCCAGTCCACAGCCCGCGGCGCCGGCGAGGGCCGGCGGCGGCGGGAGGCGGACGCGCCCGCTCAGAACCCCGTTGAGCTGCCTGAGGACCAGCTCGCCGTAGGCTCGGGCCCGGCCGTCGAGGTTGTTGACCTCGGCCAGGTACCTGGTCCCCTTCTTGTACCGACGGGTGCTGGACTCGCGCAGGTGTCGGAGGCGCTCTTGGATCTCCTTCAGGCTGCGCCGGCTCTCCAGGGCGTCCAGCGAAGCCCCGCCGTGCCGGACCTGGTGCGGGTTCTTGCCGCCGAGGCTGACCTTCGCGGCATACTCGTTGAACAAGCGCCGGAAGGTGGCGCTCGAGGAAGACCACAGCGGGCTGGCGTCGGGGGTCTGGGACATCAGGCGGCGAAGGAAAGGCGCTAGCGTGGATCCGAACTGGCCGTCCAGCATGATCCCCTCGTCGTAGTGCCCCATCTTGCTGCGCGCCTCCCCCTCTTGAGGAAACAGGAGCAGCCCCCAGCGCGCCCGGGGGCTCCGGGCGGCTGGCTTGACCAGCGAGGCGCCCACCATGCTCACGAGGTCGGACGGCGGCCGCAGGCGCGCCTCCTACGCCAGCACCAGCCCCAAGGCGAAAGGGAGCTGGCCGTCGGCTGCGGGCCCTCGCGCTCGCCCGGCGCCGGAACCCCGCCAGCGCCCGGCGAGCTCCTGGGAGCTCCATGCCCTCCACCGGGCCATGGAAAACCACGGCCGCCAGCACCTTCTCGCCCGCGTCCGCGTTGAAGCCCTCGTAGTACAAGTAGTCCATGTACCTGCTGAGGGCTTGGTCGATCTGGAGGTCGGTGTCCAGCGGCTGCCCCTCCCGGCTGCTCCAATCCAGGAACGCCTGGTGAAACTTCTGGTACTGGGCGCGGGAGCGAGGACCGATCTTGGCCATCTGGAGACTGGTGAAGCCGTGGCGCCGGGCCTCGGCGATCTCCCGCGCCCGGTGTTGCCGCCCCTGCTGGCCGCGGCGGGCTCGCAGGGCGTGCGCTGCTGCTCGCGTCGGTCGCGCCGCAGTCGGCCCGCCCCGTGAGCGGCGGCTCCTGGCCGCCGCTGCCGCCGACGCCGGCTGGCCAGCTCTCCCCCGAGCTGGAGGAGCTGTCGCTGAGCTCGCCGGCGCCCGCGGCGACAGGGCCGCGCCCGGCCTCCTCAGCAGCGAGCTGGTCGCCAAGGCCGGCGAGGGGGCGGCCGCAGACGGCCCCGCCGCTGGCGGGCCCAAGGCTGCGCGCCGCGCTCCCCAGCTCGGCGTCGAAGCGGCTGGCGAGCACGGCCTCGGACGGCGCAACATCGCCCCCCGCCGCGCAGGGCCCGCCCCCGCCCAGCGAGACGGCTGAGCCCAGGAGTCGGGAAGCGCGGTCGGAAGGGTTCAACTCTGAGGCGACCCATCTCACCACGACCTGGAGGTTGGCAACAACCGACAAACAAAGAAGCTCACGATATGTTCGGTTCACCTGATGGCTGCTGGATCTACCCTTACCCAAACTCAATACCACACTCATGTTGTCCACAAGAAGGAGTGCACGTTTTCCGTGCGTACTCGTGGACCTCAGCTCGTGACGGAGGCCGATCATGCATGCCCTGCCCTCGGTCCTCAGGACGCCCTCGGCCCGGGCCCATCGGCCCCGGCGCACCAACTTCCAGTTCTCGAAGGCACCGATGTCGCCCCGCGTCATGCTCTCGAAGTCCGCGGTCCTCTCGCCGCTCTCCGCCGCAGGGCGGGGCGGGCAGGAGTCCGCTGGGCTGCCCAGCGCGGCCGCTCGGGCCGCGACGAGCCCCTGCACCCCGTAGCGCCACTTCTCGGCATGCCCGCAGCAGCGGCGGACCTTCTCCGTGGGCCACTCCTGCGTGACCACGCCGTGGCCGCCGGCGTCGCCCTGCCCGGCGCCCGAGGAGTGAGTCGGTGGCCACGACCGCGGCGTGGAGCGGGCGCTTCGGGTCCACGAAGGTGAAGGCCACGAGAGCGGCGGCCTGTCGAAGCTCTCGTTCGGCTGAAGGCCACAGGCGCCACCTCTTGTCGCCCGCCCTCTCCGCCCACGCGTAGACGCCGCTGAAGGCGCTGAGGAGCTCCCGCCGCAGAGTCGCGCTCCCCGTGTAGTGGCCGACCAGCCGCCGCATCTGGCGTCCAGTCAGGTAGCGCTGGCCCGCAGCAAACAGCAGGACCGCGCGCAGCCTCCAGATCCTCTCGCGGCTGAGCGAGATGCGGCCAGAGGCCCGATCGAACAACATCCCCGTGAAGGTCTGGGAGTCCGAGGGGCCCTCGACCCCCTTGACCTGGAGGCCGCGCTGCTCCAGCTGCTTGGCCACGACGGCTCCGCCGGCCTCGACCGCCTCCAGGTCCGCCCCCACCACGGCCACGCCATCGACGTACACGGCGGCGCCCGGCTCGGTGGCGATGTCAGGAACTGAGTGGCGATCCAAGAACATCCGACTGTCAGCAAAGCCTGCGTCCTCCGCGGCAGCGCGGACCATCTCCTGGCAGAAGAACAGCGCCCAGTTGAACCCCATCAGAAGCACCTCCATGCGAGGGGAGACGCGGATGCCCGCGGGGAGTCCAGGGGCCAGATCTGGAGCAACCTCGGTGATCCACTCGGCGTCGATGCTGGGCAAAATCAATTAGTCGTTCATGCCGGGGGGCAGCTGGATGCGGTAGAACGCGTTGTTGACGTCGGTCTGCGACATCGTCAGCTCCGCCTCTGGTGGCATGTAAAGTGAGGACCAGCTCGACGGTGTAGAGAGCTGGGTGTGGCAAGGATCTAAAAACATTTGCTCGTCTAGTGTCCAGGATGAGTCGAAGACGATCTGGACCTTTCTTTACGAAGAAGACTCCCACGGTGGACCGCCTCTCGCTCGTGAAGGAGACGAGCCCTGAACGTGCCATATCCACCAAAAACTCGGCGTGCGCGCCGCTGTCCCGGATCAGCTTGGGGTCCGAGTACGGCCGCACTGCCCCAGAGAGGTCCGGGTTGGGGTGCAAGAGACAGTCTCGCCACCCTGTCCACGTTTGCAATGCCGGTCCACGAAGACAAACGTCACCACGGGCAAGGTCAGCTCCAGGTGCCGGCGACGAGACAGCGCCTCGTCGATAGGGTGAATGTTCTGCCGAGGGCCCGGTGTACCCTGGCGCCGATCCGCACGGCACTCGGAAGGCTGCCGCGGGCTCGATCATGGGCGGCCCAGCCCGCTGCACCACGTCACGGATGTGGTCCAGGGCGAGCTGCTGCCCAGCTGAGACGGCGTGGTGCTGCTGTACCTCGCCGTGGAAGTACGCATTATTGACTGCATCGATGATCTCATTAGCCCAGGACGAGCAGGCTGCGCGCCGACGAGCACGCGACCGCACAGCCCGACTGACGCCTGCCAGCGCTGGCAAGGCGCCCGAAGCCGCAGGGCCCCTCAAGGGGAGGAGCTCCCGCGGCGCGATCATCAGGGCGCCTAGGTGCCCCGGCCGCGGCCCTTGGCCGCGGCCTGCCTCTCCCACGTGGCCGGGTCGCCCCCGCCGCCGTGGTTGAGCTTCGCCTGGAGCCTCGAGAGCTCCGCCGCCTGCTGCTTGATCTTCGTCTCCATCGCCGCCGCGGACGCCGAGCCCCCGCCGCCGCCAGCTGGTGGCAGCCCGCGGGAAGCCAGGCGCTCCTCGCGGAGCTTGCGCCTCTCCTTGAGCACCGCCGACTCGCGGTGCAGCTCGTCCGAGATGTGGGCCTGCAGCTCCGGGGCCACCATGAGCAGCCCCCTCGTCTCGGCCGCCCCCATGTAGAGGAACTCGTCCTCCGCCGTGTCGTCCAGGAGTGGGCGCCCAAGCGCGCGCCCCCTGTGCCTCCACTCCGTCATCTGAGCCCGCCTGAGCATAAGCTCGAAGCTGGCCAATTCCCCAATGTTCAACTAATCAAAGGTAATGGCCAACTCCAACACACGCATGCACAATTCGTGCTCGGATGCCCCCACGTCGGCGGTCGTGAGACCGCACTCGGCCTTCCATTTCGTATGCCTCGAGCGTGGGTGGCTGTCCTGGTCGCCCACGAACTTGGCGCACCAGACCGCCGTGCGCGGACCGCGCACGGGCCACTCCCGCCACGCCGTCTCCGTGAGCGTCTTGAGCGAGTCCTTGAAGTGCCGCTTGCGCACCCCCTCGACCTCCACGAGCGGGAGGAGCCTGGCGTCCACCTCCGTGTCGTCCTCGGGCGAGGCCTTCTCGACCTCCTTCAGCAGCAGCAGCTCGCCCTCCTGCGACGCCAGCGCGAAGCCCCCCGCGGTGCAGTACTCGTCCACGTCGTAGTCCTGCAGCGGGCGGTGCTGGAGCGTCGGGCCGCTGGCAGACTGCACCTGCCAGCGCATCCCCACCGCGGACGGCAGGGCCCCCGAGCCGCTCGCAAAGCTACTCGGAGGAGCTCCCCCAGCCAAGCCCGCGCCAACTGGAAGTGGCCCCTTCTTGCTCATCCGGCGCAGCACGGGTACCGTCTTGTCCGCCACCTGCGGTGCTGTTCCGAACAAGGAGTCGCCCAGCGCGAACTCCAGCGCGTCGACGAACTCCTCCGGCGTCGGGGCCCACTCCTGACCGTAGATCCTGCCTCCTGCTCGCCAGGTCCTCCCGAACTGCCAGGGCCCGGTCCGCTCGGGCAGGCCCATCTGATCGCACGGCGCCGATCCCCGGACTCCCGGGGCTCGAGGACGTGAATGTAAACGTCCCCGTCCGGCGTGAGTGCGTACCAGATGTTCCCGTTCTTGCCCGCTGCTCTCAGACCAGTCATCTGGAGGTCGCTCTCGGCGTCGGCGGTCGTGCCAGGACACAAGAGCACGCGGGTCTGCCACTCCTCTCCGTCTTTCCAGAGCACGCCGATCCTCTGAACAGCTCGCCATGCGGCCACGGCTGACCGCCAGGGCTTTGCAGCAGAGGCAGCCCCCGATGCAGCCCAGTAGCAGCCCGCCGACGAAGAGGAACGAGAAGGCCACCCTCAGGTCGCCGATACTATTTGCGATCACCACACAGTTGCCAGCCTGGCTCGCCCACTGAGACGCGAGCCCGCCAGCGACGGCAGCCAACTGATGCGCCCCCGAGAGAATGTGCCCGAGTGATTGCATATGCAGTGGCCGCAAAGTACAAGCTTGAGCAGTAATGGTTACGGACACACGTCCGTCCCTTGTCGGCTTGCTGACTTCTGCACAACGTGTTTAATTACAAACCGCCAGTAAACATATACATCTACAAATACATGTATATTTGCACATATGTATAGATATACTTACACATACACCTATATATATATATATACAGTGTGGTGGGGATCAGCGGTCTAAATCTCACGCAGACGATAAAACGATAAGACGATAAGACGACATAAGACGATATGCCGATAAGACGATAAAGGGGCAGCATACGATAAGACGATAAGACGATAAGACGATATAGGACCACACCAGACGATAAGACGATAAGACGATAAAACCAGCTTGTCTTATCGTCTCATCGTCTGATGATGGTGACAACGACGACCACGAGGACGCTGATGATGGTGATGGTACCGCTGATGGTGATAGTGACGCTCATGGCGATGAAAATCATAAATGGTGATGGTTGTGATGATGGTGATGGCGGCGATGATTGATGGTGATGCTTGTGATGATGGCGAGGATGGTGATGGACGAAGATCATGGTGCACATGGGTGTTATGACAGTGGTGATGGTGAGGGTGCTGGTGAAACAACTTGATGATGGAAATTGCGATTTGGACCTGCGTTTCAATGATTTTGGAAGCATTGAAACATATGCCGTACATCGTTGATGGTACGCCTGTGTACATACATGGTGCGCGGGTCTCAAGCGGAAGTGGCCTGACCACCTTAGCTCAGGGCATCTTGGAAACCAATATTGCGAGGACGTCTCGGGCGAAAGTGGCCTGAACACCATGGGGCAGGGAACCTTCGAGGTCAGACTTGCGAGGATATCTCGGGCGAAAGTGGCCTGAGTGCCAGGACAGCCAGATTTCAACAAGGAACCCTGCGAGGTTTCAACCGGGGACATTTTCTGGCGCTGCCCTGAGTGCCAGGACAGCCAGATTTCAACAAGGAACCCTGCGAGGTTTCAACCGGGGACATTTTCTGGCGCTGCCCTGAGTGCAAGGACAACCAGAAAAAGTTAGCCAGCGTGGTGCAAGCAATCTACGTGGGCCAGTGCACGTGGTACCATCTATGTGGTGCATTCTGTGTGGTGCAGTCCATGTGGTGCAATCTATGTGGTTCAATATATGTGGGGCCGTCGATGTGTTGTAACCTATGTGGTGCAAGCTAAGTGGTGCAATCTCTTGGACTCTTGGAGATACTTGCATGTACATGTACAATGCTCTGCCCCCCGAGGCATCCCCCAATGTTGAGCGCTCTGAGGTTTCCACCGGGTGTCCTTCAATGCTGCGCCCTCCGAGGTTTCTACAATACGTTCTCCACTGCTGAGCCCTGCGAGGTTTCAACAGGCATTTCTCCAATACTGCCAACTGCCCCAGCGCCAACTGCAGATCAGCTCCCGACGATACGGCGATTAGACGATACGACGATAAGACGGTAAGACGCTATATGCATGCCCCTATATCGTCTTATCGTCTTATCGTCTTATCGTCTAGCGATGCCCTATATAGTCTTATCGTCTTAATATGTGGGGCCGTCGATGTGTTGTAACCTATGTGGTGCAAGCTAAGTGGTGCAATCTCTTGGACTCTTGGAGATACTTGCATGTACATGTACAATGCTCTGCCCCCCGAGGCATCACCCAATGTTGAGCGCTCTGAGGTTTCCACTGGGTGTCCTTCAATGCTGCGCCCTCCGAAGTTTCTACAATACGTCCTCCACTGCTGAGCCCTGCGAGGTTTCAACAGGCATTTCTCCAATGCTGCCAACTGCCCCAGCGCCAACTGCAGATCAGCTCCCGACGATACGGCGATTAGACGATACGACGATAAGACGGTAAGACGCTATATGCATGCCCCTATATCGTCTTATCGTCTTATCGTCTAGCGATGCCCTATATAGTCTTATCGTCTTATCATCTTATTATATTATATCGTCTTATCGTCTTATCGTCTTATCGTCTGGCTTTGAAATAACGACCCCTGTTTCTCATCACAATGTATATGTATATATAGATAGACATACACGAATCTACCAGTATGCTTGCCTCCCCCCAGCACCCCCAAACGGCGGAGTGAGGGGGAGGAGGGGTGGTTCCCCCTTCAGCGTCCTTCTATTCTCAGACCAAAACAACCCAACATACGCAGTGCTTCCTTGAACCGAGAGCGCCAAACACTGTGTATATTTGGTTGTTTTTAAAATTTTGAGGTCCGAGGAGCAAGGAAACCCAGTGTATGTTTTGGAGCTTTTGTTTGGTCTGAGGAGCAATGCAGCACTGTGTATGTTGTTGTGTTTATTTCTGTTTTGCAAGCCCCAGTGCTCGCCGGGACCCCCCGACGACTCCAGACCCAAAAAAAAATAGCCTGGCGAAGAACCCAACCATATGCAGTTGTCAGTACCGCAGCTGCGGGTGTCATCTTCAGTGGAACTCCCCATAGGACCACGGAGCGTGTGATGGGGTGTTCCGAGATGGGTGCCGCTGGGGCATTCGGTGAAGCTCCCGATGGGGACATGAAACACACGCGGGGCGTGCCGATATGGGTGGCGGAAACGCATGTGAGGGCCGCCACTGGGGCCTCCAGTGGAGCTCCCTATGGGTCCCCGAAACATGATGATGCTGCTGCGGGGGGGGTGCCGGGATGGGTGGCAGAGACGCATGTAAGCGCCGCTACTGGGGCCTTCGGTGGAGCTCCCTATGGGGCCACGAAGCGCGTGAGGGGTGTACTGGGATGTGTGGCGGAGACGCATGTGAACGCCGCCACTGGGGCCTTCGGTGCAGCTCCCTATTGGGCCACGAAGCGTGTGAGGGGTGTGCCGAATTGGGTGCGGGTGGTGACGCATGCGGGCGGTGCCACTGGGGCCTTCGGTGGAGCTCCCAATAGGGCCACGAAACCTGTTGTTGTGAGGGGCGTGCCGGGATGGGTGGCGGGGACGCATGTGAGCGCGGCCGCTGGGGCCTTCGGTGGGGCTCCCTATGGGGCCACGAAACGTGTGAGAGGTGTGCCGAATTAGGTGGGTGTGTGTGACGCATGTGAGCGCCGCCGCTGGGGCCTCCGGTGGGTGATGGGGCCAAGAAACTTGTGACGGATGTGCCGAAGTGGGTGTGCGGGACGCATGCGCATGTGAGCGCCGCCGCTGGGGCCTTCGGTGGAACTCCCTATGGGGCCACGAAACGTGTGAGGGGTGTGCCAAATTGGGTGTGCGTGACGCATGCGGGCGGCAGCACTGGGGCCTTTGGTGGAGCTTCCTATGGGGCCACGAAACGTGTGAGGGGTGTGCCGAATTCGGTGAGCGGGACGCATGCGGGCGGCAGCACTGCTGCCTTCGGTGGGGCTCCCTATGGGGCCACGAAGCGTGTGAGGGGTGTGCCGAATTTGGTGCGAGGGACGCATGCGGGCGGCAGCACTGGGGCCGTCGGTGGAGCTCCCTATGGGGCCACGAAACGTGTGAGGGGTGTGCCAGATTTGTGTGCGCGGCACATGCGGGCGGCAGCACTGCGGCCTTCGGTGGGTTTCCCTATGGGGCCACGAAGCGTGTGAGGGGTGTGTGCCGAATTGGGTGTGCGTGACGCATGCGGCGGCAGCGCTGGGGCCTTCGGTGGGGTTCCCTATGGGGCCACGAAACGTGTGAGGGGTGTGTGCCGAATTCGGTGAGCAGGACGCATGCGGGCGGCAGCACTGCTGCCTTCGGTGGGGTTCCCTATGGGGCCACGAAGCGTGTGAGGGGTGTGCCCAAGTTGGTGTGCGTGACGCATGCGGGCGGCAGCGCTGGGGTTTTCGGTCAGGCTCCCTATGGGGCCACGAAACGTGTGAAGGGTGTGCCGAATTGGGTGTGCGTGACGCATGCGGGCGGCAGCACTGCGGCCTTCGGTGGGGTTCCCTATGGGGCCACGAAACGTGTGAGGGGTGTGCCGACTTGGGTGTGCGTGACGCATGCGGGCGGCAGCTGGGGCCTTCGGTGGGGCTCCCTATGGGGCCACGAAACGTGTGAGGGGTGTGCCGAATTGGGTGTGCGTGACGCATGCGGGCGGCAGCACTGGAGCTTTCGGTGGGGTTCCCTATGGGGCCACGAAGCGTGTGAGGGGTGTGCCGAATTGGGTGCGGATGGTGACGCATGCGGGCAGTGTCACTGGGGCCTTCGGTGGAGCTCCCTATGGGGCCACGGAACGTGTGAGGGGTGTGCCGAATTGGGTGTGCGTGACGCATGCGGGCGGCAGCGCTGGGGCCTTCGGTGGGGCTCCCTGTGAGGCCACGAAGCGTGTGAGGGGTGTGCCGAATTGGGTGTGCGTGACGCATGCGGGCAGTGCCACTGGGGCCTTCGGTGGAGCTCCCTATGGGGCCACGAAACGTGTGAGGGGTGTGCCGACTTGGGTGTGCGTGACGCATGCGGGCGGCAGCACTGGCGCCTTCGGTGGGGCTCCCTATGAGGCCACGGAACGTGTGAGGGGTGTGCCGAATTGGGTGTGCGTGACGCATGCGGGCGGCAGCACTGGGGCCTTCGGTGGGGCTCCCTGTGGGGCCACGAAACGTGTGAGGGGTGTGCCGAATTGTGTGTGCGTGACGCATGCGGGCGGCAGCACTGGGGCCTTCGGCGGAGCTCCCTGTGGTGCCACGAAACGTGTGAGGGGTGTGCCAAATGGATGATGATGATGACGATGATGATGGTGTGAGGAGGGAGGAAGGAGAAGGGGGAGGAGGAGCGGGAGCGGGAGCGGGCGCTGTCTCTTCAAAACGAGGACCCAACACCACAGGATGGTTGGGAACAAACAGACACATTGTTTCTTGCATCGAGGGCGCCAAACACTGTGTATGTGTTTTGTTGGGGGGGGATGTTTGGTCTGAGGGGCAAGGAAACACTGTTGCTGTTGTTTGCTTCTTTGCTTGTTTGTTTATGTTTGGCTTTGGCAGCGCAGGTGCTTGGTGGGAGAGAGGCCCCTGCGAGCATTGGGGCTTCAAAACCAAGACAAACCCTACAACACCAAACATACACAGTGTTCCTTTGCTCCTCAGACCATAAAAACCCAAACGACCAAACACAATGTTTGGCGCTCTCGGAGCAAGGACGCACTATGTATGTTGTTTGTTGTTGTTCCCAGCCCTCCTTGGTTGGGTATTTGTTTTGAATCAGGGAGTGTGGTCTCCACCTTCCTTCCTCCCGCCTCCCTCCTGCCTCCTGCCTGCCTCCTCCTGCCTTGCCTGCGGTGGGCTGCGATCTGTGAAACTGTCGCCACTTTCGAGGACTGCTGGGGGGCCCAGCACAGCGACGCCACGCGCGGACCCAAGTAAGACCTCGCCATCCCTGGGGGCCTGCGATCTGTGAAACTGTCGCCACTTTCGAGGCCTGCTGGGGGGCCCAGCACAGTGACGCCACGCGCGGACCCAAATTAGACCTCGCCATCCCTGGGGGGCTGCGATCTGTGAAACTGTCGCCATTTTCGAGGCCTGCTGGGGGGCCCAGCACAGTGACGCCACGCGCGGACCCAAATTAGACCTCGCCATCCCTGGTGGGCTGCGATCTGCGAAACTGTCGCAACTTTCGAGGCCTGCTGGGGGGCCCAGCACAGTGACGCCACGCGCGGACCTAAACTAGACCTCGCCATCCCTGGGGGGCTGCGATCTGCGAAACTGTCGCCACTTTCGAGGCCTGCTGGTGGGCCCTGCGGGGTGAAGCACCGCGAGGACCTGAGCGGGACCTCGCCGTCCCTGGGGGGCTGCGATCTGCGAAACTGTCGCCGCTTTCCAGGGCTGCTGGTGGGTCCTGCGGAATGAGGCACCGCGCGGACCTGAGCGGGACCTCGCCGTCCCTGGGAGGCTGCGATCCGCGAACGTGTCGCCACTTTCGAGGGCTGCCGGTGGGTCCTGCGGAGCCGAGGCACCGCGCGGACCTGAGCGGGACATCGCCGTTCCTGGGAGGCTGCGATCCGCGAAACCGTCGCCGCTTTCGGGTGCTGTTGGTGGGTCCCGCGGGGTGAGGCACCGCGCGGACCTGAGCGGGACCTCGCCGTCCCTGGGGGGCTGCGATCTGCGAAGCTGTCGCCACTTTCGAGGCCTGCTGGTGGGTCCTGCGGGGTGAGGCACCGCGCGGACCCAAACTAGACCTCGCCGTCCCTGGGGGCTGCGATCTGCGAAATTGCCCCTCTTTCGGGGGCTGCTGGTGGGGCCTGCGGGGTGAAGCACCGCGAGGACCTGAGCGGGACCTCGCTGTCACTGGGGGCTGCGATCTGCGAAATGTCGCCACTTTCGAGGGCTGCTGGTGGGTCCTGCGGAGTGAGGCACCGCACGGACCTGAGCGGGACCTCGCCGTCCCTGGGAGGCTGCGATCCGCGAACGTGTCGCCACTTTCGAGGGCTGCCGGTGGGTCCTGCGGAGCCGAGGCACCGCGCGGACCTGAGCGGGACATCGCCGTTCCTGGGAGGCTGCGATCTGCGAAGCTGTCGCCACTTTCGAGGCCTGCTGGTGGTTCCTGCGGAATGAGGCACCGCGCGGACCTGAGCGGGACCTCGCCGTCCCTGGGGGCTGCGATCTGCGAAATTGCCGCACTTTCGGGGGCTGCTGGTGGGACCTGCGGAGTGAGGCACCGCGCGGACCTGAGCGGGACCTCGCCGTCCCTGGGGGCTGCGATCTGCGAAATTGCCCCTCTTTCGGGGGCTGCTGGTGGGACCTGCGGAACGAGGCACCGCGCGGACCTGAGCGGGACATCGCCGTTCCTGGGAGGCTGCAATCTGCGAAACTGTCGCCACTTTTGAGGCCTGCTGGTGGTTCCTGCGGAATGAGGCACCGCGCGGACCTGAGCGGGACCTCGCCGTCCCTGGGGGGGCTGCGGTTTGCGAAACCGTCGCCACTTTCGAGGGCTGCTGGTGGGTCCTGCGGGGTGGGGCTTCGCGCGGCCCTGAGTGGGACCTCGCCGCCCCTGGGGGGGCTGCGATCTGCGAAACCGTCGCGACGTTCGAGGGCTGCTGGTGGGTCCTGCGGAGTGAGGCACCGCGCGGACCTGAGCGGGACCTAGCCGTCCTCGGGGGGGGTCTGCGATATGCGAAATGCCATCATTGTCGATGGCTGCTGGTGGTTCCTGCGGAATGAGGCACCGCGCGGACCTGAACGGGACCTCGCCGTCCCTGGGGGGCTGCGATCTGCGAAATTGTCGCCACTTTTGAGGGCTGCTGGTGGGTCCAGCGGAGCGAGACACCAGGCAGATCTGAGCGGGACATCACAATCCCTGGGGGGCTGCGGGCCTCACGAATGCCGCTAGCAGAAGTATATGCGCCCATGACACTTCATCACCTCCGTATAACGTCTCCAGGGCTACTCATGCCCCGCATTGCGCAGGGGTTGGGTACGTCGTCAGGGTAATTTGAGGGGGGGGTGACCGCGCCAGTGGTTGCTGGGAGAGAAGCCCCTGCGAGCATTGGGGCGTTTCAAACCAGAAAGCAGAAACCCGAAAAAACATACACAGTGTTTCCTCGCCCCGCAGACCCAACAAAACAAACAACCAAACATGCACAGTGTTTGACGCTCTCGGAGCAAAGAAACACTGTGTATGTGTGGTGTTTCGTTCCCAACCATCCTGTGGTGTTGGGCCCTCGTTTTGAAGAGACAGCGCCCCGCGTCCCACGCTCCTTCCTCCTCATCCCCCTCCTCCCCCTCTTCCTTCCTCCCCCTCCTTGCCTCTGCTCTCGGCACACCTCTCACACGTTTCGTAGCCCCATGGGGAGCGCCACCGAAGGCCCCAATGGTTGCTCTCGCATGCGGTTCCCCCACCCAGGGCAGCGTTTCGTGGCCCCATAGGGAGCTCCACCGAAGTGGCTGCTCTCGCATGTGGTTCCCCCACCCAGGGCAGCGTTTCGTGGCCCCATAGGGAGCTCCACCGAAGGCTCCAGTGGCTGCTCTCGCATGCGGCTCCCACGTCCAGGGCAGCGCTTCGTGGCCCCATAGGAAGCCCCACCGAAGGCCCCAGTGGCTGCTCTCGCATGCGGTTCCCCCACCCAGGGCAGCGTTTCATGGCCCCATAAGGGGGCCCCACCGAAGGCCCCAGTGGCTGCTCTCGCATGCGGTTTTCCCGCCCGGGCCAGCTCTTCGTGGCCCCATCGGGAGCCCCACCGAAGGCCCCACTGGCTGCTCTCGCATGCGGTTCCCCCACCCAGTGCAGCGCTTCGTGGCCCCATAGGGAGCTCCACCGACGGCCCCAGTGGCTGCTCTCGAATGCGGTCCCCAACCCAAGGCAGCGCTTCGTTGCCCCATGGGGAGCTCCACCGAAGGCCCCACTGGCTGCTCTCGCAGGAGGTTCCCCCACCCAGGGCAACGTTTCGTGGCCCCATAGGTAGCTCCACCGACGGCCCCAGTGGCTGCTCTCGCATGCAGTTCTCCCGCCCAGGGCAACGTTTCGTGGCCCGATAGGGGGCTCCACCGAAGGCCCCACTGGCTGCTCTCGCATGCGGTTCCCCCACCCAGGGCAGCGTTTCGTGGCCCCACAGGAAGCTCCATCGAAGGCCCCAATGGCTGTTCTCGCATGCGGTTCCCCCACCCAGGGCAACGTTTCGTGGCCCCATAGGGAGCTCCACCGAAGGCCCCCCCTACCCAGGGCAGCGCTTCATGGCCCCATAGGGAGCTCCACCGAAGGCCCCAGTGGCGCAGTTCGCATGCGGTCCCCCCACCCAGGGCAGCGGTTCGTGGCCCCACAAGGAGCTCCACCGACGGCCCCAGTGGCGCAGTTCGCATGCGGTTCCCGTACCCAGGGCAGCGCTTCGTGGCCCCATAGGGAGTTCCACCGAATGCCCCAGTGGCGCAGTTCGCATGCGGTCCCCCCACCCAGGGCAGCGTTTCGTGGCCCCATGGAGCCTCCACCGAAGGCCCCCGCGGCGCAGTTCGCATGCGGTTCCCCCACCCAGGGCAACGCTTCGTGGCCCCAAAGGGCGCTCCACCGAAAGCCCCCGCGGCGCAGTTCGCATACGGTTCCCCCACCTGGGGCAGCGCTTCATGGCCCCATAGGGAGCTCCACCGAATGCCCCAGTGGCGCAGTTCGCATGCGGTTCCCCCGCCCAGGGCAGCGTTTCGTGGCCCCATAGGGAGCTCCACCGAAGGCCCGTCCCAGTGGCGCAGTTCGCATGCAGTCCCCCCACCCAGGGCAGCGCTTCGTGGCCCTACAGGGAGTCCCACCGAAAGCGGCATCCACAACGCATTACGAACCATTGCTTATGGTTGGGTCCTTCGCCAGGATATGGTTTTGGTTTGCCAGCGCCGGTGATTGCTGGGAGAGAGACATCTGCGAGCATTAGGTTTTCAAAGCAAAAAACAGCACACCAAAACAAACACAGTGCTTCCTTGCTCGTCAGACCAAAGGCCAACTAACATCATAAACATACACAATGTTTGGCGCTCTCGGTTCAAGGACACACTGTGTAGGTCTGTTGTTTGCTGGAGTCGCAAAGAGGGAGGAGAGGGAGGAGGGAGAGCAAACGATCATTGGTTACGGTTCTGCTTATGGTTCTGGTTTTGGTTCTTCCAGTTCTGGTTCTGGTTATGGTTTCGGTTGTTCTGGCGAGGGTTCTGGTTGTGGTTCTGGTCCTGGTTCGTTGTGTGGTTGTGTTGGCTTTGGGGGTGCTGGGGGGGGGGCGACCATCTGTATACAGATACAGAGAGACATATGTAGAGAGACAGAGAGAGAGAGAGAGACAAAGAACGAAAAAGAGAGAGAGAGAGAGAGAGACAGAGAGACGGGGGGGGAGAGAGAGAGAGAGAGAGAGAGAGAGAGAGAGAGAGAGAGAGAAAGAGAGAGAGAGAGAGACATACATAACATATATGACTGCGCATTCATATACATACATACAGAGAGAGACGGGGGGAGGGAGAGAGAGAGGGGAGAGCGAGACAGTCAGGTAGATCGGGACAGACAGACAGACAGCAAGAGAGAGAGAGAGAGAGCGAGAGAGAGAGAGAGAGATACAGACAGACCGACAGACAGACACAGACATCTATAGAAACCACAAACAACCGAGAGGAAAAGAGAGAGGGATACCACCAGACAGGGCATCATACGTTGACGTGGAGGGACATCCCTCACACCGATGGCATTGGAAGGGGATGCTGAGCTGTACTATGATACGCGAGAGTTGAAAATGACAAGGTCCGCCACCGCGCCGCGAGGGACTAAGCGGAGCTCCCTCAGGACCCTCCGAGTTCTCTGTGTTGAATATTGCCAATACTTTTCAAAGTATCCAATGCCAAAAAATCAGGGCGCTCTTGGGCGCTTCTGGGTGCATGACTTTTCTCGAGGCCTTAGAAAAACTGCTCAACGCATACAGTCTCTAAATATCCTGAGATGGCTCCGGAAGGCAATGCTGGATCACTCTTGGGGCCTAGCGGTCCGTCTTGGAGGCCCAAGGAGCCGGCTCAGTAGCAGATCTGTTGCACAACTGATGGTTTAGTGAGACTTTCGCGTGCTCGTCCTTTTGGCCTGAAGAGTGCCCAAGGTGGCCCAAGAAGCCTCCAAGAGAGCCTCACGAGTGCCCACGAGTTTTTCCAAAGGGATTCAAGCGGCCCCCAGGTTGCCTTCAGGATGGGACACAGAAAAGAACACCGAACCTGGAATTCCGGGTCGTTTCGCCAGAGATGGCCCCCGAAGCTGCCAGTGGGCCCCTAAGAAATATCCAACAAGCTGCCAGAGGCCCCCACAGGGCCCCGAAACAGCCCCAGGATGCCTCCAACGGGCCCCACAGAGGCCTCCAGGAGGCCCCTGGTACACGACCCAAGCCCCGTGGCGGTCGAATCCTCTTCCTGGTGCGCTGGGCCCTTTCCTTATATGTTCGGCTTTTTCCCGGTGAGCCTCGTGAGCTGTAGATAGACTAGCACAGCCCTGAAAGAACTCGTTATCTTGAAACGCTCATTTGAACCTCATCAAAATGTCCTTGAAGGCCCGTGTTGACTCACTGTGAAGTATTCGTAAGGATTCGCAATGCCCCTGTAAGAGCTCTCTAAGGATTCGTGAATACTCGGCCTGTGTTGATTCGCTGTAGAACTCCTCGGGGTTTCGTGAGGATTTGCGCGGGCCCATAAAAAGTCCGCGTGGATTCGTAAGGTGTTCGTGGGAACCCCAAAGACCTCGTGAAGCATCCTGAAACATTCGTGACAATGTATCAAGGGTTCGTGGAGATCCTGGAAGATTCCTCAGGAATTCTTCCGAACTCCTGAGGGGTTCTTAAAAAACCGTGCGCGTTCCTGAAAGATTCGCGGGGCTTCCTTGAGGGACTCGTCAAGGTTCTTAAGCGAAGATTCGTGCGGCTCCTAGAGAGGAGCCGTGCAGATTCCTCAAAGATCTGTGAGAATTGTCTGAATAGTTCGCAAGGGTATGATCCCTGAAAGATCCCTGACGCATAGGGCTTCTTACAAAGGAATACGAACATTCCCCAATGGATTCGCGAGGATGCCTGCGGGACTCGTGAGGACTCCTTAGAGACCCCTAACCGCTAAGGCCCTCGGATTCAGCTATGGCACGTGAAGTTCCAAATAGCACAAACAGGCACGTAAGGATAGGAGGGGACTTTATTGGAATACAATGAGACATCTACAAGGGCATTCGACGAAAACTTAAGTATGGCGGTCGGAACGCTAGAGTGATTGTATTCAATCATGTATGGGGTACCTCATTATGGGAATACCATACAAGCTATGGATACCTATGGTACTACTGCATACACTTATGTGTATACACCGGTATACATGATCGTGTAGTTCCGTCTATGAATGGGTTGGTTTGTTTGCTTGAGCTTGTTGACCAGAACTCCGGCGGCATACGCAAATTGATGTTTCACCCAAAAGCCCATTGATCCGTTTACTTCAAGCACGCCCTCAATTTGCGATGCGCGATGCGGTTCCCCCCAAACTCTAAACGCGCTGGCCAAACCAACCGTCTCAAGTGGGGAAAAACGGTTACATGCGAAATAATCGATGACTCTTATTCGGAAATGGCCAGTTAGAAACAACAGGAGAAACTTGCCACAACTTACAAGATAATCTTTGCATTCAGTGCCCAAAACTCTCTTGGTAAGGACATGCTGTCCCCTGACCCGCTGACTGGTAAGAATGCACTATAGAACCAGTTTGACTGCATCCTCGCCGCCATGAGCTCCACGAGCAGATTTCGTCGTCTTATTCTTTTCGAGCAACGAAGTGGCAACATGACCTGGAAAACTTTCAGAGTTGACGTGCGCAATTTCCGATAGAAATGCAAGCACCAGACTAGACTCTTTTCCGGCGCTCCGCCGAAAGAACCCAATCCGCCAGGAGAAAAACCGTCCGCCGGAAAAAGGGGAGAAACGCACGGTGGCTGGATGGGCCGAACGACGTCTCGAATTGAATGCACCGCAAACCCAGTACATATACAAACGTATACGAGCGATCACTACAATGCAAAGTTACTACGAAGCGAAATCAGCCCGCAGTATGGACGGGAATCATCTGCAACATAGGAAACCTACGATCTACGATGATTGCGTGAGGGCTGCAATATAAAACCCATTAAATACTTGCACGAATCGTGGGCAGTGTGAGCTGAACAGTCGTGGAGGGCGAATGCAGAGCCACAAGGCCGATGAGGAGCTCTCACATCAGATGCACAGCATGTTTATTGTCGGAGGCTGTTCTGGATGCCTGCTCGGTCTCTGCCTGTAGGAAGAAATCGGAGACTGTCCGCATGGGGGGGCTCAGAGTAGACATAGCTCTGTATACCTATCGTCGTTCATCCCCCACCACTTCTCTGTCTCCCGTTGTGTCTAGTTGTGTTGTTTGCTAGTCTGCTCTCTCTCTCTCTCTTTCTCTATCTCTCTCTTTCTCTCCTCCTTCTAATGCAAGATGGGGCCAGGATGTGAACTTGAGTCCCATCTGCTGCTCTTGGTGCTGCTATTCTTCATTTCCCCTTAGTTTTGCTCACCGTACCTCATCCCTCTCATGCTCCTCGTGCCTCATCCCTCTCCTGCTGCTCGTGCATCACCCCTGTCCTCACACCACAATGTAAAACAATCGCACTGTCCTGCGACTGGTGCTCTTCTCCAGCCACGTGCTTCATCGATGGCACCTCCTTCTGTCCCCCCTCCCTCCGCCACTGCCTCCCACCTTCGCATACTTCGCATCCTCCTCCTCCTCCTCCTCCTCCTCCTCCTCCTCCTCCAAGTGGCCTCCCGAATGCGCATCGTGGCGCAGGACCAACAGATGATGCTCAAGCACCGCATCTCGGACTGCAGCTCGTCGCCGCGCGCATGCTTACCTGAGCAAGCGCTTCGCACATATTTGCGGATCCACGCGTACTCCTGACTGAGCTCGCTCGTGGCCTCCAGCTGCTCGCGATGCCAGGGCGAGGATAGGGGACAACCAACAGATCGATCATGCAACACAAGAGATTCTCCTCTGCACCCCGGGAAGGGTGGGAACCACTAAGTCTGAAGCATCGCGGGCGCCGCAACATGACCATTGTGGGCAATTCGCGCTGTGTGGTCCGATCTCCTCGGACACAGCAACTCAGGCTTGAGTCGCTGGGAGACGACCAGGCGAACGCCGGGAGCAGCCGGGGAGCAAAGGGGGGCCGAATCCTTTAGTGGCTACCCCTCCTGGTCCCTGAACCCTCTGCTCCCCACCTCCCCTCCCAGCTGACTCCTTCTGCTCCCATTCCTCCCCTGCTTCCTCCCCTGCTTCCCCTCTTCCTCCTCCTCCTCCTCCTCTTCCTCCTCCTCTTCCTCTCCCTCCTCCTCTTCCTCCTTCTCCCTCTGGAAGACGAAGAAACGGCATAAACATAAACTTTCGACGGTCCGCGCGGATTTCTTGGCTGTGCGCCGGACTCCCCTCCCTGGCGCGCGGAGCGCGCCAGGGGCGGAGCCGGAGGCGCCGCCGGGGGGGGGCCCAGCGCAGACCCGAGAACTCCGCGCGGAGCAGCAAAAATATATGCTTATGGCGTTTTTTCCTCTTCGACCCTCCTGCATCCATCCTCCATCGTCCCTCCTCCCATCATCCCCTCGGCATCCCTTCTCCGTACCTGCCTCCTCCGTCCCTGCCGGGCTGCTTCTTCTCGCACCGACGCGGGCGTCTCTGCGGCCAAAAGCCAAATCGACCGCGGGCCGCAGGCAGCCCCTTCTTGGCGACCGCACTCTCGCCGCTGCTCTTGAAGGCCGCTCGGCTCACGGCATTCACATCGACAGGGGCACTCGGGGATCAAAGGATTGCATAATCATGCACTCTCGGACCACATCCCAGAGATAATTTCGAGCACCCAGACAAGGTATCGAAACAGTGTCGAACGAACATCGTCTCCCAGGGCACGACACGCGAAAACCCTTCAGTTTCGGTACTTTCCTGGTGCTCGAACTTCTTTCTGGTGAACAAGGCCAAACTAGGTTGCAATATCATAAAACGTCCGCGCGAATTTCTCGTTTCGGCGCTGGAGGCCCCTGGCGGCGCCTCCGGCGCCGCACCCCGGCGCGCTCCCGAGACGACGTGCCCGCCGTGACCCGCGAGTCCCCCCTAAGGATGTGTGTGGCTGCTCCTTATCTTGCGGATAAGGGGGCCGTGGCCTTCGCGCCGGGGGTGACCGCGGCGCTTCCGAAGGTGGCCCTGATGCCTTCCTTGGGACGCACAGGAGTCATATCAGTGCTACATGTCCTCCGTGGAGGCGCGCGTCCGACACGAACATATAGTAGACCCATCTTGTAGTAGATCGTTTCTAGAAAGGTGTGGCCCGAAAGCACCCGCCACGACGCATGCACTGTAAGACTTCTCGGTGCGCACGTCGCCCCTGGGAGGGCGATGCACAGATGGTAGGAGCATGCTGGGGTGACGCCGACTCTTTGTGGGGACAGCCGCTACTCCACGGACCTCTCCCAGGGTGCCTTCTGACCAGAATTTTTGAACAGGGACCGACTGTCCCGGCATTCCTGTAGTCCTACCACGACTTGTTCTTAGAACCCAAAAATGTTCTAATAGCAAAAACAATGTTCTTAGAACATAAGCCCGATGTGAGAAACAAGACAGAATCCGCCAGAAATGTTCAAAGAACATTTCGTGGAGGCCACCAGAGGTTCTCAGAACATTCTTTGGTAGGGCTATGGGCGAGCCAAGACGCTTCGCCACTGCTTGAAATTGTGGGGAGCATCCGGCCGTGACAACGAGGGCTCTCCGAGCTGGGCAGCGGCATCGGTCCGACATCTTGCGGTGCGCAGCGTGTCGCCGCGGCGGCCCCGGCGACACGCTCTGCCCTGCAAGCGGCTAGTCGCTCCGCTCCGTGGGGCGGGAGGCTCGCGAGGATTTGGAACGCTGCCGCCTCGGGACCGCGAAGTGGGCAGCGTGTCGCGCCGAAGCGTGGTGGGTCGAGATTGGCAGAGCGACACGCTGTGCAGAGATTCCCGACCGTATCCTCCTCATTCCTCCTCTGACGCTTGCTGCCGGTGGCCGCCGTCCCAGAGGAGTCCAGCATCGAATCGATAAGTCGCATCGGCGATCGAACTGAGTCGGATCGGCAGAAATCGGCAGCACAGTCGGGAGAAGTCGAATCGGCAGAAATCGGCAGGCTAGTAGGCCTCCATTGAGGAATCGGCATCCACATCGGAATCCGAAGTCGAATCGAATCGGAATCGGAGGCCACCGAAATCGAAGCAAATCGAATCGGAGGAATCGAAATGAGCCCTGCGTCCTCCCGTCGGCCACGGTGCTCCCAGTGCTGGCCGTGGCCGTCCTGGTGTGCGCTCTGGCGTGCCCGGCCCTGCTGCTGGCCTGCTGATCCGTGGGCTGGCGGCGCAAGACCTAGGGATGCCCCCAGTCAAGTGGCCTCCCAGATAGGGTCCGAGTAGAGGGGGGTCGGAGGATCGAGCCGCATCGCCGATACATCGGCGATGCATCGGCGATGCATCGACGCCGCATCGCCGATACATCGGCGATGCATCGGCGATGCATCCACGACGCATCGGCGATGCATCGGCGACGTCGGCATGGGGAAACACGGGCTCCTCGTCGAGCCGCATCGTCGATGCATCGGCGATGCGGCGCGATCCTCCGACCCCATCTACTCGGACCCCATCTACGAGGCCTAGACAGTCGCAACTGGACCTGAGCCAGTGGCAAGGACGCAAAGGCCTTGGCGCGGCCGCCGCTCCGCGGAGCTCGCTCTCTGCTCTCCCTTCAGCGCTGCACTCCTTCTCTCTCTCTGGGCCCCGTCTTGACCTCTGCTGCGAACCTGGGGTCTTGTCCTCGAGGCCTCCCACAGGGGGTATGGGCGGATGGGGTCGGAGGATCGAGCCGCATCGCCGATACATCGGCGATGTGTCGGCGACGATGCATCGGCGAAGTCGGCGACGCATCGCCGCCGTCGCGGTGGAAAAAATTGGGTTCCACATCGAGCCGCATCGGCGATGCATCGGCGGTGCGGCTATCCACCGATCCCATCTGCTCCGACTACATTGGGTAGGCCTGGACGTCTTTTGCCAAACGTACGCCTATTCCAGCCATCTTGTCCTGGAGGGGAGATGCCAGTGCCAGGGCCTCGTGCAGCATGGGTGCTCGAGGGACAGCTGCCCATGTAAGATCGGCGGGGACACAGTGCTCTCACGCCGCCAATCGGTTGCCGCTGACTTGGTGCTCGCTTTGACCATTCGATGCTCGCCGCCGCCACCTCCTCCTCCTCCTCCTTATAAATCCGTCCCACCCCGAGACGTGTCGGTAGGGTCAGCTGGGCGGTTCGACCGACACTCCTCACCACTTAGGACCATTAGGAATACCATGTGCAGCTATTTCACGGATGGAGGGCGGGCGGTTTCTCATTCGTCTTCAAAGGTTAGAAGGGCTTCACGGATGGAGGGTGTGGTTTTTCAACATGTAGCTCTCGCCTCAACGCCGCGCGCCCTCGTCCTAAAAGTTTGCAAGAACTTCACGCGTTGAGGGCGGTTGGTTTCCAAAATGCGGGTCTCGCCTGAGCGCCGCGTATAGTTGTCTGTACTGTTTGCGGGATTCACTGGTGGAGGGCGAATCCGTTTCAACATTTGGCCCTCGCCGTAGCGCCGCGCACATTCGTCTAACATTCGCGGTGTTGAAGTCACAAGGATGGCTTTCTGGCACGACCCAGGATCGTCAACATGCAACAATAACGTTGGTCGCGGCGCTGAAGTCCCAACAACGGAGTTTTGCCACGTTCCAAGATTTTCAAACGGCTGCCCTCCAGCGGGGCAATTCCAGCAGTGACAACAAATGCCAGTAGGAACCTGTGAAACAAAGGGAGCTCGGAGGATTTGTTTTCAATGACATTGATGGCTTTTGGGTTTACACTTCCTTCTCCTCCTCCCTCTCCTCCTCCGCCTCCTCCTCTTCCTCCCGTATTCGTATCAAATGTCAACCACGGCGACCGCACAACCGGAAACATACCGAACAATTCCCCGACACCGAAACCGACTGAAACTGAATCTACCATACGCAGCCTAGACGGGCGCAGCGACGCAACAACGACTCAATAACCGACAGAACGCCAACGACTGCGACACAACCGAACTGGCTGAATTGCGGACGCCCTTGTCATCCCCTCCTCGCTCCCCCTGGCTGATGGGAATGGAGGGGATAATGAGGCGGAGAATAAATGGGGGATGATAAGGAACAGGAGGCCGAACGTCCGCGAGAAAGCCCCATCCACAATCGTCAGCGCGCCCTCGTCATGGAAGCTGGAGCGTCTGGGGGGAGCCCTCGCGTTGGAGGGCGAGGAAGAGGAACGCGAGAAAAAAGAAGATGAGGAGGAAACGGGGGAACGATGACGGGGAGGGAGACGCGAGGAGGGCGAAAAAGAGGAGTATGCGTGGATGATAATGATGAGGAAAATTCGGGGGATCTATTCGATCCCCGGGATCAATCCCATCTACACGCTGTTAGCTCACACGCGCGTGCGTGTTAGATCACGATGCAAGTCCGCAGCCCCAATTGAAAAGGGGTGGCTGGAGGCAGATGCAGCACATGAGGATTAAAAACAGCCAAAGGAAAGGGAAGAGGAGAGAGGTGGGGAGGACAAAACAACGAGATGAGAACGCATGGATATATTAAACCGCTACGAGTGCATGTCCCAATAATCCGAAAGATCATTCAGAGAATCCGGCATCACACAACAACATACATGGGCCGCAACACAGCACAGCAACGCAAAGTCGGAACATACCCTACAATTCCTAACATGACAATAAAAATCATACTGGGCGGTATAAGCCAGTATTTTCCTTGGATGGTGACCAAACCAAGGTACAATGCTAAGCTCCGTGGGCAACCACGCAAACCTACGCGCCCCCGACAAAATGGAAGCGCCGAGTCCAGGCGCGAGGAAACTGGGCGAGAATCACACGCCAGAAACTCGAAAACGACATAACTAAGTTGAGTGGTTGCGGCCTGGCCGCCAGGACACATGCAGACGACCGCGACGGCACGGGCTAAGTCCGGCCCCCAAAGGAAGCGGCTCACAAGACTGGGCGACCAACGGCCCACCCGCGACCCCTGAATGCATCGGGCACCCCATGCGCCAATTGAGGCGGAGGAGGGAAAACAAAGGAAAGAGCAGGAGGAGGGAGAAACTGCAAGAACATGTTCTGGCGGGTGCGAACAGCAGAGCTCCACGCCGGTTGCACTCAAACTATGCTGTACCTACGCTTGTCCTGGTCGCGTGGCCGAAACGAGGGCGCACAGCTCACCAACCCGTCTTGTCGGCCCGCTGCTCGACGTCGCGCTGCTGGTCATCCGAGCTGCGCATGAATTTGTGCATGTTCAGCACAAGTCCTGAAGGCAGAACCTGGAGGCGAACAGAAACGAACCCAGGAGACGAACAGTAGAAACCATTCAGAAAACCCGAAGCAACCCCGAGGCAGAAGCCACGCCCTGGATGGCTCAATGGAGAGCCCCAGGAATCCTCTGGCTGCACTGGCGGCTGCGACTGCGGGTGCTTGGGTGGACCGCAGCGTGCCGCTGGTACTGCGAACGAGAGGAAGTCCGCGTCGAGGGCAAAGAGCTCACTCCTGCCATCGGCGACGTACAATAGGTGCCCAGGGTCCTGCTCAGTGCCGCCTGCTGGGATCTGACGTGCTGCGCGTGCCGATGCCCCCCATTGTGTCACGAGACGTCATGCGTCTCGACGCCACCGCCCTGAGCACCATCGAGCTGCACGCCGCACTGCACGACTAACTCCATGAACAACCACGCAAACTGTCAAATGCATGAAGCTAACCGCCACCAGCTCGAAGAGTCTCGGGCCCACCAGGTCGAAGCCAGCAGCCCGCAGCACATGCCACTCGCCCCGCAATTGGTGAAATGATCTGCTCTCTCGCTCGAGAGCGAGATGGCGTTGATGCTGGCGTCGGTGCTGCAGTCGGCGCTGGCGTAAGAGGCTCCTGCGTTCATGCTGGCGTCGGTGCTGCTGTTGGTGCTGGTGTAGGCGCTGGCACTGGCGCCAGCGAAGGCTCTGGCGGTGGTGCTAGCGTCGCTGTTCACGTCGGCCCTGGTGAAGGCTTTGGCGTTCGTGCCAGCAGAGGAGCTGGCGTTGGGGCTGGCGTTGGTGCTGGTGGAGGGCTGGCGCTGGTGCTGGCGTCGGTGCTGGTGCAGGCGCTGGCACTGGTGCCAGCGTGGGCGTTGGCGTCGGCGTCGGCTTCGGAACTGGCGTCGGCGCTGGGTGTAGGTGATGGCGTCGGTGCCAGCGTAGGCGCGGATGTTGACGCTGGCGTCGGCGCTGGCATAAACGCCAGCGTTGGTCTGGCTTCGGTGCTGGCGTCGGTGATGGTACACGAGCTGTCGTTGGTGCTGGCGTAGACGCCAGCGTTGGTGCTGGCGTCGGTCCTGGAGTAGGCGCTGGCGTAGGCGCTACCGTTGTGGCTGTCGTCGGTGCTGGCGTCAGAGCTGGTGTAGACGCTGGCGCTTGTGCCGGCGAAGACGCTGGCGTTGGTGCTGGTGTCAGTGCTGGCGTCGGTGCAAGCGTAGGCGATGGTGTTGGTGCCCGCGTAGGCGCAGACGTTGGTGCTGGCGTCGGTGCTGGCCTCGGCGCAGGCGCAGGCGCTGGCGTTGGTGCTCGCGCCATTGCTGGCGCCAGTGCTAGTGTGCAGTGGTCGCCGGCGTTGGTGCTGGCGTAGGAGCAAGCACTGTTGCTAGCGTCAGTGCTGGCGTAGGAGCTGGTATAGGCGATGGCGTTGGTGTCCGCGTAGGCGCAGGCGTTGATGCTGGCGTCGGTGCTGGCGTCGGCACTGGCGTAGGTGCCAGGGTTAGTGCTGCCGTTGGTGCCGGTGTAGGCGCTGGCGTTGCCAGCGTATGCGCAAACGTTGGTGATGGCGCGGGTGCCGATGTAGGCGCTGGCGTTGGTGCCGGCGTAGGCGCCAGCGATGGTGCTGGGCTGGCGTCGGCGCTGATGTAAATGCAAATATGTTGCCGGCGAGGGCACAGGCGTTGGGGCAGTCGTCGGTGCTGGCGTCGGTGCTGGTGTAGACGCTGGCGCTGGCGTTGGTGCCGGCGTAGGCGCCAGCGATTATCATGGCGTTAGTTGCATGACCAATTAAGCATGGCACGGGCGCGGAGCTGGGCGCGGCGCGGCTCTGTAATCTTATAGGCGATGACGGATTGGAACAACCGTCCGAATTCCCGCCCCTGGCGGGGAAGGAGTCCTCGACATCAGCTCGGGAAAAATAAATCGCGCCACGGTGCAAAACGCAACGAACATGTTACGATATATTTGCACTGATGGCGTGATAGAGCTGACGCTGGAGTCGGTGCTGGGGTCGCATACGGAGCTGGCGTCGGATTTGGGGTCGGAGCGGCAAGAGCGGGATTCGGAGTGCTGGAGTTGGCGCCAGAATCGGTGCTGGCGACGGTGTCGCTGGCATCTGTGCTGGCGACGATGCTGTAGGCATCGATGCGTGCTCAGGGTCGTGGTGCTGCTCACGCTGGACGTGGTCACGGCGGAGGTGCCGGTCTGGTTTGTGGTGCTGCCCATGCTGGACGTGGTCACGATGGAAGTACCGGTCAAGATTGTGATGCTGCACATGCTGGATGTGGTCATCGTGGTGGTGCTGGTCATGGTTGTGGGTTTGCTCATGCTGGATGTGGCCACGGTGGATGTGCTGGTTAGGGTCGTAGGGCTACGTATCCTGGATGTGATCACGGTGGAGGTGCTGCTCAGTGTTGTGGTGATACACGTGTTGGACTTGGTCACGGTGTTAGCGCTGGTCGTGGTGGCAATTGTCATAGTGGCAGTGGTCTGGCGGGCGGTCCTCTGCTAGAATGGATCTCTGGAGGACCAAGATCGTGGATCTGCTGGCCCCGTCGTGATGCTCAGCGCGGAACTGCCGGTCCCCGCCGTGCTGCTTGGCGACGTGGCACGCGTCGCACTGCTCGCCTCACCAATGGATGTCATCGACGAACTGCCAGCACACGCCTCGGTGCTCCGAGCGGAGTTGCTGGACCCCGTCGCGCTGCTGAACGACGTCGTACTCGTCCCGTGCTGCGTGTCCCGCTAACGGACGTCGACATCGAGCTGCTGGTCCCAGTCTCACAGCTCAAAATGGGAACTGCTGGCCCAGGACCTGGTGCTCCGAGCGGAGCTGCTGGACCCGTTGCGCTGCTCAGTGACTTCGTAGTCGTCCCGCTCTGCGTGCCCCGCTAGCGGACGTCGGCGCCGAGCTGCTGGTCCCGGTCGCAAAGCTCAAAATGGAACTGCTGGTCTCCGTCGTGTTGCTTGGCGACGCGGTACGCGTCGCGCTGCTCGCCTCACCAGTGACGGCACCGTCGAACTGCTGGCCCCGGCCGCGGTGCTCCGAGTGGAGCTGCTGGTCGCCATCGTGCCGCTCATGCTCTTGATGCGGATCAGCTCGTCGTCGTGCTGCTCATCGTCGTGCTGCCGATGGCCGTCGTCTTGCCGCAAATCAGCTCATCCTCGTGCTGCGTGGTGTCGTGCTGCTGGCGGCCTAGTCCTCCAGATCCCCCATCTCGTCCACTGGATTCCCGTCCTCCTCCTCTGGGTTCTAGCCCACCTCCTCTGGGACCACGCCCACGTCCTCTGGGTCCCTGACCTCCTCCTCAGGGTTCCCGACCTCCACCTCTGGATCCTCGTTCTCGTCCTCCGGGTCCTCGTCCCCGTCCTCCAGGTCCTCGTCCTGGATCTCTGTGTTTGCGACGTCGTCTCCCACGTCCCCGAACTTGCTTCCACCCGCCCTCTCGCAGTATTGTGCTATAAACGCGATCGTCGCCCTGACGGATATGCCAATGCTTGCGGTCGTGGTGATGCACGAACATGTTGTCGTCGTCAACGTGCCGCTGGTCCCACAGCAATTCGACCAGGTCAACCAGCTGCAGGTGTCCTCCTCGTCATCGTGATGCTCATCGTCGTGATGCTGGTGGCCACCGTCGTGCCGCAGATCTGTTCGTCGTCGTCCTGCGCATCGTCATGTCGCAGACAGCCTGGCCCTGGATCTCCTTCTGGCAGTCCTCCTCCTTCTGCCGGCCGTCCTCGGGGTCCTCGCCCCGATCCTCCTCCCAGCCCTCCTCGTGGTCCTCGTCGTGCTGCTGGCGGCCTCGCCCTGGATCTCGAAATGGTCTTCTCCTCCTCCTCCTCCTCCACCTCCTTCTGCTGGCCTTCCTCTGTATCCTCGGCCATATCTCCCTCCCAGCCCTCCTCGTGGTCCGCGTCCTCCCCCTGGTCGTGGCTCCTGTCGTCGTCGCCTTTTCGCGCGACCCCCACATGGACGTCAGCGACGTGCTGCGACTCCTCTCTGTGCTGTTGGACGTCGTGCTGCTGGCGGGGCGTGCTGCTCCCACTCCTGGTTGCCAGGAGTCGCGCTGCCGCTCCTCCGTGTGTTGCTGGATGTTGTTGGTCGCTGACGCCGTCGTGGCTGAACTGGTACTGAAACCGATATGGGGCGGCACCTGCGCGGCCGGGCCTGCGCGTCGAGTGGGGGCGGCCACGGGAGAGGAGAGAGATGGAGCTGGGGAGTGGGGGTGTCGTTCGCTCTGGGACCCGAAGTCGGTCTGCGACTGCGTGGAGAGCATAGCGTGGCCCCCACCCTGACGAAGCAAGGCTGGAGATAGTCGGCATTAGCACCACTGCCCAAGCGCCCGGTTGGCGGCGGCGTGTCCCCGCAGAAAATTCCTGGATTGCCTGCTGCAGCGCCTCCTGCGCCGCCGCGCCTGCAGGGATTGCGCCGTGGCGCACCATGCAGTGTACTTCCTACACGGCTGCAGTCCGGAGTGTCTTGCGCGCCAGCAGCGACGGGTCGGCGTCCACGCTGTCCAGGCCCATGTCCAGCAACAGAAAGCTAGCCTAGCACTCCCTTCGGGACGCTGGGCGCGGCAGCCCCAATCGCGCCCGCGCGAATCTCCACACATGGGGGCACGACGCATGATGCTGGATCGCAACGCGGGCGCTGGAGTCACAGAAAGCGCATCGGTCGGCATGACCTCCGCGCCCTTGGAAACGACGGAAAGTCACCCGTCCCGGAAAGTCTGCTGCTCGCCGCCGGCCAGCTTGCTCTACACTGCCAGCGAGGTGATCCCAGCGCGTCGCTGCTGATGCTGGTGATCTGATGATGCTGCTGATGATGTTGATGTTGATGTTGATGTTGATGTTGATGTTGATGTTGATGTTGATGTTGATGATGATGATGCTGATGCTGGTGCTGGTGCTGGTGCTGGTGCTGATGCTGATGATGCTAATGGTGATGGTGATGGTGATGACGATGGTGATTGTGATGGTGATGATGATGCTGATGATGACGATGGTGATGGTGATGGTGATGGTGATGGTGATGGTGATGGTGATGGTGATGGTGATGGTGATGGTGATGGTGATGGTGATGGTGATGATGATGATGATGATGATGATGATGATGATGATGATGATGATGATGATGATAACGACAAGGAGCAGGAGGAGAATGAGGAGGAGGAAGAGGAGAATGGAGATGCCACCGTCTTTGGGGTGGCCCGCGCCGCCGTGGTCGCCCGCCCTCTCGCCGACGTGCCCCGCGAGATGCCTCCGGGGGCACCCCGCGCGCCCACCCCCCTCCCTTAGCGAGGGCGTGCGGGTGGCCGAGCCGAGGAGGGAAGCCTCTGCCACGAGCGGCGGGCGCATGTGGCGAGGCTTCGGGATGCGCGCAGACGGCCACCCCATGGGACGCACAAGGACACACTGGCACGAGGTATCCTCCCTGGAGGTGTGCGTCCGACCCGAGCATGTAGTATAACCATCCTTGTAGTGTGCGTGTGTGTGTGTGAGTGTGTGTGTGCGTGCGTGCGTGCGTGCGTGCGTGCCTGCGTGCGTGCGTGCGTGCGTGCGTGCGTGTGTGTGTGTGTGTGTTTATCTGTATGCATACCTATATCTGTACATCGTTTCCCGAGCGGGATAGCCAGAAAGCGTCCACCACGGAGCTTCCACTGGGAGAATTTCCCGGCGCGCGCGTCGCCGATGGGGGGGGGGGCGGGGGGCGACGAACACGTGACGCCGACCCCAGTCAGGTAGCCCCAGCTGGCCTCAGCAGGTCCGGTCCCCCCCAGCAGTCTGGGGCGGTTCTCAGCACCCTGGCGACTCCTGCTCCGACCCCTAGGCACGTGTTCTGCGTTCCTGCTCTCCCACGCCTGCTCTGACCCCTGCTCCGACGCTCTTTCCGGCACAGTATCGATAATAGGGGGCAAACAAACCTACCTCGCTTTTGACCACCCTCGCTTCCAAGAGCTACCAAGCGATGCCAAACTACGGCCCGCACTGGTCAGGCCGCTCGACGGGAGGCGCGTGGTATGGCTTGGTTTTGCCTGGAAGCGAAAGCGGGGTAGGTAATTCACGCTCAGAGATAAACCGGATCTCTGGCACCGTGTCGGCACACTCCAAAGCTGAGTTGGCCACAGACTCGCCGGAACGTGCGGCGGCATGTCCTGACGAGGGCAATGCCTGTATGTAAGTTCCCACCCGCTTACGCACTCCGTGCATTATGGATGTTCAAGCTCTATGCTTCGTTGCAACGCCTGTCAGTGCAATGATCTGGTCGTACCTGCTCTTGCTCCTTCATACCCATCACGCGTGATGTTGAATGATACCCGATTTGTTCATTACTTCCTAATGCGCTGCGCAATCCCGCCTCCACTTGCATACCGATTTCGCTACCGAATGGCTTGGATGAGAATTGCATGTGCCAACGGCTTCTGTGCACAACGACGCTTCGACCTGTCAGATTTCCCCAACTCCTGCTCCGACGCCGACTGCCCCTGCTTCGATGCCCGGTCCGGCAGAGCATCGAGACGCGGGGCACCACGTCGGCAAACCCAAAGTCTGAGCTGACCACACATGTGCTGAAACGTGTGGGCCCCTGGAAAGCTCCGCGCGCGGGGCCCGAAGTGTTGGGACCGCCCTGGGCTACTCCGAGGGGCCTGCTGAAGCAGGCTGGGGCTGCTCGGAGGGCCTGCTGAGGCCAGCCGGGACTCCCCGCATGGGGGGGGGTGCTGTCTGCGCGCAGGCCGAAGCCTTAAGGAAGCTATTCACATCCACTCCCTCGCGGTCTGGCTTCTGCGAATCGCCGGTCGCAGAGATGCGTTGCGCGTGGGGCGTTCGCGAACAAAACGGCATATCCACGGGGTCGCGGCACAAGGGCCCAGCCGGCGAGGCCGTGGATACGGGTAGGTTTTCCGCCAACGACTTCTCCAGCCCCCCCCACGCTGGGGGGGGGGAGGGAAGGTAGAAGATGAAAGAGCGAGACCTGGGAGACATCTGAGCGACGAAAAGAAACTGGTCTTACGCGCGATGGCGCGGGCCACCAGCGCGGCACGCGACGTCAACAACGAAAGCGCTTCCGCGCGTCCTTGCACGGGCAACTTACGCGACAATGTCCACGCAATCGACCCCGCCGCCCCTCAATTCGGGGGCTCCGACACGGGGGCTTCTGTATTGCCGGGCGCTCCCCAGTAGGCTTGCGGCCCCTCTACCTTCTCTCGTTTCTCCTCCGTTCCCTTCCTCGTCGCTCCTCTTCTTCCCCCCCTGCCGCCGGGGAAAGCAATGTGCAACCTCCGCAGGGCGGCAGGGGAGGCAATGCGACATGACAGCCTGACCTTTTGAGAGGGATGCACCACTGCGTCGCGTCGCTGCGTGGTGTTGGTCGACCCCGCTTCTCGGCGTCGCTCCTCCGTTTCTTGACGCTCCTGTGCCTTCTCTGACTTCTCTCGGGGCGCCCCGCGCTCCCTCACCGCACGGCGCAGGCGGAGGAGGAGGAGGAGGAGAAGGAGGAGAAGGAGGAGGAGGAGGAGGAGATGGAGGAGAAGGAGGAGGAGATGGAGGAGGAGGAGGAGGAGGAGGAGGAGGAGGAGGAGGAGGAGGAGGAGGAGGAGGAGGA
>CAUYUJ010015728.1:0-22500 GCA_963575745.1 Prorocentrum cordatum
CAGCGGCCTCTGCATATCAACACGCAGCGGCGCAACTACCTCCCTTCCTTCACTGTTTGGCGTTGCTTGTAGCCCTGGGAGCCTGGTAGGGAAAACCCTCCTCGTACAGCGCAAGCAGTGGACAAGGAAACATTGGATAAGGACTCCAAGGTTTGGAAGCCGGTGGGACACCAATCCTCGACCATGTATATCACCGTTGCCCTCATCTGATCAAAAATCCTCCACGGCCTGAAGCCTCCTAGGCATACTCCTTCACGAAAGCCCCCCACCGTACTCCTCCGCCCCCAGTTGGTTCTGGGCAAAAAAAGTCTTTCGTAATAGGGCTACACAAGCACATGCAATAAATCATCCAGTGGCGCGAAGCGCGTGGCAGCCACGTGCTGATATTGCGCGACGTGCGCATCCCGCGAGATGGATTGCACGAAACATTGCGCACCTGTTCGTTACCCCATGTGCAAAAGAATCCTGAGCGCGAGTCTGACCCCGCTTGCCGAACCCCTCGCCGCCAGGCGGCCCAGAGCACCTGACCCCGCTGGGGCCCATGAGCTCCTCCGCCACCAGGAAACTGTCTCCTGCGACCCCACGGGCCAGCGTCGTCGCAGCTGCCCGTTGCGGGGCGCGCGCCGAAGCGGCGTCGCCGCCGTCGTCGACGACGACAACCACGACGTCGTTGTCGCCGCCGTTGTCGCCCGTCGTCGCCACCATCGCCGACATCTTCGAAATCACCGCCGTCGTCGTCGTCGTTGTCGTATTCGTCATCGTCGTCGTCGTCATCGTCAAGGCAGGAAGTGGGGGAGGAGGAGGAAGAAACCAACGGATAGGGAGGGGTGGTGGTGACCGTCCTCGTGCGGTGCGTCGCCACCGCCTCCACCGACGTCGTCTAGATCGCCGTCGTCGTCGTCGTCGAGGAGAGGAGAGGGAGGACGAGAAGGATGAGATGGGGAGGGCGGGGGGCAGGACTGGAATAGGAGGGGGGGAGGGCGGGGGGCAGGACTGGAATAGGAGGGGGCGAGAAGGAGCAGGGGAAGCATCATCATCACCATCAGCAGCATCATCATCAACACCAGCATCAACAAGAGCAGCAACAGCAACAGCAGCACGAGAAGACCGGCTGGCCCGGGGAGTGGGTGGGGGTGAGGGGCGCGCTGGAGCCCGAGACCTGCGCTGCTGAACCCTTCTCGAAACAAGCGCGCAAACGGTCATGGACGCATTCAGACGCGTTTGCTTCCCCAACCCTCCTGCGTTGGGCGTTTTCGTTCGTCTACTGCACTGTGGTCGCGTCCCTCGTTCCCCCCTCCCCTTTTTTTGTTGGTAGTTTTTTGTTGTTTCTCTCTTTCTCTCTCGCACTCCTGCATGCTCATAGCTAGTTCAGCATAACCCATCTACCCCCCCCCCGCTTACTTCGGGGATGGACAGACCCCCCTTTAGCAAAACGTGTTCTAGTGAAAACGACCTGAGGCCCAAACCTGGCGGGCGCAAGCCTGGAAAATAACGGCCACGGCGCCCGCTCGAGAGCCGAAAACGGACAATTCACTAATCGACGAGTCACTGTTGGGGGTTCTGCCCCCCACCGCTTACTCTCTTAGCCCTGCACCCTGCGCCCTGCACCGCAGCGGAGCGCACGCCTTGACGCCCGCTGAGAGCACGCCCGGGAGCGCCCGCTGCACGCGGACTTGCGCGCGCCGCTCGGCGCGCCCGCGCGCCGGCAGCAGCCCGCGCTGGAGCTCGCGGTCGGCGGATGGTGCGCTCCCCTGCAGCAGGGACTCCTCCTCTGCAGCTGCGCCGGGCTCCTTCGAGGCAGCGTCGAGGATGTGACCCACGGCCGGGTGCCGAAGGGTTCCATCCGGCGAGCGGTGAGTCGCGGACGGATGGCCGAAGAGCTCAGCGTCGAAAGTAATAGCCTCTCACATGACCTCCCGCCCGTCCCTGTTGCGCCTCCTGAAGCCCAGCTCGAGCACGACCTGCTCGAGCAGCGCGGCGTACCAAGCGACGCGGCCGGTTCTTTCTTTCTTTCTTTCTTTTTGTTCTCTCTCTCTCTCTCTCTCTCTCCGAAACTGTAGCCACTTGAGTGACGCCCACGCGGACCGAATGAGACCTCGCCATCCCTGGGGAGCTGGGATCGGCGAACTGTCGCCACTTTCGAAGGGTGGCCGGAGGCACCAGCGGAGTGACGCCCCACGCAGACCTGAACTAGACCTCGCCATCCCTGAGGCGGATGCGATCGGCGGAACTGTCGCCACTTTCGAGGGCTGGTGGGGGGGGTCCAGCGGAGTGACCCCCCACGTCAGACCTGAATTAGACCTCGTGGACTCCTGGACATTCGCACGCTCGCCCTGGTGCTGACACGGGGGGGAGGGCCCTCCGCCCCCCCTGGCGCTGGCAGTTCCCTGGGGCGGGCAGGAGGACGCAGCATCTCTTCGGGCAGGCAAGCAGGGCAACCCGCCCAACGCCCCGTCCTGACGTGCTCCGGGCGTGCACCGCGCGAAGCGCGAGGAATCGGTTGAGGATCTGTCCCCAGAGAGCCCCGCGGCACGGGCCCTGCGGAAACGCCACGGGCGGGCACACAGGGCACTCTGCAGGGGATGGAGGCCCTGGCCGGGCTTGCCCGCAGACCCGCAAGACGCGGCGGCCGGCCTCGTGGACGAGACGACGGCAGGACGCAAACAACTTCCGATGGAGGTGAATCGAGAGTCTCGGAGACCTTGCGGCTCTGGAACATGCATCGGGGATGCGGCCGTTTCACAGCGCGCTCGGGAAGGCTCTGAGAGCGTTCCAGATCGCTCTGGAGCGACGCATTTCCATCCTGGGCCTGCCCGAGTCGAGACTGCTCGACCCCGAGCCTTCTCGCGTCGTGGACCCTCAGAGCGGGAAGTTGCGTTGCGACGTGCTGCCTCCCAAGTGGGGTCCCGTAAGGGCCCCACTTGGGAGGCAGCACGTCGCAACGCAACTTCCCGCTCTGAGGGTCCACGACGCGAGAAGGCTCGGGGTCGAGCAGTCTCGACTCGGGCAGGCCCAGGATGGAAATGCGTCGCTCCAGAGCGATCTGGAACGCTCTCAGAGCCTTCCCGAGCGCGCTGAAACGGCCGCATCGCCCGATGCATGTTCCAGAGCCGCAAGGTCTCCGAGACTCTCGATTCACCTCCATCGGAAGTTGTTTGCGTCCTGCCGTCGTCTCGTCCACGAGGCCCGGCCGCCGCGTCTTGCGGTCTGCGGGCAAGCCCGGCCAGGGCCTCCATCCCCTGCAGAGTGCCCTGTGTGCCCGCCCGTGGCGTTTCCGCAGGGCCCGTGCCGCGGGGCTCTCTGGGGACAGATCCTCAACCGATTCCTCGCGCTTCGCGCGGTGCACGCCCGGAGCACGTCAGGACGGGGCGTTGGGCGGGTTGCCCTGCTTGCCTGCCCGAAGAGATGCTGCGTCCTCCTGCCCGCCCCAGGGAACTGCCAGCGCCAGGGGGGGGCGGAGGGCCCTCCCCCCCGTGTCAGCACCAGGGCGAGCGTGCGAATGTCCAGGAGTCCACGAGGTCTAATTCAGGTCTGCGTGGGGGGTCACTCCGCTGGACCCCCCCCACCAGCCCTCGAAAGTGGCGACAGTTCCGCCGATCGCATCCGCCTCAGGGATGGCGAGGTCTAGTTCAGGTCTGCGTGGGGCGTCACTCCGCTGGTGCCTCCGGCACCCTTCGAAAGTGGCGACAGTTCCGCCGATCCCAGCTCCCCAGGGATGGCGAGGTCTCATTTCGGTCCGCGTGGGCGTCACTCAAGTGGCTACAGTTTCGGAGAGAGAGAGAGAGAGAGAGAGAACAAAAAGAAAGAAAGAAAGAAAGAACCGGCCGCGTCGCTTGGTACGCCGCGCTGCTCGAGCAGGTCGTGCTCGAGCTGGGCTTCAGGAGGCGCAACAGGGACGGGCGGGAGGTCATGTGAGAGGCTATTACTTTCGACGCTGAGCTCTTCGGCCATCCGTCCGCGACTCACCGCTCGCCGGATGGAACCCTTCGGCACCCGGCCGTGGGTCACATCCTCGACGCTGCCTCGAAGGAGCCCGGCGCAGCTGCAGAGGAGGAGTCCCTGCTGCAGGGGAGCGCACCATCCGCCGACCGCGAGCTCCAGCGCGGGCTGCTGCCGGCGCGCGGGCGCGCCGAGCGGCGCGCGCAAGTCCGCGTGCAGCGGGCGCTCCCGGGCGTGCTCTCAGCGGGCGTCAAGGCGTGCGCTCCGCTGCGGTGCAGGGCGCAGGGTGCAGGGCTAAGAGAGTAAGCGGTGGGGGGCAGAACCCCCAACAGTGACTCGTCGATTAGTGAATTGTCCGTTTTCGGCTCTCGAGCGGGCGCCGTGGCCGTTATTTTCCAGGCTTGCGCCCGCCAGGTTTGGGCCTCAGGTCGTTTTCACTAGAACACGTTTTGCTAAAGGGGGGTCTGTCCATCCCCGAAGTAAGCGGGGGGGGGGTAGATGGGTTATGCTGAACTAGCTATGAGCATGCAGGAGTGCGAGAGAGAAAGAGAGAAACAACAAAAAACTACCAACAAAAAAAGGGGAGGGGGGAACGAGGGACGCGACCACAGTGCAGTAGACGAACGAAAACGCCCAACGCAGGAGGGTTGGGGAAGCAAACGCGTCTGAATGCGTCCATGACCGTTTGCGCGCTTGTTTCGAGAAGGGTTCAGCAGCGCAGGTCTCGGGCTCCAGCGCGCCCCTCACCCCCACCCACTCCCCGGGCCAGCCGGTCTTCTCGTGCTGCTGTTGCTGTTGCTGCTCTTGTTGATGCTGGTGTTGATGATGATGCTGCTGATGGTGATGATGATGCTTCCCCTGCTCCTTCTCGCCCCCTCCTATTCCAGTCCTGCCCCCCGCCCTCCCCTTCTCATCCTTCTCGTCCTCCCTCTCCTCTCCTCGACGACGACGACGACGGCGATCTAGACGACGTCGGTGGAGGCGGTGGCGACGCACCGCACGAGGACGGTCACCACCACCCCTCCCTATCCGTTGGTTTCTTCCTCCTCCTCCCCCACTTCCTGCCTTGACGATGACGACGACGACGATGACGAATACGACAACGACGACGACGACGGCGGTGATTTCGAAGATGTCGGCGATGGTGGCGACGACGGGCGACAACGGCGGCGACAACGACGTCGTGGTTGTCGTCGTCGACGACGGCGGCGACGCCGCTTCGGCGCGCGCCCCGCAACGGGCAGCTGCGACGACGCTGGCCCGTGGGGTCGCAGGAGACAGTTTCCTGGTGGCGGAGGAGCTCATGGGCCCCAGCGGGGTCAGGTGCTCTGGGCCGCCTGGCGGCGAGGGGTTCGGCAAGCGGGGTCAGACTCGCGCTCAGGATTCTTTTGCACATGGGGTAACGAACAGGTGCGCAATGTTTCGTGCAATCCATCTCGCGGGATGCGCACGTCGCGCAATATCAGCACGTGGCTGCCACGCGCTTCGCGCCACTGGATGATTTATTGCATGTGCTTGTGTAGCCCTATTACGAAAGACTTTTTTTGCCCAGAACCAACTGGGGGCGGAGGAGTACGGTGGGGGGCTTTCGTGAAGGAGTATGCCTAGGAGGCTTCAGGCCGTGGAGGATTTTTGATCAGATGAGGGCAACGGTGATATACATGGTCGAGGATTGGTGTCCCACCGGCTTCCAAACCTTGGAGTCCTTATCCAATGTTTCCTTGTCCACTGCTTGCGCTGTACGAGGAGGGTTTTCCCTACCAGGCTCCCAGGGCTACAAGCAACGCCAAACAGTGAAGGAAGGGAGGTAGTTGCGCCGCTGCGTGTTGATATGCAGAGGCCGCTGTCCTGGCCTGCGGTCCTCAGGACACGGACGTCGCCATTTGGATCGGCCGGAGCCGTTCCGAGCGGGTACCGCACGAAAAAGACAAGCAACGTTTTCGATCTTGTGTGCAGTAGCCAGTATCCGAGAGGGGTGAGCCAACAGTAAAGCGTCGTCGAGGCAGAGGAGGGGAGGCGGAGACGGCGCATGGACTTCTATCATACCTCGCGGGCGAGCGAGTCCCGCTGGCGAGCCGCAGTTGATGGTTGACGAACAGGAGAAGGTGGAGGAGGAGGAACAAGAGGAAGAGGAAGAGGAGGAGAAGGAGGAGGACGAGAAGAAGCAGGACCAGGAGCAGGAGCATGAACACCGTGCGGCTGAAGACGGGGATGACGACGACCAGAAGCTCCTGTTTCCAGCTGCGTCAGTTAGCTCGCGATGATCCTGCTCCTCTTCCTGATGCTCCTCCTCCATCCTTTCACACACGCTCCTCCTCCTCCTCCTCCTCCTCCTCCTCCTCATCATCATTCTCCGTCACCTCTTTCGCTCTTCGTCATCCTCCAGATCCTCTTCAACCTCCTCCGCCTCCCACTCAGTTCCTCCCCCCCCTTCCTCGACGTTTTCTCTTACAATCCGCATCCTGCCTTTCATAAGTTGTTCCCCTCTCATTCTAGGTCTGCGTGTTTCACCTCGCCCTCACCATTATTGTCCTCCTCTCTTCTCCTCATCCCTATCCTCCTCCTCCTCCTCCTCCTCCTCCTCCTCCTCCTCCAACAACCCCCTCCTCCTCCTCCTCCCCCTCCTCCTCCTCCTCCTCCTCCTCCTCCTCTTCCTCCTTCTCCTCCTCCTCCGCTTCCTCCTCCTCCGCCTCCCTCTCCTCTGCATCCCTCCTTACCTCCGACCCCTATCCCTGTCATCTTTGTCTCCCCTGTGGCAGGCAGGTATCCTCAGCTCAGAGAGGGGGAGAGAGAGAGAGAGAGAGAGGAACGCCTTCTTCCTCCCCTCTCCCTGGCCCCCATGACTTCGAGGGCGTGGGGCCGCTGATGTTCAGCAGAGGTGTTTCCCGCGACCCCGCCCCCTTTTCGTGACCAGGTACCTCCGGCTGGCCGACGGCAGGGGCTGGGCCTTCGACTACAAGCCGGGCGTCGGGCCCATGTGCGCCAGGTACGCGCACTCAGGCCGCGGCACTGCGAGGAAGAGGGCGAGGAGACGGACGAGGAAGGAGGAGGAGGGGCGGAGAGAAGGGTATCTCGTAGAACGTGGCGCAGAGCGCTCCCTCCACGACCCGGGCCGCCGCCGCGCTGATGCAAAAGCCCGCAGCCTCCCAGGGGGATGGATGCCCTAGCTGGGCGGCAGGATCGGGATTCCCGAAAAGGACAGCCCATTCCTCGTCCCATCCCTGCTGCTGGCTAAGTAGAGACGGGTGTGGGCGGGGGGGGGAGGATCACGGGGAGGAGCGGAGCAGAAGGACGAGGAGAGTCTTGGTGTCGGGCGTTCATGTTCCGTCGCAGGGGCGAATCGTTGCGGAGTTCGAGGCCGCAGGAGGATGGGGGGAGGCAGGCGCGGCTTGGTACGGCCGAGCTGGCAGGCGGTAAAGAGAGGGAGGGACGAAGTGAGTGAGGCAGCGAGGGGGGAAGGAGAATGGGTGACTATGAGGACGATGCCGCGATCCACTCTAACCCACGCCGCCCTTCTACAATTGTTCAATGCGAATGCAGCCAGGAACTTTTAGATAGCGTGTCGCTCCGCCAGTTCTGGCGTTCTGGCCCACCTCGCCTCGTCGCGACACGCTATCCACTTCCTTGTCCCCAAATGTCAACGTCCCTGGCTTCTCCGAGCCTTCCGCCCCGCGGAGCAGAGCGACACGCTACCCGCTCGCATGGCAGAGCATGTCGCCGGGGCCGCCGCCATGACACGCGAAGCAAAAGTTTCGGACCGTCCTGCTGTCAGCGTGCAAGCCTGTGAGGCGACTACCAAATGAGGATGCTATTCTCCTGTCTCCTGACAGCGTGCCGGCGCGCTGCCGCCTCCCTCGCGTACGACGTGTCATCTGCCGTTCTCGATCGGAACCTCCTCGGCCCTGCCCTGCTGCAGCGTGGGCCGCACTTCGGGATCGGCGCTTTTTTCTCCCATGCTTCGCACCGGCGCTCAGGCCCAAGCGCGGGCCACACATGCGGATCCGATGCGTTCGGCGTCAGTTCCTTTCGGCCTTCCCCCGATCTTCCTGCTCCTCCTCCTCCTCCTCTTCCTCCTCCTCCTCCTCCTCCTCCTCACCATCATCATCATCATCATCATCATCATCATCATCATCATCATCATCATCATCATCATCATCATCATCATCATCATCCTGTTCCTCCTCCTCTTCCTCCTCCTCTCCCGCAGCAGTTTTGGCTCAAGATGCAGGTTTTCGGGTGAAATAACGTGAATGCCGGTGATCTCGTCGGGCAGAACAGCTTGGCTGCTCGGCATCCTTCTCTCGGCCCTCACTGCATGGGCCCGGGCGGCCCATTCAGCTCGCTCCCATCCTTTTCTGTGTCGCGTGCTGCAAGAGCGGCGCGACACCACGGCGGCAGGCAATGGGAGACCCTACGTGTGCTGATCTCGCTCGGGATGATCAGGCCTGCTCTTCCTGGACAGGAAGTACCAGTTTTGCTCCAAGCTCTCCTCCTCCTCCTCCTCCTCCTCCTCCGCCTCCTCCTCCGCCTCCTCCTCCGCCTCCTCCTCCTGCGGCCCCCGCTTTCCGCAGCCCCAGGGAGCCTCGTCCCAGGCTCAAAACGACCCCCAAGGCAGGCGCGCAAGGGGCTCCACGGAACAGATGGGCCCGTCTCAAAAAGGAACCATGGGTGCAGCACCCCGAGCACACCACAACCAGCCCAGCGGGAACAGCCTTCCCTCTGGATACGCGCCAAGCTCTTTCGTCCTGCGCGACTCGGAGGGAACTCCGTACCCCTTGGATACACGCCGGAGCGCGACTCGGGGGGAACAGCCTTTTCAGGATTTGGCGCATTCCTGGAAGCAGGGGGAAGGCGCGCGCGGAGAGAGTTGCGCCCACGCCGTCGTCAGTCTCACGAAGGCGGAAGCCGAGGCCCTCCAGGACAAGCCCCTGGACCAGCAGTCCCAGCCCCTGCGAGACCAGGTCGCCAAGACCAAAGGTCGCATCCGGAAGCGCTCGGAGCAGATCGACGAGCACGTGGCCAACGTCTCGGAGCTGGCGGGCGAGGTGGACTCGCTGGAGAGTGCACCGCCGAGATGCGGCAGCTCGAGGCGCAGCTCCCCCATCGCCCTGCGCACCGTGCTCCAGCAGCCCTCCCACCCCAAGAACGAATACTTCCCGCAGATCTCGAGCTTGTTGGACCTCCTCCAGGCTGGGCCCACCAGTGGCGTCCCCACTAAAACTCCAGCAGCAGACCGACGACGTCGAGAAGACTCTCTGCAGGCGGCCGTTCGCCCGCCCGACGAGCCACCAGCCGCGTGGCCGCCAGCGGTTCAGCCTCAGCCTCAGCTTCGGCCTTCGCCTCAGCCACGACCATCGGCGCCAGTGGCAGGACCGCCTACGCCGACAGGAGGGCCCAAGCAGGAACAATCAGGGGCGGGGGCGCCCGACGCTATCGGATATCGACAATCCGCTGGATGGTTGGATGGGCCAACCTATTCCCAAGAAGCGTGGCTCTACCGACGCAGCCCATGCCCTTGGGAAAGCTGGCCAGGCGCTCGCAGGCAAGTGCGAAGAGGCCAACAGGGCAGTCACCAAGTTGCGCACGTTGGCGACCAAGGGCCAGCCGCCAGGGCAATGGCGACACCAGGGGCATGTATATCGTACCATCAAGGGCAGCTGTTGGGAGGCTGCCGCAAGTTTTGTCTTATCCCACCGGGCGCGTTCCACTACTCGCGAAGTGCCTACTCGCAAACGTCTGGGAAACATATGGATTCCTCTATGTAGCGTATCGTAAACCACCTGCGGCGGATCCAGGCCGTTTGCGAGTAGCTATTTTGCAAGTAGTGGAACGCGCTTGCCGAGTATCAGCAGTATCCCAGTGTACCGGCAATTTGCCATCGAGAGATTTGTTGGACATGTGACAGACTTGTTGATGTGGAGCAGCGGTGCCACACATCAGGCCGGCACTTCATCGTCGCGGAGGCAGCGCTCGGCATGTTCTACGAGCCTACAGCAGGGTGCGCGCCCCTGATCCGCACGGGCTTCGACTTCGGCATCCGTCCCCCCCCGCTTCCCACGCTCGCCTCAGGCCGCGCAGCAGCGATAGTCCTCGAACTCCCAAGACACCCCACGTTCGTTTCGTACTCATGCCCCTCCACCTTGAATTTCCGGCCGGTCGAAACAAGACGAAGTTCGAGTTGCCGGCCGCCGCCGGGCGGGCCCAAAGTTTCTTCCGCGCGCCAGCGATTGCAGCGGCAGGCATCCACGCGCCGCGCGCAGCCATCCAGAAGTCCATCAGCCTGGACCGCTTTAGCTCGGCGCTCATCGATCCGCCAGGCCCTATTTCTTCCGCCAATCAGAGCCGGCCCAAGCTGGATTACAGTCGGGGCCCTGAAGGAGGAACCCTTTTCGTTGGGGAGGGGCTCCGCGTTCCTTGAGTGTTTCAAAGCTTGCCTCCGGCTTCACTTATGTTTTCGGCTGGAAATCGATGTTTAACTTATGGAAGAAAGGGCCTCGCTCCTTATTTAGGGTTCCTTAGGTCAACGCCTCGACTGCTCTTCATCGCCAGCAGATTTCGGGATTCGGTCAACGCCGTCCAGGTTCTGAAGAGCTGCCCTCTGTCTCTCCACTGCCGCGGGGTCCCCGGGCTCGCCGCGCCCAGAGAGATTCCCGCACAGCGCCCTCTTGACCGTTGGGGGGGGGGGGGGGGGCCTGCGCTGTCACTGGGCTGAGGCAGCCGCGGGGCGCTTTCGGGGGGCCCCGTGCAAGGACATCTCCCGGGATCAGAGCAGCCCGGCCCCGGGCGCCGCGCGCGACACCCTCGCGCGCCATCTGGGGGCCCCTTTTGCGCAACAGACGGACCCCCCCATCCCCATCAGGCCCCGAGGCGCCAGATGCCAGCCCTGGAAAGCAGCGCGGGTGTCAGACGAGGCCGACGTGTCCAGGCGCGGAGTGAGTTGGCAGTTATGCGCTTGTCCACTTCGATTTCTCAGCGGCAATCGGTTTGATGCTCAGCGAGCTTTGCGCGTCACCTCTCCCCCGCGCTGTGTTCGTTTCGATTGGCATGCCTGCCTCTCTGGCGCGCCATTGCAGTTCAGCGCGGTCCGGGAGTTGCAAGCCAGCCCCCGCTTTACACGGCGGCGCCTGGGGGCCCTCGCGCGAGGCGCCCGCGGGGGCGGCGTCCACGGGGTAGGGCAGACAGCGCGGACGAACGTGTCCAGGGCGAGAATACTGCACTGCATGGTCACGAAAAGTCCCTGGGGCATCTCAATCCAATGCGCATTAGAAGCAGCGGGGGCCTCGATAACGACGCCAGATGCGGAACTGCGTCGCAGGCGGATGAGAGACAGCGACGCTTGGCAGCCCCGAGAAATTAAAACAAAAGACTGCCAATAATCGCCCAGGACGAGTCAGATTTGTTTTCAGACCGTCGGGGGGTCTTCCCGGCGTCGCCCGACCCGCGCCCATCGCGGCCAGTCGCGGCGTGTGAGCTACCAGCCATCGCCCCCCAGACCCACAGGAAAGCGATCATGCCATTTCGTCGCCAGACCGACCAGTCGCGGGACGGCGCCCAAATTTGGCATCTCGAGCTACCCGCAGATGTGCAGCTCCAAGGTCTCGCGGAAATGCCCATGCGCATCGGGCGCGCAGGGGCCACGTCCTCCCAGAATCGGGGCGCCATCATTAATTTCAACGCCGTGATGAAGTCCATTGGCGGGCCCCCGCATCGAGGCATTCGGGCCCTTCCTGGGGCGCATGGGGGCCTGGCGAAAGGCAGACAAGGAGATGCCAGAGGGCGGAGGGGGGGAGCCACAAGCGACGCTTTTTCAGGGAGCCAGGCCGGCCGAAGCACGCTCGAGCTGGCGTTTCCAGAGCCCGCCATTGCTGAGCTCGGCCAGTCAACCGACGAGCCCGCGCGCGGGGGCTCCATCCACTGGGGCCTTTCTGATTGCAGCGAACACGCTGGCGGGGCTGAGTAGGTTCAGCCGGGCTATCTCAGCCATCTCCCTTTTAATCAGTGCCACTCCAGTAGATTATTCACGTTCGGCCGAATGGCCCACTTTGCGCCCCGCCCGCGGCATTCCAGCGGGATGTGGTTTCGCGATCTGCCCTCTCCAAATGCATTGCGCGGAACCTTGCGCCCGCCGGTCAGATTTTCGCCCCCTGATTTCCTTCGGCCCATCGACCCGTTGCCGCAGCGTTTCAACCAGTGCACGCAGCAGGCCATCTCGCTACTACTCGCAGCGCGCGGTCGCACGCGGGCATCTGAATGAAAATGGCGCTGCCAGGTTGCTGGCGCAGTCGGCAGTGCTCGCGCTGTGCAGTGACATCCAGGAGTAGTTCGGGAACCAAGCTTGCACGCGGGCTCCGAAGAAAGGCCCAGATCATCCCGGACGTCGGCGTCGACTTTCGCGCGGGGTCCGCTCGTCGCACCGACGCGAGACAATCGACCGCCGAGCTCGGCTCGTCCGAATTCCAGAAGAGGGCCAGGCGACTCGCCGCCAGCAGTAAGAGGGCCCGAGGGGACATCGAGACGATCTACAGAGGAGGCCTCATCCATCCCCGCGCCTACGTTTCCGAAGTCGTCGGCCTCGACGTCCGGGAGCTTCGGACATCTCAAATAATGCGCATCCGAATCGCGGGCCCACGAGCGGCTGCCCGATCCTGGCGCGCGCTCCCTCCGCGTCCTGGGGCGGCCGCGCTGGCGATCTGGAGCAGTGCCGCTCCGGGGCAGCTTTGTCTGGGGGGCGGCCGCGGGAGCAGCGACGAGCCGATTTGAAGTCCCTTAGCTTCGACAGATGACCGCTGAAGTGGGGGGCCGACCTCCTACAGCATGGGGCACTTATAAAGGGCCCTTCGGAGCAGCCGTCCGCAGCTGCCAGCCCAGCCGCGCCGCAGGACGAACTCAAACAGTCCTGGGACGAACATTCTCTCCAGGGACGCAGCCTGCAAGTTGGGGCTCGGCGGGGCCACCCTCAAGGCCGGCGCTGTTCAGTGCACCATTGCGGCCTCCGACCTATCCAGGACAGAGAGGACAACCCTCCTTGCCTACCTGTGCAATGCCCTCTGGACGCACAGCAGTCCGAATAGGACAGGCTACGATGACTTGACTGCGAGCGCGGCGCTCCCAGGGACAACCAACCTCGTAGACTTGAGCAGCCCCAGGACCGCCAATCTTTGAGCCGAGAATTACCTAACAGCTTTTGCTGATAGGTTTCTAGTAGGGTCAAAGGAGAGCATCATGACTCCTCAGGGGGGTCTGGGCGGGTGCCGGGGAGGAGAACCGGGAATCGTTTTTCGCCAACAGTCACACACTTCGTGCTCTTCGACCTCCCAGAACTCCACTCCCGGGCCACATTCTGGAGAACCGGGAACAGAGCCGGGTTCGCTTTTCGCAAACGGTCACACACTTCGTGCTCTTCGACCTCCCAGAACTCCATTCCCGGGCCACCTTCTGGAGAACCGGGAACAGAGCCGGGTTTGCTTTTCGTCAACATGGTCACACACTTCGTGCTCTTCGACCTCCCAGAACTCCATTCCCGGGCTACATTTTGAGTGCCCGGAGCCAACCGTAGGCCACTTCGTGCTCTTCGAGTTCCCAGAACTCCATTCCCGGGCCACTTTCTGGATGCCCGGAGCCAACTGTAGGCCACTTCGTGCTCTTCGAGTTCCCAGAACTCCATTCCCGGGCCACATTTTGGATGCCCGGAGCCAACTGTAGGCCACTTCGTGCTCTTCGATTCCCAGAACTCCATTCCGGGCCACATTTTGAATGCCCGGAGCCAACTGTAGGCCACTTCGTGTTCTTCGAGTTCCCAGAACTCCATTCCTGGGCCACATTTTGAATGCTGAGGCAGGCTGATGCTGCGGCCGAGGCAGGCTGAGGCTGAGGCAGGCTGAGGCTGAGGCCGAGGCTGAAGGCAGACTGAGGCTGAGGCTGAAGCAGACTGAGGCTGAGGCTGAGGCAGGCTGAGGCTGAGGCTGAAGCAGGCTGATGCTGAGGCAGGCTGAGGCTGAGGCTGAGGCTGATGCAGGCTGAGGCTGAGGCAGGCTGAGGCTGAGGCCGAGGCTGAAGGCAGACTGAGGCTGAGGCTGAAGCAGGCTGAGGCTGAGGCTGAGGCAGGCTGAGGCTGAGGCAGGCTGAGGCTGAGGCTGAGGCAGGCTGAGGCTGAGGCTGTGACTGCGACTGCGACTGCCGTTGCCGCTGCGACTGTCATCGCGAATGCGACTACGACTGCGAGAACAGCAGAATTCTACAACTGGATTTTCATTTGAATCTTAAGGGGAATGCTTTCAGATATGCTTCTACATATCGCTGTTAGGTTGCTTTGCCGGGATAATTTTCATGCATGGCCGACGAGGCAGACGCTCTGTCCGGGGAAATGTGTTTTCCTTCGTCGGCTGAGTCCCATTGTGACCCCGCATTCGAGATAGGAGCTCCAGATGGGGCCCGGCCTGGGGTCCGACAGTTTCTAGTGCCTGGGCCTTTCTGCCACCCCTGATACCGGCTTCGAGGGCAAAGATCACACTTATGGGTCTCGCCTCAAGCCGGGTGCGGAAGGACACTTGACGGTTGGGACAGTGGCTGTGCTCGCCCGAAGCTGAATTCGCACGCACTTCATTAACTCGCAAGGGGCTGCACTTGCACGCGATGCATTCGCACTGAGTTTCACTCTGACGGAGGTGGGCTCGCGCGGAGCTGGACTCGAACGGAGCTGAACTCGCACGGAGATGCACTCGCACGGGTTGAAGTCGCACGTGCTGGAGTCGCACGCACACGCTGTTTCGAACCGGCGCGCCCTGGCGCTGCCGCTGGCGTGCGAGTTAAGTCCGTGCGAGTGTAGCTCGTGCGAGTGCACTTCCAGCTGCTTTGGAGCTTCGATCAGAAAGTATATGTGGCTATTATTGGCGCTTCGCGTTTCCGCACAAGCCCATCCAGAAACGATGCGTTTGAGACCTGGCGGTATAGGGGTAGAGCAGGCATCCCTTGTGAAGCAACGTGGGCAAGAAAGGGTGCAATCGGAGATCTTTGGGTATGTGAGTCGCTGGCACTCCTGGTCCTGGGGCTGGTGCTTCTAGTGGTGGTGTTATTGCTGCTTGGGGCTGCTGGCATCGATGGTGCTGGTTGTGGTGCTGCTGCTGTTGCTGCCGCTGCTGCTGGTGGTGCTGCTCCTGGTGCTGTTACGTGTGCTCTGTCTGACGATGCTCCTGCTATTTTCCTCTGCTGCTTGCACTGCTGCTACATGTAGCTGGTGCTGGTGCTGCTGCTGCTGCAGCTGCTGTTGGTATTGTTGTCGGTGTTGCTGTTGCTGGGGTTCCAGGTGCTGTTGCTGGTGTTCGAACTGTTGGCTATGCTGTTGGTGGTGCTGTTGTTCGTGCTGTTGATCTTGGTGTTTCTGCTGGTCCAGTCCTGCTGGCTCTGCTGCTGGTACTGCTGGTGCAGTTGCTGGTGGTGCTGCTGGTGCTGTTGATGGCGTTGCTGATGTTGCTGCTGGTGCTGCTGATGCTGGGGTTCCTCGTGTTGCTGCTGGAGCTGGCTGTTTGTTGCTGCTGGTGCTGCTGCTGGTCCTGGTGGTGGTGCTGCTGCTGCTGGAGCTGCTGCTGTTGCTGCTGCTGCTGGTGCTGCTGCTGCTGGTGTTGCTGATTGCGCTGCTCGTTCGTGCGAGTTCAGCTTCGGGGCCTTTTTCGCGCAACCTCAGCTGTCCCGGCTGAACCAACACGCGCTGCACTCGCACACGTTGCACTCGCACGCGGCTGCACTCGCACACGCTTGCCTCGCACGGCTGAGCTCGCACGCCGCACGCTGTACTCGCACGCGCTGCACTCGCATACGCCACACTCGCACGCGCTGCACCCACCCCTTGGCGAGAAAGCAGGCCGAAGGGAAGAGGGGGACAACACGGGGCAAGCCTGGAACGAGAGAGTGTGGGACGCGCGACGAATCGAAGAGCGAAGATCTTCGCGACTTCGGGGGTGAACTACAGGACCTCCTCATCCTTCTCCTCCTCCTCCACTTGTTCCTCCTCTTTTTCCTCCTCCTCCGTCTCCTCCTCCTCCTCTTTCTCCTCCTCCTCCTCTTCACTTTTCTCATCCCTCCTCCATGCTCATCCCTCCCTCCTTCCCTCATTGTCCTCCTCCGCGTTTCTCCGCATCCGAGACGGGCGCGGACCCGCCGACATGCGAATGCCGCCACGGAACCCGAACGTCGATGTCCTTGTGGAGCCAGGAGGCGTGTGAGAAGTGTGCCCAAGTGGGCCGGGTGGGTGCATGCAAACACCGCCAGTGAAGCATTTGGTGGAGCTGCCAAGAAACCCGGAAGCGTGTGATGGGGTGTTCCGACATGTCTAGGGAGGGCGCATGCGAGCACCGCCATTGAAGACGTCGGTGGACTCCCGAGTGCATTTCAAAACGTATTAGGGCTGACCCGGAAAAGACGCGTGGAGACGCATGGAGAGACCCTACTGGCGCTCTACTGGCGATTTGGAATATGGTTCTGGGGAGATGAGCGGTGGGAATTTTGCGATCATCCCCACTTGCGCCTTCTGGAGACCCCCGATGAGGGCACGACACGAATGAGACGTGCCTCGAAAACCAACAACAACTGATATGCACACGGCCACGGCCAGAAGAACCTCCGCTGGTGCTCCCGATAGGGCCACGAGATGTGTAAGTGGAGTTCGGGCATGCAAGCGGGAAGCGCATGAACATACCGCCAATCGGGTTTGAGAAACAATCAGCCACTGATGCCACGTAGCGCTTGGGAAACCTAACAGAAACAAGCACACATGGCATTCCACGTAGAAACCCATAATCTACCCCACGGGAGAACGTAAGACGTCCCAGCTCCAAGCAGCTGAACTCGCATCGACTGTACTCACACTAAGCTGAAACTCGGAAGCGCTGCACTCGGACCCCGCTGAATTGGCAAGAAGCTGAGCTCGCACGAGCCTGAACTCGGAGCAGATGCGCCGGCACAAACCAAATTGACAGCAGCTGCACTTGCACGCACTGAACTCGCACTACAGAAGTACCCTAAACGTGAAACTCGCATCCAGTGTGCGAGTTGAGCACGTGCGAGTTCAGAGCCTGCGAGCTCAGAGCGTGCGAGTGCAGTGCGTGCGAGTGCAGCGCCGTGCGAGCGCAACTGCGTGCGAGTCAAGTGCGTGTGAGTCAGGTGCGCGCGAGCAAGTGCGTGCAAGTCAAGTGCGTGCAAGTGAAGCCACTTCCTGGATGGGCTGTCGTCAAGACCAACAGTTTCGGCGAAGTCGTGGCGGCCCTTACGGGCAAAGTAGGTATAGCCCCACCTCCTCCAAGCCTCCTCCTTCGCCCCCGCCCAAGGCTCCCCGACACCAGAAGCAGGAGCATAGATGGAAGTTAGCAGGCACGAGGTGCACATGCATTGACCGCTGACAGCGGGCAGCGACTCGCCGCTCAGACAGCCGTGTAGGGTTTGAACCTCGCTTTGAAACTCTGGCCTTCTCCCCTCAAGGCCACTATTTCTGCATTTTCTGAGCCACTCTTGGGCTCATCGTGTACCATCGTCTTCAAAATGTGCGGTCATTTCTCAGAGTTTATTCCCAGGAGCCTCACCAGAGAATGCCCAGGACTCTCTCGCCGACCTGGAAAAAAAAACCCAGTGGAACCTCATCATCATCGGGAGGCACTCCGAAGGTCTCCGAAGGTCCCCGATTTTGTATGACCACGCCGTGCCACTCTCCACCTTCATCCAGCTGAAGATGGCGGAGGAGGCTGCGTAGGCTGAGGACCCGCCCACCCCAGGCCGAGTTGCGGGGGAATGGAGGGTAGCATAGCATTTAAGTTGTCGACAGATGATTTACTTTCATCAACCATGCGACGGTCCTCCTCCTCCTCCTCCTCCTCCTCCTCCTCTTTCCTGGTCCTCCTCTCCTGCTCATCCGCCTCCTGTTTCTCCTCCCATGTGCAGAGAACAGCCCTATCCGATTGCGCAGGAAACGATGGGCCAAATCATGCAAGTGCCAGGTTGGCATGAAGGTCCTGCAGTTGGCGGATAGACCCGGACCCAACGCAATGGGAGGGGATGTGTGCCGCGGGTACGGTGTCGGATGTGGCGCGAGCGCGCCCAGCTTGCCTGCCCCCCCCCTCGCCTCCCCTCCGTCCCCAGTGGCACTGCCGCGACCCCTTATCGCCTCTCCGCCACTGGTCGCCCCGCCTCCGCCCTCTCCCCCCCCTTAGGCGCCTCTACGTCACGCCATGCTGTGACATACTACGCTTTGCGGTGCTCTTCTACGCCATGCCATGCCGTGCTCTACAATGCATCGCGTACCCTTTCGGGATCATTGCCCTGCTCGACATCCGACTGTGCGAGTTGAGAGGGGATCTACGCCATGGTAAGGGATGGGAGGGAGGGGTAGGATGTCAGATTTGACGCGAGCGCACCTAGCTTGGCCCTCGCCCCTCCCATCGGGCGCCCGCCCTCGCCTCCCGACGCCCGCGCCCCAGCGCCGCAGCCGGCGCCTCTGCCCAGCGGCGGCCTGGCCGGACCGGCATGGCCGGACTGGCCGGCTGTCAGGCCGCACCTTTCAGCGGCGTGGCGGTCCCGCCCTTCGGAGGTCCGGGCCTCCGGGAGGTACGAGGAGGAGGAGGAGGAGGAGGAGGAGGAGGAGGAGGAGGAGGAGGAGGAGGAGGGGGGGGAGGAGGGGGAGGAGGAGGAGGAGGAGGTACACCGATACCGCTATCGGCTTTGGCTGGGCCTCCTGGGAGGTCTTCGTCGCCACGGCGGGACTGTCTGCAAAAAGTCTCAGTCAGGCCGCACGCCGGGAGGGAAGCGGGGAGCGTAGCGGTATCTGGATTCTGTTGTCCTGCTGAATCGCAACCCGTGTTTGTGATGAACATTCATATCTCCTGTGATTATAGAACCTATGCACTGCCCGCTAAGAGAATTCCATTCTTCACTAAGCGATTCAATCGAATTTGTCTCTCCATGACACGGGCGACGATACCAAAAACAAAGTAAAAAGCCCCGGCTTTCATAAGGCCAGAGCAGGCGGGGTCGGAGTATCGGTCCGCATCCGCATGGCCGCATCGCCGGTGCATCGGCGGTGCGCGGCGACATGTGGTCCTAGTGTGCTCCAGCCCGACGTGGCCGATGCATCGCTGGAGCAAAAGCCAGGACTCCGTCATGCAGCAGCGCCCTGGGCGATGAGCTAAAAAATTGTAAGTGTTAGCCAGCGTCTACCCCAAATTGTGTGCCAACCGATCTGCGATGTGATCTGTGCGATGCAGTCTAAGCAGTGTCTTTTTCTACAGGGCAAGCCAGACACCGCCGATCAATGCGTGGCGATTTCCGCAATGTAATCCATGCGGTACAGTATGAAGTCGCACCACGTTGGCTGCACCGCTCTATGAGACGCTATCGCATTATGTGCCATGCCATGCTAATCTAGTCGACGCTGAGCTGAGCCGTGCGATGCTGCTGTAAGCCGTGCTGTGCTGGGCTGTGCCATGCGAGCGAACGGCGGCAAGGAACGGCTGCGGCGGCAACGGACGGCAGTGGACGAGTGCAGGTGGCGGCAGCGGACGGCTGCGACGGGCAGCGACGAGACGGCCGGACGGGCACCGGGGCCCAGTTACCTAAGAACACGAGTAAGAACCCCTAATCGCAAGCACTGCTTGTGAAATTTGATTCCAGGCATGCTCGTGGGCGTCGTCGTCGCCTTCAATAGACCTTGATCGTCCTCTCTAGATCTTTCCCAGCGGCGGGGGCGGTGCGATCATCCGTCCACATCTAGTCTAGTCCCGTTGGACACGCGTCTGGCAGGTTGCCAGACATCTTTCCAACAAATGCTTGCGAGGATGAGAACTGCTAGGACATACGCATCCAAAAGTTACGCATGCTCATCTGAGTGCTTATTGTTTGTGTGCCTGCCCGGCCAGTGCTCGCACTGAGGGGTTCTATCGAAGAATGTTGCGAGTCAGCATATGGCGAATCAGCACCACTCAATGCCTTCGGAAAGGCCTGTTGGCTGAAATGTCGAGCGAGCGTGCGGCCATGCTTGTGGACTTTTCGTGTGCTCCCAGCTGTTGGAGAAGCCACTTTGGGGGATACTGGCGAGGGATCGTCTCAGGGCCCATCTTGAGGTTCTTGTCTTGCGGTTCGGCCCTCCCTCCTAGGCCCATCTTTGGCCTTTTGCGGTAGCCTGGTGGCGCTCTTGGGCCGTCTGGCGCATTCGAAATCCGCCTTGTAGGAGTCTTGCTGACCTCTCTGGGCCGTCGTGGGGCTCTCTGATGTCGTGTTGTGATCCTCTTGGGCCGTCATGGGGCCTATCAAGGCCCTCGTTGGCGGGTAATTGCAGCCTCGTTGGCAATGTTGGTTGCTCTTAAGAGCGAAAAGGCGTTATTCCGAAATTCATTGAACACTCTGCTCTAGTTTTTTCAAGGCCAGTCCAGTCCAGTGAAGGCCAATCCAGTTCAGTCCAGTCCAGCTCAGTCCATGCCATGCCAACCCAGTCCAGTGAAGCCAAGGCCAACCCAGTTCAGTCCAATCCAGTCCACCCAAGTCCAACCAATCCCTTATCAATCCAGCGCAGTCCAGGCCTATCCAGTCCAGTCCAGTCAAGACCAACCGAGTTCAGGCCACTCCAATCCAGTTTAGTCCAGTCCAGGTCAATCCAATTAAGACTTGCCCAGTCCAGGTTCATACAGTCCAGTTCAGTTCAGTTCGATCAAGTCCCAGGCCAGTCCAGCCCAGTATACCTAGGCCAACCCGGTGTAGTCCAGTCCAGTCCAGTCCTTGGACTCTTGGTACGGTCCCCAGCTCATTCTCCCGTATCCTTTTAGGGGTCAACGCTGGTAGATGTGTTCTCTTCGCTGGAAGTCTGGCAGGGTCGGTGCCTCTCGGGCCAAAATCATTGGCCTCCGGCGGTCGCTCGGGACAGTCTGGGCACCCCCACGCCGCTCTCGGCCAGGCGCAGCTGCTGGAAAGCACCCCGCGGGCTGGGAGATCCCTGGGAGACCCACAGAATCGCCCGGCATGACCCCACCTCGAGCGACAGGAGGTGGGCTTTGGAGCCTCAAGACGAGCACCTCGCCAGCGCGGAGAGGAAGCCCCGTGGCACGGAGGAGGAGGGGCGGTGAGGGGGGGGCACACGTCCGTGCCCCGAAGGAAGAAGGGGGGACAGGGCGGGAGGGAGGGGGGGGGCTCCGCGAGGGGGAGGGAGGGAGGGGGCGGGGAACCTCCGACGCACACCTCCGGGCCCCCCCGGCGGACGGCGCCGCGGCACCAGACCCGGCGGGACCGCCACGGCCTCGGCGCCCCTCGTCGGCGCCCCGGCGCCGGCGCCCGGAGCCTGCGGGCTGCGGCCCTCGGCGTCCTTCGTCGGCGGGGCTGCGCCGCCGCCACTGGACGGGGCGGGCGAGGGGCGCGCGGCGCTCATGGCTCGAGGGCCGAGGTGCCTGTCGCAGGCGAGTTTTCTCCCGGATCTCCGGGGTACTCGGGGGTGGACAGACCTCCTACCCTGACACGTCGATTGAGGAATTGGCCGTTTCCGGTTTGCGAGAGGACGTCGCGTCCGTCGTTTTGCGGGTCCAGGTCCGTCGGTTTCGGTCCCAGGCCGTTTTCACTAAGGAGAGGTCTACTAAAGGGAGGTTTGTCCACCGCCGAGGTACACCCCCAGGGGGCTGTTGTCCGGAAGCACCCCGATCGAGGATGGACGCCCCCCCCCGTCCCAGGGTTGGGTCCAACATGTCTGGTCCAGAGGAAGTCGCCCCAAGGGCGGGGATCTGCTTGGCAGCACTCTGACGTGTGCATATTTCCTTCGGCGAGGACCATCGAGGAGCATCCTTCATCATTTGGCGAAAAAGCCACGCACGAAACCGACAAAAAACAGAGGGAATGGACGTCCGAGCGATGGCCAGTTTGGGGTCGCCATGTCCACCGTTATCCTGGGATTCCTGGAAGCTGCTGCTGCCAGGGTGAGGACGGCCGCATACCGCCCCTGGGTGCGCGGGAGCAGCGAGGCTTCGCGGTGCGGGGTGGTCGTCACCGCTTTGCGTCCCGTCACGCTGATACCTGCAGTTGCGGGGCATATGTGATCGTTGTTGGCCTCCAGGCCGGACTCTTGTCGCCACGGCCGGACTCCCCTCGAAGCTCGGGTCGAAGCACGTCGCACTTCCTCGCATCGCGAAAGATTCACCGTGGAGCGTTCTGGGCCGTTGGCCGCCCTGGGGCCGTCAGGGAACTGCTCGAGGTAGACAGCTGATCCCTGGGAGGCGGTCGAGATCTCTGGAGCCCCACAGAAGCGACACAAATCACAACGTCGGACAGGGGTTTGTGGAGGAGGGGGGAGGGAAGGGGGTGAGAGGAGGCTGGGAGGTGGGCGTGAGGATGGAATGAGGAGGGAGGAGAAGGGCGAGGGACGGAGGACGAGGGAGGTCCGAGGAGCAGCAGGGACGAGAAGGGCGCCGCGACGTCCAGCCTCATCGGATCAGTTCTGCCCGGCACGGCGATGCTGCCTGCCCAGTGGCGTGCGCTCGGTGCCGCCGAAGAAGCACCTCGAAGAGCCGTCGTGGGCCTGCCTTGGGGCGCCGCTGGGTCGTTTGG
>CAUYUJ010015728.1:27500-87500 GCA_963575745.1 Prorocentrum cordatum
TTGATTGCCTGCCGCCCCCGTCTTGAGACCTCGGGAGCGCGGGTTCATTTTGTTCAACTAGCGATCGTGGCCCCGGGAGCGCGGACCCATCTTGTTGTACGGGGGTTCGTGGCCTCGTAAGCGCGGGTCCATCGCTCTGCATGAGGGATCGTGGCCGTGGGCGAGGACATCGTTTTTCACAAGAGATCGTGGCCGCGGGAGCGCGGACCCATAGTTGCCTACGGCAGACGGGCGGTTGGGATGCATGCCCCTGAGCGCTAGAGCGGGGGGGGGTCCTCTAGAAGACTTGCAGAAACCCCATCCCCCCTGCATTCGACCATGCTTCAACGTGCCAGGGGGCACGGTGGCGGATGCAACTCGCCCTCGTCCTCCCTCTCCACCTCCGCCTCGCCTCTGCCAGGCGGCGCCACCGACCCGGGCCACCCTGACGCCGCCCGCTGTCATCTCGCACTCGCCAGGAGCTCGGACGCGTCGGCTGGGCTAGGCCAGGCCGAACGGAAGCCATTGAGCACGTGACCTCGCTGACTGCCATTCGCCCCCACGACCACGGGGGGCTGCCGACCCCATGAGTTTTACGGTGGGTCCGTGTCGTGTCGAAACGGCGACGACCCTAGCCAGCGCGGGCGTTCAAGGTTGAACGCCCACGCTGGCCTGGAATCAGTCGACATTGAACGATCCTGCGCTATGAGCGAGCCGCGATCGCACAAGGTTGGACGACCCACTCGATCTCCATTCGCAGGTTTGTCTTTGTTGAGAGGCGCTGAGGGAAGTTGGAGGCAAGCCAGCATGGACAAGCGGCTGTGGCATCGCCAAATACACCCGAAGGCAAGACTATCAACAGCAAGCTGCATGAACGGCGAATGCAAGCGGGGAGACGAACGTGCTTTCGCATTGACAAACAAGAATGGCCAGCAATTCAATACAAAACGCAGTTTAATGCCAAGGCGAGACACATGCAAATTCAAGACCATGAAATGCGCATTCAAACGATTATCACGAAAGCAATGTTCGAGCTGTACTCATCATACCTGCCAATCACCTGCTGAACATCAGCGAGCGGGAAAGAATCTACAATACATGCAGGGACAAAGCCAAACATGAGCTGCACGTCAACCTGAGTCCCTCTGCAAGGCAATTTCAGGTTGAGCTCAACAATGAAGCTCGCCGAACATCGCATGTTACACAACAAACGTGCACATCTGAAGCAACATATGCGATCTGAAGACAGGCTGAAGTCAACACAATCTGCGAGTCACAATGCAAACAATAGTTCCGAAACGTGAGCTGAAGCAAAACAGTGGCAAGTCATCTTGGAATGAATCGTAGAAATGCTAGCCGAACCTGGCAAGCTAGAGGCTGGGCACATACAAGTCGAAAGCAAGAAGAGGCGAGCTACACGCAATCTACATGCAAACCCAGATAATAGGCAAGCCGCAGTCAGGCATGAACCGGAGAAGCGAGACGCACGCGAAACAGCATCCAGCAGGATCTCGCAGGGTTTCCCCAGGATTTGGGGGGAGGGTACCGTGTCCTGACCAGGACTGAGAAGGAGGAGGAAGCGAATGGGAAGCTCGAGGGAGGTAGGAAGAGTGATTTGGGAGGAGGCGGTGGACGCCGAATGGCCCGCCTCATAGTGCCCGCTGGGGTGCCCAGTAATCGCGTCTCCGCTGCGCCCTTACAGCCGCGCTGGCCGCATGCCTTGCCCTGAGACTCTTGGCGCGCTCACAGAGATGCGAGATCTGGATGTTGTCAAAACAGGCACCCCCCCCGACCCTTTCCTGAGGGTAGGCTTCTCTTCTCCAGTTGCAGTTCTTAACGGCCCAGGGGCCCAGCAAGGGCTTTGGTGCCCGAAAACGGTGAGACACTTCCGTGCTGATTTTGTTGAATGCGTTGGATGTCTGGGCGTTTGCCATGGAGTTGCGGTCTGCCAGACGAGGATCGGGGATTAATCTTTGTGGACGTCTTCTGATGTTTCCTGGCCTCATGGAGGCTTTCGAAGACCCGCGGAGACAGGAGACCTGCCCTGCGGAGACTCCCGGCGGCATTTAGGCTCGTGCTGGTGCTAGTCTCGCCTATGTGACAGGGTGGGAGCGATAGTCCTGTATCGTTTAACCGATCTCTATCCCCATCCCGATCCCCACTACCCCACCACCTCAGTTGGGGATATGCCCCTCGAAACCCGAAGGGAACAGTCTATATCCCGTGTTGGGGGGTAAATCGGCCAGTGCGGCCCAGACCACGCCGGTGAGAATAGGGATTGGTAAACAATGCCCAATGGCTTTTCGAGCGTTGACGGCGAATCGAGTCCAGGCCTCCTAAATCGGGCTGGAGCCTGCTCTTCTCCATCCCGCCGTCGCCGATGCCTCGGTAGCGCGGCGTGGTCCCCCCGACCCCAGTGTGCTCTGGCCCCACTTCGGAGCCTCCAAGCTTCCCGAGGTATGAGAAGACCTATGCCCCAGACCCCTGACGTCGAGGTTTTCTCGCAACGGGAGCCCTCATGAGGTTGCCCCGACCCCTTCGGGGACCGGCCCTTCATCCTGAGCTTTACTGTCGTGGGTCACCGTGGGGGCCCCTGGAAACAGAAAGCGGCCGAACACCCTCAGGATCGGAGGCGGGTAAGCGGACGAGGAGAAGGAGGGAGGAGGGAGGAGGGATAAAATACGAGGGAGGAGGCAGGAGGGAGTTGGGAGAAGGGAGTTGGGAGGAGGGAGGAGGGAGGAGCGCGAGGAGGGAGGAGGGAGGGGGAGGAGGAAGAGCGCGAGGAGGCGAGGAGGGAGGAGGGAGGGAGGAGGGAGGAGGAGGGAGGAGGGAGGAGGGAGGAGGAGAGGAGGGAGGAGGAGGAGGAGGAGGAGGAGGAGGAGGAGGTGGAGGAGGAGGAGGAGGAGGAGGGGGAGGGGGGGGAGAAGCAGGAGGAGGGAGAGGAGGAGGAGCAGGATGAGGAGGACGAGGAGGAGGACGAGGAGGAGGAGGGAGGAGGAGGAGGAGGAGGAGGAGGAGGAGGGAGGAGGAGGAGGAGGATAAGGAGGAGGAAGAGCGTCCGACTTTTCCAGAGGGTGTGCTCGGACTAGAGCTTGGACGGGCGGCCCGGACAGAGACCCAGAAGCCAGGAGCCTCGTCCCTCCGATCCTGCCTTATCGAGGACGCTTGCGGCGAAACTCCGCGGCCCCCTGCCTTTTGGAAGCGCCTGTGTGGCCGAACGTTGTGAAAAGAGCTCGGCCAAGCGATCGTATCACCGTACCGTGTGTTTGCTCCTGCCGTTGTGGAGAAACTTCGGGGAGCACGTGGGGGAGAAAGTAGAAGGAGAGGAAGGAAGATCTCTTCGGGCTTTCCTGGAGGCTATCGGAGGCCTCATGGGGGCCTCTCGGGCCGTCTTGGGCCATCTCTGGGCCTTCTCCTGGCCGTCTTGGAGCGGGAAGGCCTATCATCTGGAAAGTTTACTATTTCTTATGAGGTGCCTTGGAGGCCATCTCGGGGCCATCTTGAGCGGGAAGACCGATGAACTGGGAAGTTTACAGGTGCTTCTGGGTGGCAGGCTGGATCGGCGAAAGGGCTGCTGGGATTTTTTGCAAAAAGATTTCAACATACTATGTTGGATGGGAAAAATCGGGGAGGGTTGTCCGGGTGGGGGTTGTCCAGGGGGGGGTCCGGTTCTTCGCGGGGTTGCCCAAGAGTTTGTCCTGGCCGTGCTGGTTTGCCAGCGCACGCACATGCCTTAATCATCCATATCATCAGAAGCATGGCACAGCCAGTCAAACCCAGCTGGAAAGGGCGCCTCTCTCCTCCTTCCCCTCTTGTTCGTTCCTCCTCTCTCGCGTCCACCCGCTCCCGCTCGCACATCCTCATGAATCGTTGTTCTCCACGCCGCGTGGCTCGCTGGAGTCTTGCAGTTCTACAAGATAGTTCCAGCCGCGGGACCAGCGATCAGAAAATGAGGAGGTTGTCTTGTCACTTTCGCTAGAGACATCCTCGTAACGCTGGGCTCACGCATGCCCAGATCTGAGGTGTTCCTGCCAGTTTCGCCTGCGATGTCCGTTCTCGCAGCATTGGTTTCAGAGATGCCCTGATGTCAGGCGGTCCGAGAGAAGAGAGCCACCGGCAACCCCCAATACAAGGAAAAGGCCTTTCCCCCGCACGTCGGATTCTCGAGCAACTGGGTTGTCCAGGGGTTGTCCAGGCACAATCCTACCCAAGCCCTCTCTTGAGCCTCCTCATTCTTCAGCCTTCAGCTTTCTCCTCATTCCTCAGCGTCCAGCCACTTTCCTCTGCGACATCCTCGCAACTCTGAGCTCGGGGATGCCATGTCCTGACCTGAGGTTTTCCAGCCACTTTCGCCTGAGACATCCTCGAAACTATGGTCTTGAGATGCTGCGCGCGAGGTTGTCCAGCCAGTCTTGAATGAGACAGCCTCGGAACTCTGTGCACAAAGATGCCCTGACCCAAGGATGAGCAGATGCAGGACTCCCACGGAATCGGGGTGCAGGTGCCGAATGGTGCTGTCGTTGGAGCGCCGGTCATATCCCTGAACGGGAGTGTTGCTGTCGCCTGAGCGGTGAGTACACTCTCGATTGGGAAGCGAGCTGTCGCCCGAGCATTGGATGTTGCTCTCGCCTGAGCGCCAGCCACATCCCTTATTGAAGAAGGTGCTCTCTCAAGACCGCCAGCCACATCCCTGGTAGGGAACGGTGCTCGCGCTCAAGCGTTGGCCACACTTCCATGCTGGGGCACTTGAGGTCTCCATCTCGGAGGGGTTGTCCAGGTTGTCCGGGGAGTTGTCCCGGATTTTGTGTTGATGCGTTGTTCTTTCCACACAACAGTACCTGAATATTGGCACGCCGCGCCCCCCTGTGGCAAGCCCCAGGGGGCAGAGGTTCCTTGTGACAGTCTGTCGGGGTGTACTGGACGGCCTTTCGGAAGCCTCTTTGGCACAGACGGCGAGACCGCCCAAGAATAATGTAAAAGACTTGAAACACCAAAGACTTTCGGAAGCGCTCTTGGAATGGAAGCCTCTTGCCGTCTGGACGCCATCTGGAGCGCCGTGTACAGATGTTTCGGCGACGTGGGTCTCTCTTGACCTGTCTACAGGGGGCCTATTGGTGCCTTGTTGGCCCGTTTGGAGGCGCCTCCTTGGGCCCGACAAAGTCATACGACAAGAAGCGCCGGTGACCAGGGACGCACGCTGGGAGCCCCGGGAGATTGATGAATTTTGGGTCTGGGCCGCTTCACATTTCAATCCTGAGGGCTGGGGGCAAGATCGCAGAGGACCTGATGACAGTATACATCTCGTGCATCGCGGCACAGCCGTGGATTCTTTCCCAGGGTGCTGTTTTTAGCCCGAGCCCCTCCCCGCAACAACAAGCCGCCCAAAAACCCTGAGACCCAAGCCTCATCGTCGAGACCCCCCTTGCGCGGCCTGCCACGGCAACCCCGACACCCAACACCAGGGCTGGACCCACATTGTGTTTTGGTGATTTCGTGTGCCGTTTTCGTCCCCTCCCTCCCAGCCTTCCTTGCCGCCTCAGCGTCCAGCTCCCACCGCAACAGCCCGTCGCATCCACGCCCGCAGCTTGGATCCAAGGACCGCCGATTAAGACAAACAAAGCTGTTGGGTCGATCCCTGCCCGTCACACAGCGTGGGCACCGACCGACCGCTAGGGGTCGCTGCGCGCCCTGGTGGCCGCTACTGGCCGTGCCGGCAGACGCTGGCAGACGCCGCCGTTGGCAGCCGCCGCTGGCTGGCCGCCGCTGGCTGGCCGCCGCCGCTGCTGGCCGGCCGCTGGCCGACCGCCGCTGGCCGGCCGCCGCCAGCCGCCGCCAGCTGGCCGCGACGGCGTGGGCCTCTCTCTGGGCGTCCGGAGCGCTCTGCCGCCGTCACCGCCCAGCCGCGGGGCGAGGGCTGGGCGCCCCGAGCGGCGTGCCCCCCGCTGGCCCGCTGCCGTGCGCGGCGGGCGGCAGCCTGTCGCCGGTGGCGCAGTACACGGTGCCGCCAGAGGCCGGGGGGGGGGTCAGGCGTCGGCTGCAGGTGAGGGTGACCTTAGGAGAGCAGCAAGTGACATAAGCATAAAAGCTCGGAGGTCCGCGCCGATCCGAGAAATCCGCGCGGACCTCCGAGGTTTTATGTTTATGGCTTTTTTTTCCCCCCTAGACGTTTCGCCCGAGTGCCCTTTGGTGCGGGCGCACTGGGGTCCCCGGAGGACTGAGCGCGGTGCGAAGGCACCGTCTTGCGCGCTCGGGGAAGCCTCCCCGAAGCCCCCGGCAGTCGCGCACCAAAGGTTACTCTTGCCTTAGGTCAAGCAGTGGCGAAGCGTCCTGGCTCGCCTATAGCCCTACCAAACAATGTTCTAAGAACTTTTTGTGGTTTCCACGAAATGTTCTTAGAACATGTCTGTTTTAGATTGCCTTGTTTAAATACATCGGGTTTATGTTCTAAGAACATTGTTCTTGTTATTAAAACATTTGGGGGTTCTTAGAACATTTCGTGGCATGACTATGGGAACGCCGGGATGGTCTGTCCTTGCTCAATTAGGGCCACTCTTGCGTGTAGCCGAAGGGGCAACGATGCGGGGAACGCATCGATCCCCAATTGCCAATTGATCGCCGACAGGGGCCCGATAGCCCCACCCCGCCCAGGAACTTGCGGATTTGCTGTTGGGGGGCCTCTCGCCGATCCATCCTCGATGTACCGCCGACTCCAGGTTGGTGTTTCCCCCCCTCCTGCCAGGCCGCTCCCATCGTTGCCCTTCAGGAGGGGGCGGGAGCCGAGCTCGGAGGGGAGTGGTCAGCTGCACGTCGCGCCGTCGCTCTTGCCTGCAGGGTCACTCTCGTGAGCCGCTGACTTGGCATCGCTCGGACGTGTGCATTTTTTCCTCGGTGGGGACCATCGAGGAGCATCCTTGATCATTTGGCGAAAAACCACGCACGAAACCGAAACAAAAACAGGGAATGGACGTCCGAGCGATGGCGAGCTGAAGGGGGCGGGAGGCTGGGGGGACGAGAGGAGGGCCGGGTCTGTGCAGACGGCGTGCTTTCCGCTGTCCGCCTCTCTCGCCCCGGCCCCGTCGCAAGACTTCGGGCCTCCCAGGGGGTGCTGGAGCAGATGGGCGTCGGAGGATCGCGCCGCATCGCCGATCGGGGTCGGAGGATCGGGGTCGGCGAGGCGGCGCGATATGGAGCCCGATTCTCTCCACGCCGACGTCGCCGGTGCATCGCCGACGTCGCCGATGCATCGGTGGTGCACCTACAGTCGGGGCCCTGAAGAAGGAACCCTTTTTGCTGGGGAGGGCTCCGTGTTCCTCAAGCGTTTCACAGCTTGCCTCAGGCTCTCCTTTTATGTGTTCGACAGGAAATCGAAGGTTCACTCATGGAAAAAAGGGGCCTCGTTCCTTATTTAGGGTTCCTTAGGTCAACGCCCCGACTGTACTCCGACTCCATCCGGGAGGCCTGCGAGGACGGCGCGGGACGGACAGCCAGCCCCGGGGGGGCAGGGTCGGGGCCATGCGGGGCCCCCGTCTCCCAGAGGGCCGGCCCAGGGCGGGAGCTTCCCCAGGGATGGGTTTGACGGTCCCGGGGCCCGGCAGTGGCACACGGGCCGAAATGAAGTCCTCCTCCTCCTCCTCCTCCTCCTGCTCCTCCTCCTCCTCCTCCTGCTCCTCCTCCTCCTCCTCCTCCTCCTCCTCCTCCTCCTCCTCCTCCTCCTCCTCCTCCTCCTGTGGTGCGGCCCACAGGGGTCCCGCCAGCACTGGCTGGCGCGCGGAATGGGCCCGGCAGTGGCACACGGGCCGGAATGGAGGACACATCAGGCTACGCGTAAGGTGACGAACCAACAACACAGGGGAATCGGAGAGGGCTATGGGTGCGTGTTGTCGGATGGGGGTCCCCGCTCGAACGGGAGCGTCCTCCAGGGTCCGACAACCCGCACCCATGCCCATGTCCAGGCCTCCTCCCAACGACCTCCCTATGGGTATGTGTGTGTGTTGTTCGTTCGTCAAGAGTGGCCCTTCGCCAAAGTGGCCTGTGGTGCGGCCCACAGCGGTCCCGCCAGCACTGGCCGGCGCGCGCGGGTTGCGTGGGCTTGGCCTCCCCCGCGGCCCCCCCAAAGCTGCGCGCCAGAGGTCACTCCTGCCTCCCAGGGTGCTTCACGCGTGCAGCCTGAAAACCCAGAACGAGAAACAACACAATCTCTCGGATGGCTTGGGAGTGGCCAAGAGCCTCTGGCGCGATGTCCTCGGGCCGCTGGAGATGGCCCGAGGCGTTGGGGGGAGGGCGTCCAAGAGGGGTGGTGGTCCGAGGCGCCGGGGGGAGCCGCCAGGGGGAGGCCGGAGGGTGGGACGAGTATCATGGCGGGGGCCATGACAGCAGCTGCCCGCATTGCAGGGCCCCCTCTCTTGATTTCAGCACGTCCCCTGCCTCCTGCCACCCCCCTCCCCATGGGCCGCGCACGTGCCTGGTGCCATGGTTCGCTGGCCCCCCCATTGGACGCCCACCTCCTGGGCGCCCCCGCCTCTGCAGCCCGCGAGGGCGCGCGCGCTGTCCCACCGGCCCTTCTGGGTCGTGAGTGGCTCCGAGCGTCTCCTCGTCTTGGAGCCGTCGGGGGGTCTGAGGTGGCCCAGCACTGGCACCGCCCAGCAGGGAGGGCGGGCAGGCTCGAGGTTCTGGATTCGGGAGGGTGTTTGGATCCAGGGTGGCAGCCTGCACCTGCAGATGGATCCCGGGAGGGATCCGGGGACCGATTTCCATTAGAGCTTCTTCATCCCACCGATTCCCGATTTTCTCGGGTCTCAACCAGCTCAGACCCCCCGGCTGCCTCCAATCCTCTTCCATCTTAGATGGCCCAAGATGGCTCCACGAGGGCATCCGATGCTCCAAGATGACCTCCAAGACGGCTCGAGATAGCCGACGATGGTTCAAGATAGCTTCTGGCATGCCACAAGACGATGCGAAGTGCTCTCGGAGCCCCCCGCGGACCCGCCCAGAGGTTCAACAGTTCCTCCCTTTCCGTTCACTGCCTGCTGTCTCCGCCCGGCCCCTCTTCCGCCCGGCCACCCGCCCGGCCGGCCCTGGCTTCCCGCCTGCGCGTTCGTCGTCGCCTGCCTGCTTCTCCCCTCATCTTCCCCCTCCGACGGGCAGCACAGCCGGCCCAGGACCAGTGCGGCGGCGCGGTTGCCGTTTCGCTCCGGCCCTAGCGGGAAGGACCAAGAACCAAGCTTCCAAACCTTTTTGGAAAATCGGTGATGTTTGCCTTGTCGCTATTTCGTTTCCGATGCGCTTTTGAGGCCACAAGATGGCCCCAAGATGGCCCAAGAGAGACCAAAGAGGAGCCCAATAGGCCTCCCAGACGTCCCCAAGAGCGCCCAAGAGCGGCCGAAGAGCGTCCCAAGAGGACCCCAATCGGTAATTGCGAAGGCCTTACGGCCGGTGCCGCCGACCCTGAAGGGGGACGACAACGACGACAACGGCAGCGGCGGCGACCACGACGACGCTGACGTGGGCCAGAGTCCTCAGGGATGCTTCTTGGGGTCTCTTCGGAAGGCTCTCGGGGGCCTCTGGTGAGGATCTTTTGGCCGCTTGGGAGCCTCTTGGGGGCCTGCTAGGAGCCTCTCGGGGGCCTCTTCGAGCTTCCTTGGGACAGTTTGTGAGGGCCTCTTAGGGCCGCTCAGGAACCTCTTGAAACTCGGGGCCGAGGGCTCGAAATGTCAGTTCGCCTCCCCCGTCTGGGCACGCTCTTGGAGCCGTCTTGGGGGCCTTTTGGGCCGTCTTGGAGGCGTGATAGGGGTGTCTTGGGGTCCTCTTGGGATGTGTTGGGTCCCTCTTGGAGGCCTCTTGGGCCGTCTTGGCGTGATCTCGGGGTCATCCTGGGTCGTCGTGTGGCGGCGGGAAGCGGAAAAGACGAGAACGCCCAAATCCCCAAAAAGAGCCCAAGGAACAGTGAATTTTGTCTCTTGGGGCCCTCTCGGCAGTGCTCTTGGAGGCTTCTCGGGGCGTCTTGGAAGCTTCCTGGGCAGTCTGGAGGGCGTGAAGGCATTCTGGACCGATCGTTTGGCGATTGGGGGCCCTCTTGGACCGTCTCGGGGGCCTCTTCGGGCACTCTCGGCCTGCTTCGGTGTTTTCTGAGGCCTTAGGACCCCAGGGGGGGATGCGAATCTGACCCCCCCGCCCCCCACAGGACCCCCCCCGGGACCCCCCCCCCGACGGGGGAGGGATCAAAGGGAAGGGGCTTCCCTTCGACTCGATTACGACATTGCTAGATTTCTCTCTCGCTGACAGATTTTAGGAGGAGGGCGCAGGGAAAAGGGACGACAGAGACGACGACTGACGGAGACGACGACTCGATCAGACAAGCCCCTCACACGCGCCCCAAGATGAGCCCAAGAGGCCCAAGATGAGCCCAAGAGGCCCCCTCGACGGCCCCAAGAGCGCCCAAGAGCGTCCTAAGACAACCCCAATAGACGATCCTGATGGCCCCATGGAGGGTGGGGGGGGGGGGCGGACATGGAGCATCCCCCCTTCTTGGATCGACTCCCTACAAGATGACCCGAAGAAGTCTCACAGGGCTCCCAAGAGGGCCCCAAGAAAAAGAACGCCAAGAGGGCCCCAAGAGGGCCCCCAAAGGCGGTTGGTCTCCTCCTCCTCCTCTTCCTCCTCCTCCTCCTCCTCCTCCTCCTCCTCCTCCTCTCTCTCCTCCTCCTCCTATTTCTCCTCCTCCTCCTCCTCCTCCTCCTCCTCCTCCTCCTCCCCTCGCCCCTCCGCGGGACCCAGGGATGTCCAAAAGAGGCCCTCCAAGGCCACCCCTTTGCTCCAGAGATCTCCCTCCTGTACTCCGGGTTCCCCGCCCTGTTTCGCAGCCTGTGCCCCTCGTCCTTCTTCCCGTCAGTTCTCCTGGGCAGGGTTTTGCCGAACGAGTTGGCGGGGACACTTTTTTGTTCGCAAGCGTCACGGTCTGACCGCGCGCCGAAAGTAACAAGGCAGCCGAGCCAAGCACTAAATTAACCACAAGCAACGGGAGCGAGCTACGCTGCAGCTCAGGGGGCAGGATTCAACCCAGTCTTTCCATGTTGTGGTTCTGTTCGCAGCGTGGATCAACAGGAGTCTCGACCCCTTCTCGGCGCCGCGCGCAAGGAGGGGCGGTCGCCAGGGGGGCGGCATTCTAATCAGGTTTGAGGGGGGGGCTTCGCAGAAGGCAAGCTTTTTCTTGACGAAGTCCTCCCTGCTTGAAGGGAGGGAGGAGGCGGTGGAGGGAAGAGGAAGAGGAGGAGGACGAGGACGAAGATGAGGACGAGGATCAGGAGGAGTCCTCAGAAGCAGCCGGGCGCTCCCAAGAAGGCCGCAGCCGTCTGGGAGGCCGGCCGCCTTCTCTGAAGGCCACCCTCCTGGCGCCTCCCCCGTGCGCGCGCCAACAGCCTCCCCCAGGGACCCGCTTTGTCATCGAGGTCGGACGGGGCCCGGTAACGGCCCCAGGAGGCAGATAGTGCCACACACCTCCTGACGCTTAGGATTCAATATGTTGGAGGTTGACGCCGGAAGCCAGCATCGGCGCTGGTACATCCTAGTCGAGCATCGAGATCCAGCGTAGTCGAGCCTAGTCCCGACTAATCCGCCCAGATGGCCCCTCAATCGGGCTTCAATCGGTCTGCTCAAACGTTCCTACGACGTCATCCAAGTTCATGAGATGGGGGGTCCAGTCAAGTTCAAGACCACGCATTGGCTTGCCAAATAATCGCTTGTGCCCCGTCATCCATCTGGTCACGCGACGGGAGCCATGAGTACGCGTCAAGAACTTGTTGTGTGTACCAGGCGCACGTTTTCGCTTAGGACGCCACGTGACATTGCAGCCTTAGTATCGGAAAGCGCCAGAGCTAGTTATCGGCGGCGAGCTCAGGGGGGAAGTGAAAGCGGCAGGCCTTCTCAGATGGCAGCGGGCTTTCTTAGAGCCCTCGCGCCTTCTGAGAAGTTGTCTAAGCTTTCTCCGAAGACCGAGACGACGTCTCAGCTGGCAGGAGGGCTTCTGAGAAGCCTCGCCGCCTTCTGACAAGGCCTGGCCCCTCTCACTTGGGCTGATTGCCTGAGTATGACGCCCCAGCGCGATCTCACTCCTGGGAGGCGCTGCCGCTGAAACGGCGCCTCGCGAACAACATATCCGTCTTCGCGGCCTCGCGGGCCAGGCCCCTGGGCCGCGACCCCGCAGTTGCGGGGCGTTGTGGCGCGGAGGCCCCGTGCAGAGCGTGTCCGTGCGACTGAGTATCCGCGGGATCTCGCCCTGAATCCAGGCCGCGAGGGCGCGGCTATGGACACGTTCGCCGCTCGTGAGAGGCTGGGGGCTAGAGAGTGCTCAGCGCACGATGCCCAGGCGGCGCCCAGCAGCCCCCTGGACGTCTCAACCGGCAGCCTCGCAGACAGGCTGCAGCCGAGGAGGGGAGCGGCGGGGGCCGGGAGCCGCAGCGGCCCTCGGGGTCGGGATGCAGGAGAAGACGAAGAGTAGAAGGAGGAGGACGAGAAGGAGGAGGGGGAGAAAGCGGAGGAGGAGGAGGAGGAGGAGGAGGAGGAGGAGGAGGAGGAGGAGGGGGAGGAAGAGGAGGGGGAGGGGGAGGAGGGGGAGGAGGAGGAGGGGGAGGAGGAGGAGGAGGAGGAGGAGGAGGAGGAGGAGGAGGAGTAGGAGGAGGAGGAGAGGAGGAGGAGGAGGAGGAAGAGGAGGAAGAGAGAGGAGGAGGAGGAGGAGGAGGAGGAGGAGAGGAGGAGGAGAGGAGGAGGAGCTGGGGAGGAGAGGGGAGGTGTACTGGGCGAGGGGGAGGAGCAGGAGGTTAAGAGGAGGAGGAGGAGGAGAAGGAGGAGGAGAAGGAGGAGGAGGACGAGGAGGAGGAAGAGGCGCGGGAGGTTCAGAGAAGGGGGGGCGGGAGGAAAACGTGAAGAAGATGAGGGAGAAGAGGAGGAGCAGGCGGAGGGGTCGTACGCATTGATCCGAAGGATTGTTTTGTTTGAGTTGGGGAGTGTTTCGTCCATTTCGGTTTTCGGGTGCCGTCCGTGGGCCCGGGCCCGGAACCATCAAATATATGGCCGTGGCGAAAAAACGTTTTTGTGAGGAGGACCCAGGCGCCCAACTTATTGAGCAACTCTACACGGAGTTCGTTCGCCATTGTCGGCCTCTGGGTGCCTTCGCCGAGTCGCGGGGCCTGCTGTGCAACACGTGAGGCGGGTATTTGGGGAGGAGCAGGAGGAAGAAGGCGGGGGAGGACGAGGGGGAGGAGGAGGCGGAGGAGGAGGAGGAGGAGGAGGAGGCGGAGGAGGAGGAGGAGGAGCAGGAGGAGGAGGAGGAGGAGGAGCAGGAGGAGGAGGACACATGTCGATGTTGCAATAAACGCATCAACAATGTTGCAATACGCCCTCACTCCAAGATCCCTCTGCACATGTCCCTACCATAACTTATCTTAATTTCGGGAAGTGCCCAATGGGAAGACAACCGTCACTCGATCGCTCCCGAACACCATTCCTTGGACTTCAGCGCCGCGAATCAAGGTGACTGCTGCGCCCCGGCAAGCTTAAATCGTGCCAGAAAACTGAGCACCGCGAATGAATGTCATTGCTGCGCTCGGACGGCCCTAATTCCGACACTGTGCGATAACACTTCTCCTGGGATTTTAACCGTATGAATTCTTGAAACTGCTGCATCCTTTCAAGACTCATGTGCGCGGCGCTAAGGAGGGGAGCCACATTTGGAAAATCCCGCAACTTCCAGCGTTTGGGTCATACCTGGTGAGGAAGTCTCAGGCGAAACGCCCGCCCCGTCCCGCCGACACGTTCGGGGGTGCGACAGGGATGGGTGATCGAGTGATCGAGGAGGAAAGCATGATGGAAAAGCGTTTGCCTTGAAATTCAGACCTGCCCGACGCATCCCTTTTAGACCCCCGCCCTTCGCGACGGCGGGGTCTACATTTGAGCCCCAATAGCGCGGGTCTACATGTCTAGGCCCTTCTCGCAGGTCTACATGTGGGAGGGCTGTTAGCGTTTCGCTGGACAAGGGCTGGAGGAGCACCGAGACATGTAGACGCTTGCACTGCCGCGATGGGCGGCCACTTTTTGGGAACAGTAGTCGCCTGGAGCTGTTTTTTTTGGCCAGGCCTCCCTCGAAATTAGAGGTCGGCATTTCGTCAGCTTGAATTTGCAATGGCGCTCCCGCCTAAGTCTTGTCGTGGTGGAAGCACGAGACGGACCATAGCTGTCGTAGCGCGATGCTACTGAGACCGGGATGTCGCGACAATTAGTAACAATGCAGGCAATGCAGGGCACAGTTGCGTTGTATTTGGAGCGAGTACCATTCGCTCACGCCGATGTCTTTGGCCCAACAGAGACCACACAGTTCGTTCAAGAAGGCCTCGCGTCCGAGGGATCCAGAGATCGATGTCTCTTCCCTGGCGGAGGGCGGCGGAAGTACAATTGGGGCCGCCCAGCGGAAGTAGAAGCTGGCCCTCCAACAGATGCACCGTTTTTGTGGTGAGGGGTTCTTGGGGTCGCATAGAGTGATGGTGAGGTCATTTGGCCGTCTTAGGAGAAGTTCCTCGCAGTTATATTTAATCCCAGACCTTCGACGCCATGATTATTTCAATCCGCAGAGCGCAGCAGATCTCTTGACAAGACTTCGCGCTGGGAGTGGTTTTGTGGGCCCAGGGGCCTAGACAGGAGGCCCATTCTTGAAAAGTACAGGCGCCCTGGTTTGATCCATCTGCTAGAGGCCCGGGGGTTCGAGAGCTCTGGTCGTGAGTTTGTTGTTTCAGCTTCCCAGAGGCTTTCAAGAGAGACCTCCCGAGGCCACCATGGAGACCCGCGGAGACCTGCGGAACGCAGACTTCTGGCCGATCGTCTGTATGGGTGCATGTGTGTTCGCGCGGCCAGCTGTACCCCACCGAGTTGACTTAGGAGAGGTTTTGGGGCCCAGGGACCGACCATCAGGAAACAATCGAGGATGAGAAACCGCTCCCCCGGTAAGGGATTGTGAGTTCGGGGGCCCACGTGCGGAAGACATATCTCCGACAGAGGTCTGCGGGGAGAGAACGTTGTACAAGTGCTGTGGCCAGCTTGGACACATTGAGAGCGAGAGAGAGAGTGAGAGAGAAGGCCCGACAGAGATGGCTCTGTGGACATGCCTTCTCCTCCTCCCTCCTGTCCCCTGAGGCCGCTCTTTGGACACGCCTGCGTCTCCTTCATCCTTTCCCTTCTGTTCCTCGAACGTCCCCGAAGGCCGCAGGAGGTCTCTGCTGGAAGGCCCACTTCAAACTTCCCGAACTCCACTCTTCGTATGCAGGTTCTATAAGATTTGACTAAGTAGTACGCTGGCCGGTAATGGGATGTTGAATCACATGTCTGTTTAATGTGTGCCACGTACTTCTTCAGGTTTACCACAGGTTCTCCGAGCTGGGCTACACAATTCAAGTAAGCAGCTGCCTTCCGAAGCTGAATCACATTGTGGTCTCGAAACCGAGACGCGTGCCTTTGCAAGTGAAGGCGGCTTTGCGAAATCGGTCCTCATGGGCTCATGGGCAGCTCGCCTTCCAGGCCTAAGGGGCCAGAGCACAGTACAGGATCTCGCTCGCTTGTTCAAAGGTTATAGCTTATTGCTGGGATGGAGGAATTCACGAGCACTGTGGGCTCAGGAAGGGGTCTAGTTTTCGGGCCGTTCGTTGGGTCTACGTCGGGGAGCCTCCGCATGTCCAAGTCACTCCGTTTGCTGCTGCTTTGGAAGACGAAGGTAAACAGGGTCGAATGCGCGGACATTCGCGCGTGAGCTTCCCGCGTAAGGTCGCGCGTGAGCGCCCTCGTCTCCAGTGTAGCGTGCCGCGCTGGCGGTCGCGTAAACCACCCGCTTGTTTTCGTCACTCGGTTGGCTCTCCTCATGGTGGCACGATGGGCTTTGCAAAAAGGATTGCAAAAAAACCCTGGATTGCAAAAAAACCCTGGGTTTTTTGCAATCCTTCGTCCTGGGGTTTTTTGCAATCCTCGGTTTTTTGCAATCCTTCGTTTTTTTTGCAATCCTTCGTTTTTTTGCAATCCTTCGAGCAGTAGGTGGGCCAGTGGCAGCCCAAGTGCGAGCTCCGCCGGCTGACAGGCCGGCGCCTGGCCCAGGGCAGGGGCCCAGCTCAGCCCCCTGGACCATGGCGCTGGATCCCCCCGAAGGTGCATGTGCTCAGAGCCCCGAATCATCAGGGGTAACTCGGGTCAGGGCTAACTCGGGTTCGTTTTTCGGGAATCCGAACCCGACTTACCCCGGACCCGAGTTACCCCGGATAACTCGGGCGTCCAGAGCCCCGAATCATCAGGGGTAACTCGGGTCAGGGCTAACTCGGGTTCCTTTTTCGGGAATCCAAACCCGAGTTACCCCGGACCCGAGTTACCCCGGATAAGTCGGGCGCCCAATGTGCGAGCTGGATAGGCTCGAGGGGAGAAATACGGGGACCATAACCGAGTTGTCGCGGGCTCCTGTCGATGCCGATCTTTGTCGTGGTCCGTGTCGGCCGTCACCGCTCCGCGAGGATGATCCACGAATTGACGTTGACCAAGATCGACGGTGACCAGGATCGACACGACACTTTCACGTTCAGTCTTGATATAGGTGCGATGAGCGGCAGCAGGAGGCGGAGGGCCTCTCCACCCACCGTGAGCCGCAGACCCAGGCGTCGCCCACAGAACTGGTGAGGGCCGCTTTTTCGTCGTCCTCGACCTCTGGAGGCGCCCCCCCCGCCACAGGACATCCAAAGCACGAGTCCAGATGAGAAGCTGGCCCCAGGGCAGTCGCCGAGATCCCCCGGGGCCGGCGCAACGAAACAGCTGCAGCGGCGTGGGCAGGCGGCCCCAGTTTCCCGCGGTCTCGCGCCAGCAGCAGTCCATGCGAGGGCCAGCGCGGAGGCGGGGAGGCACCTGGGCACGCGCGTGACCGTCTACCGCTGAATCACCGCCTGCGGCCTGCGCCGCGGCGGCTGCACGCCAATGTGCCGGGTGGCGTGGCGCGGGGACGCCAGGTCTCCCCCCGTAACTACGAGCATGCGTTTGCATTCACACTCTCTCGCTCTTTCTCGTTGTCTTGCTCTCTCTCTCTGTTTCTTTCGCTCCCCCCTGTCCCTGTCCCTCTCCGTGTTTTTGTTTGTGTGTGCGTTGTCAGGCCTTGTCCGTCGCTTACCATCTTGAGTTTGCCCCCCTCCCCCCGTGATCGCACCCTTCCTTGCCCAAGAGAACTTCCCTCTCCCACGCTCTCTTCGTACAGTGCGGGCCGCTGATGGCTGCCGGATCGTTCGCTGCCAATGCGCTCACCCGAGAAGACGCCGGGGCGATGTGTGGGTGTGGGGCCCACGCAGAGGGCCAGCGGGGCCAGAGGTGTAATGCCGCGTGGATGCCGAGGGCTGTGGATCAGGGTGAGATTGTTCTCATCAGGCTTTAGGACCACATTCCAAACATAATTTCGAGCACCCAGAGAAGTATCGAGCGTCTGCCCGACACGCTGGCGAAGCGTCAAACGAGCATCGCTTCCCAGGGCCCCACGTGAAAACCCCGCAGTTTCGCTGCTTCCTTGGTGCTCGAAAGTCTTCTCTGGTGGTCGAGGCTAAAGTAGGCTGGAACATCTTAAGGTCAGGGAGGAGGGAGGAGGCCGATGTCGATGTTCGCGGTAGTGTGTTGGTATTGAGGTTCTGGATTCGGATATGTTGCCTGGAAACCGGTTCGAGGCGAGGGGTCTGACAGTCGCATTGAGCCATCAGACGGTTCGATCGTCGCGTCGTATGGAATGTTTATTATTGTGGATTGTTTGTGTCGGTGCGCTTGCGCTCCAGAGAGGTGCTCAGGATCGCATCAGGCAGCGTGGGCGTTGCTCATCATGAGGCTCCATGGCTTCGAGGGGTGCGGGGATAGCGCGCTGCAGTTGAGCCTGCGTTGAGGTCGCACAGGCAAACCTCAAGCGCTTCGACTATACAGATGAGATAATCATTTTCTACAGGGCGCTGCTGCAAGTCAAAGTCCTCATTGCTATTCTCGGCTGGCCGCGCACACGCCCCTACGTCGAGCAAGACCAATCGAGAGGGAGCCGAGGAGCCACACCAAGGCTTACGATGTCGTGTCTGTGTGTGTTTCTATCCGGGATCCCTCGGCTTCTCTACACAGCTCGCAGTGCGCATGGAATGTGCCCGTGAAGGACATTTGGATTTGGGCAGGCATGGTTCTTTTGTACAATCGTGTCGTGATTTGCTTGGGTAGCTCTTTTCATGCACCAGGCAAGCCAAACTTGCATGCTCCCTCTTCTGAGCGCCATGATGCCAGTACCCGTCGCGTGCCATACCTCATGGCTCAAGAAGATTCTCGTGGGCCGGAAGGCAGCAGGCGCGTGCGACGCCACGAACTGCAGCTGGCACCATAGGCGACGCGGGACGGATGGTAGGAGCAGGATGGGCCAGAAGACGTTCTGATGGCAGACGTTAGTAATTTGCGTGCGTTCGCAAATCTATCTAAGTCGCCTACCGTGAATCAGAGCCGCCCTCTGCCTTCTGGAAGCGATCATGTGCCCGAACGTTGCTGCCAAAGCTTGGCCAAGCTACCGGAGTATGTGATCAATGTGTTTCCCACGCCGTCGTGGAAACCCTTCGGGGAATACAAGGGGAAAATAGAAAAAGAGCAGGAGAGGGAGGAGCAAGGAGAAGAGGGAGGGAGAGGCCTCTTTGGAGCGTCTTGGGGCTCTCTTTGGGCATCATGGGAGTTGCCTCGCGGCCTCTTGTACGCCAGTTGAGACCTTCCTTGCGCCTCTTCTTGGGGGCCTTTGTAGGCTCCTGGGGGGGCTCTTTAGCCGTGTTCGGACGTTCCTGGCCCGTCTGTCTCTGTTGGAAGCCGTCTTGGGAGCCTCTCTGGGCCGACTTGGGGCCCATTTTGGAGCGCTTCAGGGCCGTCTTGGAGGCTGCCTTGAGCGTCTTGGAGGTCTCCTGGGCCGTTTGTGGGGCCTTTTTGTGCCGTCAGGGGGCCGGAAGCCTCTTGGGCGCTCTAGGGGCAGGCACTGAGCAAACGCCCGAAGTCTAGGGCTCTCTTTGGGGGTCCTCTTGGGGCCATCTTTGGGGGTCTCTTGGGGTTCTCTTTGGACATCTTGGTGTCATCTTGGGCCATCTGGCTCCCACTCTGGGCGTCCGTGGGTCCATCTTGGGGCCATCTTGAGCTCTCTCGAGGCAGTCTTGACCGTTTTGGAAGCATGTAGGAACCATCCTGGAGGCCATCATGGCCGTCTTGGAGGCGTCTTGGAGGCCATCTTGGGGCCAGCTGGAGCTGGAAGACCGACGACCTAGGAGGTCTACAGTCGGGGCCCTGAAGAAGGAACCCTTTTCGTTGGCGAGGGGCTCCGCATTCCTTAAGTGTTTCACAGCTTGCCTTAGGTTTTCCTTATGTTTTCGATCGGAAATCGAAGTTTAACTTATGGAAAAGAGGGGCCTCGTTCCTTATTTAGGGTTCCTTAGGTCAACGCCCCGACTGTACGGGTCCTCATTCTGCGCCGGCGGGATCGGCCGAAGGCCCACTAGAAACTTCACAAAAGGACCATCAAGTGCCTCACGTTGAGCACGCCGTGGGCCGCTGCGGCAAGCCAACAGGGGGCGGCGGACGAACAGGCTTCGGAACAAATTAGCGAACACATGCCACACTCATCCGTCAACGCCTCCCCCTCCCCCCAATGTTCATAGTTGGCGGTGGGTCTGGTGAGGTGCACTTCGACCGCAGTCTCCCCCGCGCGTGCCAACATTGAGTTTGGGGGGGTGATCTTGTCGCACAGCTCCCTGACCAAGCCTGCGCTGTCCTCCGAATCCTGGTCATCCCCTCTACCTGTGTTATCGTCCTGCTGATCTACCTTCAGCTTTTAGCCGTCTTTCTCCTTGCGGCGCTTCCTTTTCACATGCGCGCGTTTTTTTCCCCCGCTATCGTCTTTTGAACGATCCTCCCCCCCCCCTCCCAGCCTGCCCCCAACAGCGGGCCCATGAGTAGTTGTTTCCCTCTACCGAATGGCCTTCGGCCCATCCCCCCGCCACCGCGCCCGGGGCTGCGGGTCGAGGCTGGCAGGCGGATGCAGTACGACGGTGGCAGCAGTCTAATATGCAGGCCTTCGCGGAGCGTTCGCTCTCACAGCTGCTTGCAGGCCTCTTGGCACCCTCTTGGTCCTCCTCCTCCTCCTCCTCCTCCTCCTCCAGCGGTCCGAGACGATTGCGCGCAGCGCGCCGTTCGCCGCGCCCGCCAGGCGGTCATCCTGGTGGTGTCTCCCACTCGCGAGGCGAGGCGAGGCCGTCGGCAGGGGGAGGGAATGTCATGTCCGTCCTCCGCCTCCTCGGCTTCAACCCTCATTTGGAAAGTGGCGATAGGCTATGTGAGATTATGGGGGAGACACGGAACTTTGATGCAGTAGCATTGGCAGGCACGAAGAGTGTGGACCGTCCGCAGCAAGGGCTCAGAGTTCTACGCCAGCGCTGTGCAGGCCGACTTGTTCTGGAGTCACCTTTTTTCGATTCGCCGTACAGCAACAACAGTTGTGGGTGTGCTATTGGCTTTGGCAGTCAGACACGCGAGCAGAACATCATCAGAACATGGGTCAGCCCACCAGAGGCGCGAGGCCGAGCACTAGCTGCACGAGCAAAAAGTGGTCCGATCGACATTTGCCCCATCGTCGTTTATTTTCCTCCGAGACCAAAGTATCGTGCTCAGAGGCCTCAGTATCTATCGACGGTACGTCTCTTAGTGGCGTGGCTGTCATGCGTGTTGAGTGAGCTACCACATCGATGCACCCCACTGCTCTATTGTGATCTTAATGATGGGATTGGTCAGTCTCGTGGCTCTCATGGGTGGGAAGATGTGGGCACTTCAGTGGTGATCGATGTACCGACGCAGGAGATGATTCCTCGGGGTGCTGGACAATTGTTGCGGGAGTGCATGGAGTCTCATTTCATGGTGGCTGGTAATACCGCCGGTCAGCTTCAACATACTTTTTTTGGGCCTGAAGGCGCTTCGAGTCGCATCGACTACGTCTTTTATCCCTCGGCGATGCAGCATTTGGTGAGAGGGTGCTTCCCCTTGAAGGGGCTTGGCGCCAAATTGCAAGCAATTCGTGGACAATCGCCACGGGATCATGTACCTGTGATGCGCGCGCTGACTTACGACAAGGCCGGCTTGCTGGGAGGACCTACTTCTACGCAGCTCCGTTGGAAACGAGATCTTATGATGGCTTCACTTCGCCAGGGAAAAGGCAGACGTGAGTACTTGATGGCGGCCAAGGAAGAGATCGACAAACTACCTTTTGCCTTCTTGTAAGATCAGGCCTCCCCCGACGAACTGTTCGAGCGGTTGGAGGATGCACTGATTTCTGCTGGGCAACGAATTTTCTCACAGTCAAGTCGTACCAGTCCCGAGTACAAAGAGAATGCTGAGAGACGGCGTCAACTTCTGGCTGCGCGGGTTCGTCTTCGTGGCACAAAGTTGGGCATGAACGATGACGATGCGCAACGCGTTGATGCTGAGCTCCGTGTCCTTCCCGCCGAACCCTCTGCTGAACGACGTCGTGCTGCCAGATCTCTTCGCTCTCAGTTGGTGGAAGAGGCATCGGAGCAGTGGCGACGGCGGTATACTTCTGAAGCACTCTCACTATCCAGGCGTGCGGCTCGTTGTAGAACGGGCCCGAAGAACAGAGACGGGCGCCTGGCGCAGGGGCCCCCTCCGAGTCGGGAGGAGCGGCTCCAAGTCTGGCGCGCTCCTGGGGGAGGAGGAGGCATGATGGTGGAGGAGGCAGACTGGGAAGCTTGGAGGGCTGAGAGGGAGGGGGGGACGTACGACTGGGACGTGACGGAGGAGGAGCAGGAGTTAGCCCAGCAGGATTAAAAGTTGATCAGGTCTTACATCATGAGGGCCCCGAAGAGGAGAGCAGCCCCCGAAGGTAGTGCACCTCTAGAGCTTTGGCACCAGCTACTTTACCCCAACTGGAGGGCGGCACAACAACAAGGGGGAACAGGATATGACGAGTCGATGCCCGAGGTTCCTGGGGTCTGGTGGATCCTCTCGGTGGGCCTCGCGAAGGCCCGACACTCTCAGAAGGCCCCGCTACATTGGCATCGTAGTCGAGGGGCTGGCCCACCCAAAAGCGCACAACGCGGTCCCCGAGGGAAACGAGTTGTACATGTGTTGCCAGTTCTTGGGGAAGCATATTATTCCAAGATGTTGAACGTTGCGCCCTCTCAGCAAGACCACGGCTTCGTCGCCCACAGGAGGCGCGAGGTCGCCATTTTCATCGCCCAGGTGACTTGTTGGCGACTGTGCCGTGTTCGGCGCTCCTTCGTCATGGGCCTCAAGGATATGACAAATGCCTTTGGGAGCTCGGGCTGGTCTGAATTAGAGATCACGATTGCTCACTCTACCTCGGAGGCTAACCGCGCCCTCTGCCAGCAGCGGTACGAGGATAGCATGATTGAATTAATTGCTGGTGAGGGGCCCCTGTTGGTGAAGCCGCTCCAAGGTGGCGTCATGGGGGACCCCTTCACGGTGGCCGCGTTTTTAGGCACGTTCTCTCGGGCGACGCTTCAATGGGCATACCAGTGGAGTCGGTCCGACCCGATGTCCCGCTTCTTGGTTTCAACATGGCTGAACTTCCAGAGTGACTTGAGTTTATTGAAGTATGCCGATGACGTAAACAAAACAGTAGTGGCCTCCGACGAGATGGCCCTGGGGGACCTCTTTGGGAAGGTTCGTGAGATGGACGAGGTTTTCGACTCGGTGATGAAGCCGCTCGGGCACGTTCAGAATCCCGGGAAGCAAGAGTGTTTGACGCATTTTACCTCCCAGGGGAATGGAGCTCGACAGGCGGTTCGAAAGGGGATCGAGGGCATCCAGGGTCAAATCAAAGATAGCGTGAGGTATCTGGGCCCCCACATTCGAGTTCGGGATTCGAGTCGCCAGGAGGTCACCAGGAGGTGTTCAGCTGCACGTACTGCATTCTACAGAATTGGAGGGATCTGGTCGTTGGCGATCCCCTTTAAGCTGCGCAAGCTTCTGCTGGTGGGCAATGTTCAGAATGCTCTACTTTCTGGCCTGGAAGCGCTCGTGCTCAGCAAGGCCGACTATCGGCGCCTGGACAATTGCTTGGCTTCTCTCGCTCGTATCGCGATGCTTGGTCGCGCCACGCTCAGGGAGGAAACGAAGACACGCTCTCTGACTCACCCTCAGGTCCTTCTCTATTGGAGACTGCTGGGCAGCGAGTGTGAGATGAGAATTCGTCGTTTGAAGTGGTGCCAGAGCTGGGCTGAGCGACCCGATCATCACATCCAACCGTTGTGCGCGATGTTCGGGGGCCTTGAGGGCGGGGCAGAGCATGGGCTCCCACCGCAGTTGCTCGAAGGGGTCCCATCTGAGGCAGCGTCTCCGTGGTTGAGTCAGATGACGCACGATCTTGAGTTTGCAGCGGGCGTCGTCGATAGCGAGGCGATCGATGTGTTGCTTAATGGCATGAATGTGTTCGGTAATAAGGAGGAGATGGAGGATTTCTGCATGATTGACATGGGGGTGCTCTGGGCTTCGAGGTCCCGGGTTCAGGTCCCACCACCAGGTTTCGCACCGACGTCAGCGGGGCTCGAGGGACCTCCTGCAGCTCTTGGTGGGGATCCACATCACGCGTGCAGGGCATGTACAGAGACGGGCGTATGTGGAGCAGCTTTTCACACACGTAAATCACTTATGAACCACTATCGTGCTCGTCACACTGCACGTAGTTTGGCACATGTGATCACACCCACTAACATATGCGTGCACTGCAGGCAGATATTCTCGAGCAAGATCACAGCTTCACGGCATCTCTCGGGGTCTATTCTGAGGGGCAGCTGTTGTACTACGGGACCGTGGGCACTGGAGGAACTACAGCAGCCTCGATCCTTACAGTGTTCCTTGTGTCTGTACGAAGCTGGCGATCTTCCTGATGTATGTAACCATTTGGCTTCAGAGCATCTTCCTTGGAAGTTACCTCCTCTGAGTACCGCGCGCTCTACACATCAGCGAGCAGCTCTCGATGGCGGAGCTGGTGCTGCCGTCCTGGTTCAGCGGCAGGAAGCGAGATGGCGACGCCGCACCGCCGAGCGCTGGAGCAGCAGGCAGAGGCGGCCAGCCGACGGGGGGCAGCGGCAACAAGCATGCCAAGAAGGGCGACGGCAAAGGCAACAAGGACGTGGCGAAGGTCGTGGCGCAGGTCGTGCGCCTCCTGCTCACCGTGACGCGCGAGCTCGGGGACGTGGCCAGTGTCGTGTTCCTCCGGTGGGACATCGCCCTCGACAGAGGGCTTCCAGCTTGCCTGGTCGCGGCGGGCAAGAAGTGCGACGAGCAGAGCAAGGACATGAAGGCCAAGCAGCAGGCGGGGGAAGAGCAGGACTTCAAGGGCAGGGGTCCTCCGCACCTCCAGATTTTCGCATCGGCAATGCAGCGCTGTGCAACACGGACTCCTACAGCGGGATCTACGGAAGAGGTCGAGAAGCAACTGGTTCTGGACAGCAAGGACTGGTGGCAGCAGTATATGAGCGAGGACATCTCGCTGAAAGTGATCGGCAGGGCGGTTCCGTACTTTCGTTGCAAGCCGCTGAAGAAGGAGAACAGGGCGATCATCATGATGCGGACCGACTTCAACAAGCCGATGGGCGTGGAGACGTCGAGGCTCTTGGAGGCGGTGATCGAGGCCGAGGGCGGGGAGTTTCTTCTGGGATCAGCTCCACGGGGGCCCATAGAGAGGGAGCTTATGGCCTGGGTGAACAAGTCAGACGGAGCTTGAGTGGAAGTTCGCGGCTTCAGGAGTTGATTTCTAGAGGAGTGGTGGCACCAGATATTCTGGAGCGTCCAAGCCGATCACGATCGGCTACGACGTACAGTGACCCTGGGCTGCCGCCAATCCCGACTGTAGTGCTGCCTCGTAATAGGCCGTTGCAGGCGAGAGGGAAGGGTCGGGGTGGTGGGTCGGAGCGGGGGCGGGGAAGGAGAGGAGCTCTCTGAGCCTTTGGGCTGGCGGCCATCTGCGGGCTGCGTGCCTGTTGGCCTGCCAGTCGCGGCCAGTGCCTCAGCTGGGGTGAGCGAAGGTCTCGCCTCAGGGAGTGAATGTGGGGTCCGTATTGACCCGCCTCAGAGCCTTAGGGCGTGTCGAATTGCAGTCTGAGCTCAGGCAGAGATGCAGTGCGGCTTGTTGGCAGAGGCAGGACTCCATGAGATGGTCTAAGGTCTAAGGTCTCCTCCTCCTCCTCCTCCTCCCTTCTTCTCCTCCTCCTCCTCCTCCTCCTTCTCCTCCTCCTCCTCCTCGTGGGTGCCTGGAGGCCGAAAGTAGGTGAAAACCTCCCGTTGCTTTTTCACGACGCGAGGGGGATCAGGTCGCTCGAAAGCTTCAGGGTCGCGGGGTGCGTGGGAAGGAAACGGGGATAGTGAGGCAAGAGGGCGGCCTTGGAGTTCATCTGAGCCACAGACATTTAGATTGGCATAGTTTAGAAAGACACTTGGAACAGTATGGTGAAGCTCCTTCGGGAGCCTCCGGGGTAACGTCTTGGACAAATTCTACGTCTGTCGACGCCCCCTGGGACCGTTTGGATGCTTCTTGGAGGCCTGCTGGCGGTCTCGGGGATCCTCTTGGGGCAGAGGTCTCGACATGTCAGTTCGTGTTCCCCATCTTGGACCCTCTTGGAGCTCGCTTCGGGCCCTGTTGGGCCATCTGCGAGGTCTCTGGGACCGTTTTGGGGCCGTCTGGGGCTGTCTTGGGCCTGTGTAAGAAGCCTCTTGGGCCGTCTTGACCCGATCTCGACGGCCTCTTGGGCAGTCTTGAACGCCGTGCAGACCCGCAAACCGAATACACCGAAAAAACCGAGCAAGCACACCTGAGAGCTAACAGTGTTCTGCAGAAGAACACGGCAGTCTGGGTTTGGCCAGCTCCTCTCCACGGCTGCCGGGCAGGCATCATCGCAGCAGGTTGCTGGAGCTTCCAGCGTGTCCTGGAATAGCTTTCCTACTCGTTCCCAATACGTCTGCCGCAAGGGTTTGTGAAGCTCCTTTGCAGCGCTTCCTAGGCTCGTGGGAAGCTTCTTAGGTAGATCCCAGGCAGTGTTTCCTGGGCTCGTGGACTGCGCCTAGGCAGCGTTTCCTAGGCTCGTGGGCAGCGCCCAGGCAGGCAGAGTTTTCTGCCCCGTGAGCGCCCAATGTGAGCGCCCAGTAGGCTGACATGGCGCGTGCAGGCGCGCGCGAGAGCGCGCGATGGCGCGCCGGCGCGAGGAGCTGCGCCGCTATCCGTGTTGTGGATTATTCAGGTGCGCGGTTGGCTCTTGGGGCCTCCTGCCTTCAGTTTATCCGAGAAGCCTCGGGTCGAACGGGGCCGCCCTGGGAATTCTGGGTCTCGCGGCGGGCCCGTTCAAGTGCATACGTTTCTCCATACAGAAAACTCTACAGACCATGAGGGCCTCAGGGCATTCCATTCAGTGCCTGCCAGAATGGTTCAGTTTTGCAGGCACGGCGGGGCTAGCCTGAAATACACGACGCCTGCTGTTCCAGTGCAACAATGAATGCGCGAGGGGAATGTGGAGGAGAGGAAGAGGAGGGCGACGAGGAGGAGGACGACGACGGTGAGGAGGACGAGGAGGAGGAACGACACCAAAGCGGTCCCACAGTGGCGGCAATCTCAGGTTACAGCATGGTGCGCGTGTGAAGGCAGGCCTGGGATGAAGATGGACCGCGCCAGAGCGTTCGGGACTGCCCTCAGAGCGTTCCAGAGCGCTCTGACGCGGCCGCGGCGCCCGAAGCACCCTCTAGACCTGCCAGCGCTCAGACATTCCCGGTATGTCTTTCATCCTATGCTTTTCTCATCGTGCCTCGCCTGACGCACAGTCACGGGCGCATCATCGGCCCTGGCAGGCGATTGGTGCGCGCGGCGGCGCCCAGCCCCCTGGCCGTGCATCGCCAACGGGCGCCATGGCGGAGCCGAGCGCCTTCGGGGTCGCCTTTGCGCTCGCCGGCAGCGCTCTGCCGCCGCATCCCGGGGCGGCCCGCCCCGCCCTGTCAGGCGCCGGCGCGGCCGAGCGGGCGGGCTGGCGGGCTGCAGCCCCACCTCGGGAGGCGCAGGCGCGCGCGCCATGGGGCGCCGGCGTGCTGGCCGCGCCGGCGGCGGCCGCCGCGGCGGCGGCCCTCAGCGGCCCGCGGCGCCGGCGGGGAGGCGGCAGGGACGGCGGCAGGGCGGCGCGGGCGGCCAAGCCCCGGAAGATTTTGTATTCGGAGGACGTCGGGCGCTGCGTCGTGGGGGGGGGCGAGAAGTGGGGGTGTGATAAAGGATGCACCTTCTGTGCCCTGAAGGGGCCCAAGAGGGGCACGAAAGGTGAACGTGTCTCTCTCCCCCCCTTTACGCGCCCCCCACTGCGCAACGTGCAAGGACGGGCGCAAGGCGCTGATGAGGGGTATCGACAAGCTGGCGGACACCGTGGCGGTGACGCTCGGCCCGAGGGGCCGCAACGTGCTGCTGGACAAGGGCGAATACTCGGCGCCCCAGATCGTGAACGACGGCGTGACCATCGCCAAGGAGATCGAGCTGGAGGACCAGGTCGAGAACACCGGCGTGCAGCTTATTCGGCAGGCAGCCTCCAAGACCAACGATGTGGCAGGGGACGGCACTACGACTGCAACGGTCCTCGCCAGGGCGATGGTCAAGAACGGCCTCAGGTTTCTTTCCGGAGGCGCCAACCCTGTGGGCATCAAGAGCGGAATGGAGAAGGCTTCCAGTTTTGTAGTCGGGAAGATACAGGAGTACTCTGTCGCGGTCGGTGACGGAGACCTCGATCAGATCGCCTGCGTGGCAGCCATCTCGGCTGGTGGTGATACAGAAGCAGGCCAGATGATTGCTGATGCCATGTCGAAGGTTGGTGGCAGTGGCGTCATTTCTTTGGAGGAGTCGCAGTCCACTGAGACAGAGGTCGAGCTCACCGAAGGGATGAACGTGGACAAGGGCTACCTATCTCCGTATCTCGTCCTTGACGCAGCCAACCCAGCAGCAAAGCAGTGGGAGGCGAACGGCCCATTGGTCTTGGTCACGGACCAGAAGATATCTTTCGCGCAGAAAGAGCTCATCCCAATACTCACCATCGCGAAACAGGCTGCCAAACCCGTACTCATCGTGGCCGACACCATCGAGAAGGAGGTGTTGGCGACGCTCATTTTGAACAAGCTGCGGGGCATTGTGGATTGCTGCGCCATCCAGGCACCCGGCTTCGGAGACAACCGCAAGGCCATCCTTCAGGATATCGCGCTGGTCACGGGCGCCACGTACATCACCAGCGAGCTTGGCCGCACCTTGGAGAGCGTGGAGTTCGAGGATTTCGGCCAGGCCAGGCGCATTACAGTCAAGAAGGATTCGACCACCATTGTGGCTGACGCTCCCAAGGAAGCGCTTGAGGAGCGCTGCGCTCAGATCAAGCTGCAGATCGAGGAGACGAAGAGCTCGTACACGAAGGAGCAGCTCGAGAAGCGGTTGGCGAAGCTCGTGGGCGGCGTGGCCCTGATCAAGGTGGGCGCCACCACAGAAACGGAGCTGAAAGACAAGAAGCTGCGTCTGGAAGATGCCATCAACGCGACCAAGGCCGCCATGGACGAGGGCGTCCTGCCGGGTGGTGGCACGGCTCTGTGCCACCTCTCAAAGGACTTGCGCTCCTGGGCCGAGTCGAGCCTCGCGGGGGACGAGCTGAAGGGTGCCCTCATAGTCGCGGACGCCATGGTGGCTCCCATGATGAAGATCGCGGAGAACGCTGGCCGTAACGGCGAGATGATAGTGGAGAAGGTGTTGGAGCATTCGGACTTCAAGTACGGTTACGACGCCTTGTTGCAGGAGTTCACGGACATGACGGCGCGGGGCATCATCGATCCTGCGAAGGTCACCCGCTCGGGGATTCAGAATGCAACCTCGATATCTTCTATGATTCTGACAACCGAGACAGTGGTTGTTGACGCCCCGGAGAAGTCTGGCTCCAAGGGTGATGCCGCCGACGACGACTACGACGACGACTACTGAGACTTTTCTTGACAAGGGTGCTCGCGATGTCCATGGGCCCTCTGCGGAAGAGCCCTCTACATTTGAGAAGGACGTCTTGGTCCATCCTCGGTCATCGGGGCTCCCTTCGCTTGAGAATGGCATCCTCGCTATGCTCACTCAATTTTGTAGCGCACTTTTCGCCAGAACTTGTACAGCTCGCACGAATGCACGGCACGACCTCCCGTGCAGCTCGTCCTGCCTCGCAGAGCCTCGTTACTGCTTGAGTCCGCACCGAGCACCCTGCTGTCTGGTGGTATTGCGTGGCACGCGCCATTTTGTAGAGGTGGGGTAGGGAGGATGTTTTGAGACGCGCCGACGGTGCCGTGCTTGAGCAGCGCTTGATACCCACAAAGACTTTGCAGCCAGCGCGTGTTGTAAACATAATGCCAGGTCAGATCGTCGAGATGGCAAGGGAGTGTCGCGACAGGCAGTGGCCCGCACCGCGCCCCTTACCGCAAAGCGGCACCCCAGGTCGCTGCACACCCGTCCGCAGCGCGTCTGCGAAGCCCTCGGTCGTCCATCATCCCGTCCCGCACTCAGTCTGCAATGGCACGCCAGACCCTGGATCTCGCAAAAGTTAGCTGAGCTTCTGTTCCCCTCCTGTCACCCAAGGGAGATTTTTCACAAAGCAGAGCCCTCACCCCCAGCCGTCTCTCGCATACACGTTCCAACAGCAGCCGTCGCTTGCCAGCGGAGGGGGAGCCGCAGACAAGGCACCGTCGGATCTTCGTTCGTTGCCCTTCTGGTGGGGCGCCTCGGTCTGCGCCTGTGCTTTGTCGAGGGAGGCTGCGCCGCCCAATCCAGCCATGTAGTTCGAAATGCGTTGACATCCTGGCTTCAGGTCTCGAGCTGGCGGCACACAATCTGAGCGCCAAGTTGCGCCGCCCACCCAGCGTCGCCAATCTGACTAGCGACGGCGGATAAGCAGACTCGCGACAGCCGAACCAGCAAGGTACTCCAGATTTCGTAATAAAAGGGAGGGGGTCACAATCCTCCCAAACCACAAGTTTTAGACCCCCCCAGACCATCCATGAAAGGGCGGCACCTTGCTGAGACCCCCCCTAACCCTTCAAGACAGCTCAAATCAGACATGTACCCCCCCCTACTTTATTATGGAATCCGGAGTATCTGATGCAGCTCGTTATGGCCTCATGCGCGCCCTTGCGCCGTTCTCGTGCCTCTGTGTCCTGTGTCGTGCTGCGCCTGCCTCCGGCGGGCAGCTCCTCTCGCGGGCCGAGGCTGCCGCAGGGCCCGAGGTGTAGTCCGGCGGAGCGGGCCTGCGGGCCTCCATCGGGTCGGGCGAAAGGGGGCCCCGATGGTCTGGTACCGGAAATTTTCGGTAGCGATTTCGACGCACCCCGAATTTCGGTAGCGACCGGATCTTCGTTTGAGGGCGTTGAAATAGCGGATTTCAGAACGCTCTGATACCGGTATTGGGCGCTACATTTCGGTATTTCGGTAGCGACCGATCTCTGCGGAGCGCTACCGTAAGTTTTCGGTAGCGGACCATCAGGGTTGGGAAAGGGGGGGTTACGAAATCTGCTGCATGCAGCTGGTTTCGGCCCGACCGAGAGGCCCATCCCTCGATACATGGGCGCCTCCCGGCGCCGGGAGGCGCCGGGAAACTCAGCTGCGCGAGCCGATTCTCAACCCCCCCCCTTTGCTATCCCCCCCCTTTCGCCCGACCCAGCCGCCAGGGTGGGAGGAGCTCGGGAGGTCGACTCCGTGAGAGGGCCGTCGGGCCGATGGTTTGAAATGTCACGCGTGTGGTTACCGCAGCGCGCCCTGCGGTCGCGCCCCTGTTCTGGTGCGCAAGAGCGGCACCCCGCAGGTGATGGAGCTGCTGGGTCATCCTCCCCAGCCGCTCGTGCTCGAGCAGAAGCTCTGGTGTGCGATTGAGGGGGTATGCCTCGCCGTCTCGTGTTGTTCGTTCTTGTGTTCTCTCTCTTTCTCTCTCTATCTATCTCTCTGTGTCCTTCGGTTGTGCCTTCTGTTATGGTTTGTTCGCGTTCTCTCTTGCGCACGATTATTGTCTCTATGTGTGTAAATGTGGGTGGTTATGCCTCTCTCTCGTGTTCTCTCAGTTCCTCTGCAGGCATACCTTATGTTCATGTGTGGATCCCCCCCCCGATTTGTCTATAGCTGTATGTGCAACTACATATGTATGTGTATCCCTATATGTCTTCTCTGTTGTTAGGTGTGTCTCTCTCTATGTGTGTCTCTCCCTCTCTCTATGTATGTATACACATGTTTGTATGTACATGTAGCCTTCTCTCGCTCTCTCTTCTTCCCCCCGTTTCTTTGCCAATATTGATTATACAGTTATCTGTATCTCTATACCTCTCTTTCTCCCTCTCTCTCCCTGTCTCTCTGTGTCTTCCCTGCAGCACGGGTCCCAGCAGGCGCACCGAAACAAACTTGCCTTTTGAGCTGTCTTTCAGTAGAGGGTCAGGGCGAGTGTTATGATGGCGGCCAATGCATGCGATCCAGGCCGCCGTGAAACGGCCTGGCGTGCGCTCCCGAGGCTCAGAGCATGCAAGTCTGGTGGAGAAAGGAGGGGGGAAAGCATTGCATTGCCGAGTTGCCGAGGATTCACGGGATCGGCATCCCAGTTTCAGGCGATCGCAGACATGGACCAAGGAGGCGTGGATTAGCGACGGGTCCCGTTTCCGGGGCAAATCGCGGATTTCCGCCGCCGAGCGAGGTGGCACCGGCCGCATTTTGGGGGAGGGCACTTCCCCCGATCCATGGATTTGGCGACCGCGCGCCAAATCCATGGATCCCTAGTCCATGTTTGCGCGCCCCCGACAGTTGAGGGGATCACTGCAGAGATGCACTGTCCAGACATGGGTCCATCGTGCCCTTGCCCCGCGTTTGCCTGAATCTCTCAATGCAACTGCACCCTGGCCTCTTTCACGGCACAGCGAGCCTCTTTCGAGGCCTTTCACGCAGGCTATGCTTTTGGTCCCTACTGGTCAATGCTTGTACTGTCTGTTGAATGCGCTCTCCCCCTCCTCCCCTCAGAGCCGTGTGGACGAGTAGATTGCGCGCGAGAGCCCGTGACGTGCTGTCCTTGCTTCGACGAGGGTCTTTGATGGCTGAGTTGGGGCTCCCTCTGTGCTGAGGCCCAAGGCTGCACGCGAGACTGTCGTGCATCCTGCATGTTTGCCTCGAGGAGGCGCCTGGAGGGTGAACAGGGAGGCAAGCCTGGCACCGCGAGCGGAGCCTGTCGGCTGCGGGCGAGACTCCGCCCCCCCCCGGGTGCGTCGACGCGGCGGCGACCAAGCGCGGGCGTTCCAGGCCGAGCGCCGCCGGCGGCCCGGAGCCAGCCGACACCGGACGATCCGCGTGATCGGAAGGCCTCGGCCTTTCAGCACCGCCCGGTCTCTGGTAGGTGGTCCTTGTCAGGGTGGGGCGATCGACGCGGCATCAGGCGCTTGCGCGCAGGTCGACACGGCAGCAGCGGGGCCGCAGCCATTTCAAGGCCAAGCGGGTTGTTGGGGGGGGGAGCGCCGCTTGTCCCCCTGCGGGGTGGAGACCCCGCCCGGGCGATCAACGAGGGCGGTCCTGGACTGCGCGAGCGGTCCAGAACCGCCTTTCGGTAGCAAATCATCATGGGAGCACTGTACGGTGGGAGCGTTCGTGAAGGAATGTGCCCATGAGATGAGGCTTCAGGCATCGGAGGGGCTCTCATTGGATTCGGGCGGCCGTGGAATCCATGGCCAAGCCTCAATTTGCATGCCACCGGCTTCCGGGCCCTGCATTCTCCATTCCTTGTCCAGTTGCCCTCACCGCGTGTCCTCGGACTGTTGATTTTCGAGTGCATTGGCTTTCGTTAGCGTCCGGTAGTCGATGGGAAGCCACGTCGATTGTCGACTGGCGTCGATTGGCGTCGACCAGCGTCGGCCAGCGTCCGGCCGCCAGGGCCCGCAGGCTGGCGTGGCAGGCCCGGGTGAGTTGCCACCGCACGGATTGGAACGCCGCCGTCACCCCCGCCTGGGCGCGCCGACGACCTGCTGCTCTGGAGGAGGCGCGTCCGAGACGCCTCCTGGGCGACTCGACTGGTGGGCCTGTCTTCCACCACCACCACCATCGGTTGGAGCGGGAGGGGGTCCTCCTCCTCCTCCTCCTCCTCCTCCTCCTCCTCCTCCTCCTCCTCCTCCTCCTCCTCCTCCTCCTCCTCCTCCTCCCCCCCTGTAACTTGTGGTGGTGGTGGTGGTGGTGGAGAGCAGGCCCATCATCGGCCCCGACTCCCCCGAGAAGCGGGGGCTCGCGGCGGGCGCATGCTGATAGCGCCCCCGCCGGTGCCCAGCGCCCGCGACCTGCACCAGCCAGCCTCCGGACGCCCCGCGCTGCGTGGGATCGGCCTCGAGGAGGCGCCGGCCGCGCCGCGGGCACGGTTCGCGGAGCCCGCGCCGCAGGATTGGGCCGGCGGCAGAGGCTTGCCTGCCCACGAGAGGCACGAGGGCAATGGGTCGGCTGCGCGCAAGAGTGCCCCCCTTCGCTGCAGGATCCCCAGAGATCCAACGCATGGAAAAATCAAGACGGAGTTTTTGTTGCAGTGTTCGGCCTCGAGAGGCTCTCGCCGGGCCCCGGGACCGTCAACAAAAAGACTCAGGATGAAAAACCGGCCTTGGGGAAAGGGTCGGGACTTCCCCGGACCCCGTATTGAAAAAGCCACGACATCGGATCTCTGGGTTGCTCAACCGATCCCCACCCCCTCCGGGCCAGGGCATCTCAGCGCCACCATTCCAGCCCCCCATGGGGGAGAGGCCCCTCGGAGCCCCGAAGAGGACCGTCTGTATCCCCATCTATGAGGGTAAGTCGGCCAGTGGGGCCAAGGCCATGTCAGTGGGGATAGGGAGATCGTTTATTAAATGATGCTCATCGCTGGAGTGACTTCTGGTGCGGGCCCACAGGGGTCCCATGGGGTGTCCGCGGTTCGCTTCGTTCGGCCGCGTCGCAGTCGGTTGCATTCCGTCGGTTGCCGTGTCGTTGCTACGTCGCTGCGCTTTTCTAGGCTACCTGCGGCTTTTTGGTGATGGTCGGTGTCGGTTTCGCCGTCGGTTCGGCCGCCTTTCGGTTATGCTATCGCCGTGGACGTCTTTATAGGTCTCCCTTAGCACTGCCTTGCGCGATTGGCTTTGGTCCCCCCACGGCCCCGTAAAACCGCGAACCAAAGGTCACCGATGCCTAGGGCCACTCGTGCGGGTAGCCGCAAATGGGCACGTACGCGAGAACGGTTGGCAGACCAAGCACGCATCTGTGGGCGATCGAATAGGATCTCTGTTCAACTGCCAGACCATGAGCGACATCATCTTTCACGTTGAGGGCGTCCAGATACCCGCGCACCGCTGCGTCCTAGGCGTCACGTCGCCAGTCTTCTACCACAGGCTCTTCGAGACCCCGGTGAAGGACGACGGCGGCAGGTGCCGCATTTGGAAGATATCGCAGTTCCACGGCGCGGCAGGCAGAGCGAATACGTCCCCGTCGCCAGACCACTCCTCTAAGACAAAGAGCCCGGAGGAGCGCCAGGAATTCCACATCTACCAGTCGTCCGAGAGTGACGAGCACAGCGGGCCGAAGGAGCCCGAGGCGGTATGGCCCCCAGAGGCCACGCACCTGAAGCCGCTGGAGGTCGCCGTGGACTACCCTTTCGATGCGTTCTTCGAGTTCATGCGCTACGTATACAAGGACGAGCTCAATATCACACTGGAAAACGTGATGGCCCTGTCGTTCTTGGCGGACGACTTCAACCTACCGAGTCTCTCGGAGAAGTGCCTGGACTTCCTGCGCAATGCCGTGAGGCCGGACACGGCCCTGAGGATCCTCAGGGTGCTGAAGAACCTGCTCTGCAAAGCGGTGGTTGTACTGTGGCGCGACACGGTCGAGAGCTCGAGGATCCTTGCCAGGTTCAAGGAGTTCGGCCTCGCAGATCGCAAGAAGAGGATGCAGGAGCTCGCCGACATGGCAGGCAGCGGCAACGCCAGCGTCATCAACTCGCGCGTGACCAGCAGGGTGGGTAGCCGGCTTGGTAGCCGCGCTGGTAGCCGCATGGGCAGCAGGCCGGACAGCAGGAGAAGCTCCGCGGTGTCGGACGCGGCTTACGACGCGAAGACCGAAGACGACATGGCGAGCGCCGTCGGCGACATGTTCATGCACCAGTTGCAGGGAAAGAGCACCGCCGACATCTTCAAGCTGGCCGAAGGCGGAAAGACAATCCACCCATGTGTCGCGTCCACGTCGCTCTGCAAGCAATTCGTTGAGGTCGGCGATCTCCTCAATAAGAAGAGCTGGAAATGCATCCGGGAGCGAACCGACGTTGTGCTGGCGAGCCCCGAGTTCATCCAGGAGGAAAGAACTGTGGTCAAGCAGATCTTGTCAATGGAGATGTGCAGCGTGAGCGAGATCGCCATGTTCCGAGCCCTGCTTGCCTGGGCCGATCACCGCTGCAAGCAGCAGGGGCTGCCCAGCCTGCCCGAGCACAGACGGAACGCCGCCGGCAGCGACTTCATCGAGCTCATTCGCTTCCCCGTCATGAAGGCGGAGGAGTTCCAGTGGGAGGTGGTGCCGTCGGGGATCCTGGAGTACCGCGACATCCAGTCCATCCAGCGGACCCGCCTCGGCGCCTTCGTGAACTACAGCGACGAGCCTCGGGACAGCCCGCCACAGGAGATCGCGAGGAGGCAGGAGTCGGCGCGCGAGGCCAAACGAATCAGCTGTCGTGCCGCCTCGCCCGACGGTGGTCTGCGCCAGCCGGGGTCGCCCGACCTGTCCAAGACAGCCTCGAAGGAGTCCACCGCGAGCCGTGGCGGCAACAGGTGCAGCAGTTCGAAGCTGGTGGCATTCGGCGACGGCTTGGACGCCGACCTCCCCGACAGGAGAGTGTCGATGCAGATCCCGTCGATGGAGATACGGGGGTGGCGCGCCGCTGACATGTACCTGGACCGGAGGAGCTCAAGCGGCGGCTTGAAGGCGCATGGCCCAAAGGCCAAGGCCTCTGCGCAGGCCTCGCCCTCGTACGCGCGCCCAGGGCACCTCCGGGACGACGACCTGGACGCGCTGATCTCGGCCCGCCTGTGGAGGAACCACGTGGACGAGCTGGTGAGCCAGCAGAGGGCCCTGGAGGCGCTGGACGGTCTCGACGGCGACCCCGACAAGCGCATGGCCTTCTGCGCGGAGCCCCCGAGCACCGGCGAGCGGCCCTGGTCGCCCCCGCTGCCGCGGGGCGGCGCGGAGCGGCGCGGGAGCGGGGAGGCCGGCGCGGGCGACCTCCTGCCGCCAGCCAGCCCAACGCCGCGCCCAGGCTCCGCCGCCCGTGCCAAGAGGCGTCGGGGGCGGCCAAGATGGGGGCTGATGGCTGGGTCGCCGTGGGGAGGTGGGTCCTCTGAGGGAAACGCTTCCCGAGGTTTCTCGCCGTTGTCGTGCTCTCGGGGCCACCCACTGGCCCCAGGAACCGTCAGAAGACGACTCGGCATGACGACCTCGTGCTGGTGGGGAGGGCCCCTGGGGACGCGTTTCCCCCAGGGCTCCTTTTCCCATGCCAGCTCAGAGGGGGGGCGGCCATCTTGCCCGGGCCCATCTGACATCTCCTCGGACTTCGTGGCCCTTCTCCTCGTTTCTGCACGTCCCCTGGTCCCCCCCTGGGCCGCGCACATGCCTCGGGTCGTGATCTAAGAGCCCCCCTCTTGGACGCCTCCCTCATTGGACGCTCCCCAAGAGGAGGCTGAAGCAGGAGCCCACGATGGCGCTGCAGACCCCCCGCCAAGGCCACCCTGGCGGGCCAGAAGCGCTGCAGGCGCCGCCGAAGAAGGTCGGCCTGGACGAGCTGGAGCATCTGGCCCACGGGTTCTACCGCTTCCGCGGCGGCTCGCTCATCGAGATGCGGCTGGAGAGCGGCGACCCCGTCGTGTACGAGCACAGGCCGCCGTCCTCGAGCTCCCTCGGGCGCACACCCACGCCCGAGGTGGTGGAGCTCCTGAGCGGCATGCGGGAGAGCCAGGTGCGCTCGTCTCTCGGGATTCGGCCGCCGTCCACGGGCGCCGGTGTTCCTCTGAGCGACTTCCTGTCTGGGAACATCTAGCTTGGATCACCCAGCTTTGTCCGCATATTTCCGCGTTTCTCCTTCATGCCGTCCCCCGCAGTTGCGGACAAGGGTTGGGGGTCGGCGGGGTCGTCGGCAGCCAGCGATTCGCATAAGAAGACCAGCGCACGCTCCGAATTTTCGTCAAAGCAATGTGGGTGGGTCGCGGCGTGGGTCGCGGGTGCGTCGCGGCGTGGGTCGCGGCGTGGGTCGCGGAGTGGGTCGCAGTTGGGTCGCGGGGGGGGGTCGCGGGTGGGACGGCGACAACAACAGCGAATGGGTACCGTCAACAGGAAAAAAAACAGTTCAAGATTCTTCGCTCTTATCTCGTCTGCGAGCACAGGCCACCGTCCTCGAGCTCCCTCGTGCCCGCGTGTCATCCAACATGCACGTTGCATGTCTACCCCAAACCCTTGATACTTACCCTCGTGGTCTTCGATCGCACCCTCTGCAGATGTATATATTCCCTGCCTGCCACGCGTGGTCGGCGCGGCCATTCAACAAAACAAGAGGGGGAAGAGGAGGGACAAGTAAATGGGAAAGAGCAGAAGAAGAAGAAGGAGACAACGAGAACGGACGGGGGCAGGTCGGGAGGAGGATTGAGGACGAAGACGATTCAGCAGAAGGGGAAGCAGAGAGCAAGGAGAGCGCAGGAATAGTCTTGGCAAGCGGACGCTGACGGGGGGGCGGCCCTGAAGGGCGGGCCGGGCAGGCCCCAACATTGGTGTCGGGCAGGCGGGGCATCAAAGGGGGTGGGGGGACTTCCAAACCAGAGAGGCTGGACCCTGACGGGCAGGTCGGGAGAGCAGACCCTAACGGGCGGGTCCGGCGGGCGAACCCTGACCGGCGGGTCGGGCAGGACATCGAAGCGGGCGGGGGGGCTCCAAGCCAGCGAACGGGCGGACCCGGGAGGGCGAGTCGGGCGGGCGGACCCGAAGTGGCGGCTCGGCCGGGCGGGCCTTTACGGGCAGGTCGGGCGGGCAGGGCATTGAAGCAATTCCCGCGGCAATAGGCCTCAGGCGAGAGCACGAGTCCTGGGGGAAGTCTTGTGTGAGGGCGCGGTTCCTGAACGTCGAGGGCGCAGCGCCTTCGTAAAGCGCAAGGAAGTCCTAGGCGCGAGCACGATTCCTGAGTAAATGTGAGGGCGTCTTGAGCGCGAGTGCGATTATGATCAATCGCGATGTAGTATCCAGCGGGAGCCGTTGTTGTTGTTGTTGTTGTTGTTGTTGTTGTTGTTGTTGTTGTTGTAATTCGGAGGCCTGGGGCGCAGTTTGAGTTTCAAGACTAATCTTACATGTCTATATATTTATATATATATATATATATAAAAATATACAGATGTACGTGTGTGTATATATATATATATATATATATAAGGTTGCTAGCTCCGCGGGTGGCATCTCAAGTAAAACAACAATTGGCACCGAGGGGCGATCATCTATATATATATATATATATATATATATATATTGTTCCTTCAAGAATGAGAGCTCAACAGCACCGCCCGACGGAACGCCACTTCAGCCACGCACCCAGGGACGGTGTAAGGACTGTCAGCGCCCTTATTCTGATCGGAGGTTGGGGGGTGAGATCGAAGTGGAACGGAGAACCCCCCACCGGGAAATCGGTTTCGGTTTCGTGTTCGTGCGTGCCGTGCGTGCGGGCGAGGCGAAGCTGCGTGGGCGGGCGAGATGAAAGTCTCCTGTGGCTGTGGCGCGGCCGGACCAAATGATTCCCCCCCCGGCAAACGGGGCCGCGCGGTGTCCCGCAGGTGTCCCGCCGGTGTCCCGCTGGTGTCCCGCCAGTGCCGCACCAACAGGTTCTCCGCCCGGCAACCGGTGGCGCGCGGTGTCCCGCTGGTGTCCCGCTGGTGTCCCGCCGGTGTCCCGTCGTTGTCCCGTGGTGTCCCGTGGTGAGATCGACAGTGAGATCGATAGTGAGATCGATAGTGAGATCGATAATGAGACCGATAGTGAGATCAATAGTGAGATATATAGTGAGAGATCGATAGTGCGATCTATAGTGCGATCGATCGTGATATCGATAGTGAGATCGATAGTGAGACCGATAGTGAGACCGATAGTGAGATCGATCGTGAGATCGATAGTGAGGCCGATAGTGAGATGAATAGTGATATCGATTGTGAGATCGAGTGATATCGATTGTGAGATCGGTAGTGGGATCGGGAATGATACCAAGGCGCCCGAGAGCGAAGGATGACGTAAACAACTCGACACCAAGGCTCCCAAGAGCGAGCGGCAACGCAACAATCACCATTGTTGCCCATTGCTGGCCCCCCTCCCCCCAAAAAACCTCCTTATCACCCGCAGGGTGGGCGTATGGGTAAATGTGTATACACATACCTTTACAGTATGCACGTGTAGACCTATGTATAGAACAAGCTCCAACGAAAACGCAAGACGAGCGTCTCGGCCCCCGTTTCGTGCGCGGGCACCCTCGAAGATCGGTCTGGCCCGAGAGATGCCGCGCCAGCGTGGGGCTGAGAGATCTGGCCGCGATGTCTTCGATCCCTCTTTCTTTCGCGGACGTGCCGCGTACATTTTAATTTAGTTGGGGTGCATTGCGTTTTGCCCTCTCCTGATCTCAGGGTATATGGCGCTCCACATTTCTGTGCGTTCGTGCCCGTCTCAGTTTTTGTGGTTGGTTTGGGCACATTCTCTCTCGCCACCCCATCCCTCCTTTAGCTCTTCAACTCCCTTTGCTGTTCTGCTCCCCCGTCCGAGTCGTTATCCTCTCCTTCTTAATCGCAGCTTCCTCCTTCCACTTGCCCTTCTTTCATGGCTGCTCTACTCCCCCCTGCAGCCTTGTATGTATAGTTCGTCCGCGGATGCACCTTGTCACCGGGCACCGCGCTTTTTTTTGTATCTGTCGAAGCAAACTTTGAACATGATGTGTTTATGCTGAACGCAATGTCTCTCAACTCCAATGTTGTGTTTCGTAGTTTTTGACATGTCCTGAGGAGGACAACGATATGAGGCTGCCCAGTCGCCTGCACAATCTGTTCAATGGGCAGTGCCGTCGGAGGCGTTCGCTGGAGAAGATGGCAACACCGAGGCTGGAGGCCCAATCTCAAAACATGCACTTCAGGAACATGTTTGAGCTGTGCAGGAGCAGCACCTCCATTCGAGTCGAGGCTTGTCGTGTCAGCCGCGACTGGGTTCTCGAGTTGACCCATAGCTGCATACTTCGGCAGCTGGCAAATCTTCCAGCAGTTCGTTCCAAGTCGTGATTCAAGTCCTTCGCCATGTGCAGCAGGCCAGGGGTCAAGAGGACACCCTGCCATCCCGTGCGTGGCGCGCGCAAGAAAGATATTCCATTCTCCTCAAGCAACTCAAAAGAATCAAGATCAATTGAATCGACCCCCTGAGGGTGTGCGTTATGTTGCATGTTTGTGGGACTTTGCCTGCCCCGTTGTGCTGCTAACCGCATCGGAAACATGACGAAGGTCGAACTCGCGGGGGAAGGGGGAGGCTTCTTGGAAGGAGGCTGCTTCTTAGAAGCCGCGGGCATCGTCTATAGATGTAAGGCCAGCGCCTTCTAAGAAGCAGCCTCCTTCTAAGGAAGCCTTCCCCCTCCCCCTGCCCCCTCGAGTGCGACGCCAAGCAGAAGGCGGCGTGCTGGCTCTCGCCGCACTGGCTTCGCGCGGGCGTGGGGAGCACCGAGCGGCCATGCCCTCCATACTCCATATATCACAGCACTCCCCCGGACAACTTGCGGGCCGTGCTAGAGATCACGACCGGCGATCGTTGGCTGGTTCTGGCCTCCTGGAGCCCTTGCTGGGCCACCGGGGAAGCGATTCAGACCCAAAGGGGTTCCCGTTGCAAGACGAACACGGCGTCTGAGGTCTGGACCCCGTTTCCGGCTTTTCTCCGCTCGTCGCCTCAGTTTGTTTTGTCGGCAAGCAAAATGAAGCGGTTGGCCGATTGGACTGAACGTGGTGTCGAGCGAGAGGCCCAATAGCGGTGTGTACAGCAACGTGGCCACAGATGGGAAATCCTCAGACCTCCGAGGGGCCGGCCTGGAACACGCAGCCGTAGATGTGGAAAACAAGTGCAGCACACTCGATTGCCTGTGCTTGCGCTCTATCCCCTCCCGCGCCTCTCGCCCTGGCTGTTTCTCTACTCCCGTGATCGGACCGTCTCCACGTCCTGCTCGGACTGGGCAAGGACGAGGATAAATCCGTTCCAGAGCGTTTCGAAGTGCTCTCAGAGCGTTCCGGCACGTTCTGAGAAGGCCGCGGCGCCCGATACATCTTCCACAGCCGCCAGATCAAAGAGATGACCGATTCATCCTCAATCGAAATTATATTCGTCTTGGCTTCGTGTTGTTCTCAGTCTTCTTACATCTGTACTTAATGCTCCTCGTCCTCGTCCTGCGCATCTGGCTTATCCTCCTGTCCTCGCTCCTCCTCCTTCCCTCGGCGCCCCCTCCCTCCCAGACTCTCTCTGATCTGCCTTCCTCTGTTCCCCATTCCCGCTCCTGCCCCTCCACTCCTCCTCCTCCTCCTCCTCCTCCTCCTCCTCCTCCTTCTCCTCCTCCTCCTCCCCCTTCCCCTCCCCCATCCCCCTGGCCCTCCCCCTCCTCCTCCTCTTCCTCGTCTTCCTCCTCCTCCTCCTACTCCTCCTTTCCCTGCTGCAGAACGGCCAGCGGCGCCAGTTCTCAGTGGAACTCCCGGCCGGCCTCCACCACGATCCATGCGTCGCTCGATCAAAACCGCCTGGACATCGCGAGGGAGCTGGCTGCAAGGACGGCCAGGGCAACGATTTCCAGCCACTTCGGACACCCAGTGCACGTAGGCAAAGCGGAGGGCATCGTCAGCATGCAGCGGCAGTCTGTGGCAAAGGTGGAGGTCCACCCCACTGAGCGCCGCCGTGGGTTGCGTGGAACCTAGCCGCGATCACGTATCTTGGGACCGACCGCTCTACGATGGAGGACGCGATGCACGGCGTGTTCCAGACTGGGGTAACCAGGCCTTGGGTGGCGAGTCCATGAGCCTCGCCAGCTGGAATGTGGGGTCCCTTCTGCAACCCTAGAAGCCAACCGTCTACCGCATCACATTGGGCATCATCAGCGATATCTGCAAGTCTACGGCCATCGCTGGGCCAGGAAACTCGCTGCTGGCATGCGATCGCCCGGGAACTGGGGCGACTTTTCGCGCGCGGCCATCAGATGTTTGGCTCGCCGCCAAGTCGCGAGAGGCTTGGGTTGCGTCATGACCATCGTCGCCAATAAAATGCACCAGCTGGCCATCGCGGGCGAGAGTGTCATCGACGGGCGCGTGCTGCTCGCCACTATGCACAAACGAACCAATTGTGGACTTCACACTGCACGTCGGGAGCGTCCGCAACGTCGGCATCACCAGCCGCCTGCGTCGGAGCTGCGAGGGGAGGCCCGGGGCGCGGCTGGCGGTGACGCAGCGGGGCCCGTTGCGGGCAGCCGTTTCGTGCTGGGCGGCTTCGGCTTCGCTGTCGGCCATCGCGAGGACGTCGCCGCGCTTCCTCCGGTCGAGGGCGGGCTGCCTCGGGCGGGGCAAGGCGCAATCCCCAGTTTGCCCCCCCCCCCATGCGCCGGGGTCGCGCGGACAGCGGGAGAGGGGCTGCGAAGCTGGTTGGCGACGCCTCTTTCGCGCGTTCACGGACCTCGAGAGCGGGCGTCCGCCTTGCTGGCGCCAGGGCGCCAGATCCTCGGTTAGCATCGATCGCATCTGTACGTCGGTGCGCCCCTGGATTATGATGCGATGCTGGATTCAGATTGCGGTGCGAGGCGAGGCAGAGGAGCTTCTCTGGCGAAGCTGACAGACCATGCCCCCTTTGTTGTGCCCATGGAACTTGGAAGGGAACAGCAGGTTGCCGATGACGGCGTCGCAAATCGGTCCAAGCCCCTTCCGACCCACGCGGTGCGGCATGAACTGCATAAGAAAGTCCTGCTCGAGTATGAGAAGCTCTTCAAATTCGACGAGCTTTGGGCCCTGGCGCAGCGTTGGCCCGCCTGCCAGCGCCGCCCGGCGGCGGGGAAGGCCGCGCGCGACCTCTTGCGCGAGCAGGCCTCCGCTGACCATAATCACATGGCCATAGTGCTGCGCGCGCTCTCTCGGGCATTTTGGCGTCAGGGCGCGCGTTTTGCTCGGCGGTGCCTAGCTGATCGACGGTGGGCGAAGGATTTCATCGAGGCGCTCAACCCGCTGCTGAACCTGCGAGGCCCCCAGGCTGTGCTGTTCGAAAGACGCTGGAGCGCAGGCGGTTGGAGGCCGCGCCGAGGAGGCGGGGGCGCACGAGGCGCGAGGCGCGGCTGGCCAGCGGCGGCATGCGCGGCGCGGTGCGATGGCCCAGCGCCGCCGAGCGCGCATCCACGGCCCTGCCGGACGCCGCCGCGCTGTCGCGGCCGCGGTTGATGCAGCTGGCGCCGCGCGCGCGTCTGTACGCCGCATGTTCCAGGGGTGGCACGAGATGCCGCCGCCGCGGGCGAAGCGGTGCCCCGAGAAGTTTGCGCGCAGAGATTCCTTCGCCCATGTCGCGCCGCCCGCGCTTGCCTCGGCGCGCGGGGGGCCCGGGGCAGAGTGGGCTCGGCTACGCGACGGGGGCGCTGGGCGAGGGGCCTGCCGTCGTCACCGGCGATGGGCTTCTAGGACAGTCTCGGCGCTTCCCCGCCCTAAGGCGAGTCGCCCGACGACCCAGCAGACGGCCAGTTGCTGCGCCCAGGCAAGGATGCCCGGCCGATTGGGCTGAAATGCTGCCGCGACAAGTCGGTGGCAGCCGCGGCCGCTTGATCCATGCGTGAAATGGCGCAGCGGTCCAACAGCTTGAACCAGCACGACTTCGTTCCAGGCCGCGCGTTCGTCGGGAACGTCGTCGGCCTTGATCTCCAGGCGCGGGAGGGGAGCGCGTGGGCCTCGCCCCCCGCTAGCTGCAAACTGGCGCCGTCCCAATAGTGGCCCATGCTGATGGCTTTCAGCTTCGAGCAGGCGTTCCCGAGCGTAAGTCATCCGCGGTTCCTGCTCTGTCTCGGCGCTCTGATTATCCTCTGCGGTTTCTCTTTAATGTCATGAAAGACATGTGCGTTGTCAACATGTGTTGGTTCTGCCAGGGCGAGGAGTGCGTCCTCTTGTACATGCTGGTGGCGGGGGCGCTGGAGGCCTGCCAGTTGTCGGGCACGCTCTCCTTGGTCGCGAGCAACCTGTTCTATGAGGACATCGTCGCCACCATCGTGCATCCAGATCTCGGGACGCCCAGGGCACGCGCAGATGACGTCGGTGCCATGATCGTGGACATTCGTGGCTGGCGCGCTCTTTGCAGCTTCAAGTGGGCGGCCATCCTCGCCGGATTCCGGCTGAAACGCTCGAATCGCGTCGTCGCCCCATTTGCGCAACCCTTGGCCCCGTTGGTGGTCGAGCAGACGACGCGCATCCTGATTTGCGCATGCGCCGCTTGGCCAAGGTCATAATTGCTGGCCAGGTCGTCTATCTCGGTGCACGGTCAGCCCAATCGCGGTGCTCGAGGACATCTGGTCGCCAGTGTTTGCTATGATGTCGGATTCTGTGAATGGGTTCTTGAAGACCGGGGCTGACGCGCTGACTTCCTTGTTCTTCGGCCGGAAACGGGCGCCCCCGTCATGTAACACAACATGCAGTACTACGACGTCCCCCTGCCCGTGGCTACCCGCGGGAGATGCCAGTTTGCATCGGCGTGGCGTCTCCCTGCCAGCATTCTCAGCCATGCCGGGCGGTTCGGCATGGGCGTGCTGGGCAGCCCTGTTTTTCTAAGCTTCGAAGCGACGAGCGCTGCCACTTTGATGAGGGCGCCCCGCCTCACGATAGACCGGCGGCGCGACGGCCTCCGTCGTCTGCAGCGCGCCGTTGAGGAGGCGAGCATTGGGGACGCATGGTTCTTCACGCGACAACTAGCGCCGTCATGGTGGGAAAACGATAGCATTGCGCTGCGCTTTGAGGAGGCTGCGAAGGGCTTTGAGGGCCACCCGGAGCTCAGGGCAGGCGGGGGAGCTTGTCTCGTCGCAGTGGCCGCCGAGGCGGGGGGCAGGTGGGGGACTGGCAAAGCTCGACCCCCAAGCTGCCTCCCCGCTGCCCTGAGTTTGGCGGAGAGCACGAAGGGGGGGGGCGGAGGGCATCCACGGTGCGGCAACCTGCAACGCCGGGAGCGCTGGCCGGGGCGCTTCACCCTGCTGCTGCAGAGCGCCCTTTCTCCTGAGCCGGCTGGCGGGCTTCAGACATGCGCGTCCGTGGCCCATCTGACCAAGCGGCTCAGGAAGTGGTTCGGTGTGGAGGTGGGTGGTGGGGGCATCGATTGAGCCGCTCTGAAGACTGACTCGGGCGTCCTGCCCGTTGCATGGCGGTCGGCCGTGCTCAAAGGCTGGCTGGGCGGGTGGTGCGCCGCCGGCTGCATGAGACGGGGGCCGGGGGCAGGATGCATTTTCGGTCGTCACGGGCGCAACAGCAGCCCAATCAATTTGTGCATAGTTTGTTTCAGATCCACTGCAATTACAGCCGTAGCAGTAGGCGTGCCCGTCCCTGACAGCTGCTGGATTCGTCTCGGTTTACTGCCTCGTAGGGTAGATTCGGCTCCGAACTTCGTGTTTGCTGTCTCCTGCCATCCATTTGTTTCGCATCGTCGCCCAGCGGGCCCCAACACGGAAGGAGGTTCGGCCCGAGGAGGTTGATGAGTTGGCAGCGGCAGTTTGGAATGCAATGCGCCTTCCCTACATTGACAAACAAGTGGCCTTGTGGAGGTAAAGGTAAGTTAGCTTGTTGGTAGGACTTGTGACTTTTCTGGGCACGCTGGACCTCCTTCTCCTCCTCCTCCTCCTCTTTCTCCTCCTCCCCTCCCATATCGTCATCACATCCGTCTTCCTACTCATCATCGTCATTCATTTCATTACCTCTCTTCCGCTATCATCATCACCCACTTCCTCCGCAGCGTCCTCATCATCACATCCCCGGCTCCCTGTCTTCTCGTTGTTCGTTTGGTGTTCCTCTTGTTTTGCACGTTCTCTTCCTATTCGCCCGTCTCTCCCTCATATCCTTCCCGTTTGGCGTATGGTGGTTATTTTCCTTATATGCTTCCTATTTCAGATTTACCCTCTTCAACACTAGTTTCTCATGTTCTTTCTACCAATGGTCACCCTTCTCCTCCTTCCCCTCCCGCTCCTCCTCTTGCTTCTCCTTGTTGTCTTCCTGCCCCTTCTCCTCCTCCTCCTCCTCCTCCGCCTCCTCCTCCCTGTCCTTCCTGTCACCTTGATCCTTCTCATTGTTCTACGTCGCGGTCGTCGCTCTCCTCGTGCTTACCCTCCTTCTTGAGCTTATTCTCGCACCCATCCCATAAGTCTCTGAGGGTCTGGCCACCCCCGGAGGCCTCCAGAAGGGTGTTGCCCCTATGCGTTCGTGACGAAGGCGTTGCCCCCATGCCTTCGTTACCAGCCCAGGTTCTTTCAGTTTTCAATTCCCAACCAAACTCCTCCTCTTCCTCGCCCTCCTCTGCCGCCTGTCGCCGCTGCGGTCTCCGCCTGTACGTCACGACATCGCCGTGGAAAGTGCAAGAGGCGACGCTAAGCTTGTTAGGGGTCGGACACCTAAGTCGCTGCTGCTGGTTTCTGGGCATCAGAACGCCCTAGATTGTATTACCTTGATGCGGTAATCTTCTCGCCCACCAGGGGCGCCAGAAGTCACATCGCGGTGGGGCTGGGCGCACACTACTCACACCCAAAACTGTCCATAGGACCCCCCAGGTCTGGTGTTGTAGTGTTTGTGGGGCGGCCGCAGATAAGGCTCTTCGGTCCCTCAGGAGTAAATGCATGCATACATGGTCCAAACACATGCAACGAGGATCTCGACAGGATTGCACGAGGCTTGCAGCCCAAAGTACCGAGTCGAGCAGAGCAGTCGTTTCGCCGTTCGAACCTTCCCAGCCAGAGGTAAAGTTCAGCAACAACGGCACTTGCATCGCAACGGGGTCCACTCCGCTCCATTCCACTCCTCCCTGTGCTCCCATCGCCTCTGTCGCCGCCGCTATGCTCCGAAGTACAACCTTCCGCGCCCTGCAGCCGCTGCGGCTCGAGCCGAGGGCCGCCGAGTGAGCCGAGCTGACTCCTGCTCCGGGAGGGCAGCTCGCGTTGCGCCGCGGGGCCGCGGAGGGTCTCGTCGTATGCACCGCGTCGTCTGGTCGGCCACGAGAGCCGAGGACTTCGGCGAGGAAGTTCTGCGTACAGACGCTCCAGCGCCTCACAGGTTACTGGACTCCGAGCCCCGCGGCCCACCAGACGTCTTGGTGCCTACGTCGGGCCCCTCCCCGAGCCGCGTGTCTCCCGGGGCGGCCGCTGGGCCCCCCCGACCTCGGGCGGACTGGCTCGTTCGTGCCAGATCCTCCCCGACACCTGGCGTCCGGAACAAACAGGTCGGATGTTAGTTGTTGTGGTTGTTGTTGTGGTGGTTGTTGTTGTGGTTGTTGTTGCGGTGGTGGTTGTGGTCGTGGTTGTGGTTTTGGTTGTGGTTGTGGTTGTTGGTGGTGGTGGTGTTGTGGTTGGTGTTGTTGTAGTTATCGTTGTCGGTGTGGTTGTTGGTGTCGTTGTTGGTATTGTTATCGTTGTCGTTGTTGTTTTTGTTGTTGGTGTTGTTGTTGCTGCTGTTGTTGTTGCTTATGTTGTTGCTTTAGTATCAAAATGTGTTGAACCTCTTGGGGCCCTCGCCGGGCCCGAGCGCCGTCAGAGAGCTCCTCGGGATGAAAAGGCGGCCCCTGGGGAGAGGATCGGGACGTCGGGGGGCCCTGTGGAACAAATCAAGGCATCGCCCCCCTGCATGGGCTGGGCTTTTTCTTGCATTTCGGCTTCTAGGAGCTGGCTTACAGGAGCCTGAGCCAGAGGATGCCAGGGCGGGCCTGGCCCGAGAGGGCCGGCCGCGGGGGAGGAAGGGAAGGACCCCAGCGCAGGACCGCGCCTCGGGCTCCTCCTCCTCCTCCTCCTCCTCCTCCTCCTTCTCCTCCCCCTTCTCCTCCTCCTCCTCCTCCTCCTCCTCCTCCTCCTCTTCCTCCTCTTCCTCCTTCTCCTCCTCCTCTCCTCCTCCTCCCTCCTCCTTCTCCTCCTCCTCCTCCTCCCCCTCCTCCTCCTCCTCTCCTCCTCCTCCTCCTCCTCCTCCTCCTTCTCCTTCTCCTCCTCCTCCCCCTTCTCCTCCTCCTCCTCCTCCTCCTCCTCCTCCTCCTCCTCCTCCTCCTACTCCTCCCCCTCCTCCTCCTCCCCCCCCCGGGAGAGCTCGGCGGGGCGCGAGCACCCCTCCCCCCCCCGGCTGGCGGTGGTCCTGGCGGCCCGCCTGCGCGCGCGCGCCCGCGCCCCGAGGGCGATGGACGGCTGATGCGCTCGGGGCGGGGCGGGGGCGCGCAGGCCGCCTCGGGCGGGCAGGGGCGCGGGCGCGCGGGCGAGCCCGGCGCCCCGCCGGGCGCGGTGGGCGCTGGCGGCCGCGGCGGCAGGGCCGCGCGCGTCGGCGAGGGCGGCGGGTGGGGCGCAGACGCGGCCGGCGGAGGCACGAAGGGGTCGTGCGCGGGCCGCCGATCCCTGGGGGCCGGCTTGAGCTGGGTCGACCTGCACTTCTCATGCAATGTCTACGTATATGTACGACAGCATGTACATACGTATGCATGTATGTGGGCATGCATGTATGAATGAATGAAGGTATGTGTGTATGTGTGTATGTGTGTGAATGTATGTATGTAAGTGCGTATGTATGCATGCATGTATGTATTGTGTACGTACGTCCGTATGTGTGTATGTATGTATGTATGGATGTCTGTCTGTCTGTCTGTCTGTCTGTCTGTCTGTCTGTCTGTCCGTATGTATGTATGTGTGTATGTATGTATGTATGTATGTATGTATGTATGTATGTATGTATGTATGTATGTATGTATGTATGTATGTATGTATGTATGTGTATGTGTGTATGTATATATGTATGTATGCATACATGCATGCACGCATGCTTGCAGGCATGCACACATTCATGTCTGTATGTATGCATGGATGCATGTATGTATGCATGCATGCATGCATGCATGTATGTATCCATTCATGTATGCATGTAATTGTGTATGTTTGTATGCATGCATACATGCATGCATGCATGCATGCATGTTTGCATGTTTGCATGCATGTATACATGCATACATGCATGCATGCATGTATGTATGTATGCATGTATGTATGTATGTGTGTATGCATGCATGCATGCATGTATGTATGCCGACATGTATGTATGTGTGTATGTATGTAAGTATGTATACATGCATGCATACATGCATGCATGCATGTACGTATGCGTGTATGTATGCATGTATGTACGTAGGCGTGTATGTAAGTATGTATGTATGTATGTATGTAGGTAGGTAGGTAGGTCGGTAGGTAGGAAGGAAGGTAGGTAGGTAGGTAGGTATGCATGTATGTGTGTATATATGTATGTACGTACGTACGTACGTACGTATGTATGTATATATGTATGTATGGATGTATGTATGTATGTATGTATGTATGTATATATGTATGTATATATGTATGTATGTATGTATGCGTGTATGTATGTATGTATGTATGTATGTATGTATGTATGTATGTACGTAAGTATGTATGCATGTATGTATGTATGTATATATGTAGGTAGGTATGTATGTATGTATGTATGTATATATGTATGTATGTAATGTATATATGTGTGTACATATGTATGCATGCATGCATGGATGTCGGGTCTGTGCTAGCGTGGTGGCGCAAGCCCCAGCCTCCCGGATCTCGGCGTGGGCTTGAGCCAGGGGTAACCACATATGTCCTTGGTCACAATGCGTCCCCATGTCTCACCGTCCTGGGGCCGGGCGAGAAGCTCCATGAGGCCGACCGCGGCGAAATGCCTCCGAGAAGGAGGTCCAGAGCGAGAATGCCCAAGCACACGCCGCGATCCCAGGGCCATCTGACGGTGTGTCTTCTGCTGTGCGCGGCCCGAGTGCACTCGGCCCCCCATTTCGTTTGCTGCCTGTATCCGTTCTTGATGGCCTCGGGGCCCGCAGACGGCCCCCCGCGGCCCGATAGTCGGAGAAGAGGGCGCCAGGACCGCAGCCGCGCACGCCCATCCCCCTTGCTCTTGGGGGTCTGGGAGTCGTTTCCGTGCACTCAGGCGACGCAGGCGTGTTGAGTGGAGACCTCCACGCCGAGGCACAGCTGGCAGCACCCAGTCCGCAGGGACGCTTCGTGTCCAGCTCCCGTTGCTGGACGGAACGCCAGGACTGCACAGGACAGCCTGCGGGATGCACGGCCCTCGAGTTCTCCGCCTTCCCCGCCCAGCATCGTCTCACCCATCCCAATCCCCCCACGGGGCCATACTGTCTCGGCCCCGCCATCCCTCCCCCCCGGGTTGGGACAGGGCCCGCGAAGCCCAATGGAGACAGAATCCATTCCCCCTCACGGCGGGGGTAAACATCGGCCAGTGGGGCCAAGGCCAGGCCAGTGGGTCAGGGGCAAAAACTATGGGGGAATAGGCTTGGGGGGGGGATCATCGACCCCCAATCGCCCATTCATCGCGGATAGGGGCCCGATTAGCCCAGTCCACCCCGCCCAGTACCGTGCGGACTCGCTATACGGGGGGGTTCAACGCCGATCTACTGGTAACGGATCACCGGTTCCAGCCCGATGTTTCCCCCCTGAGCTGGTCCCCCCAGTTCTCGTTGTCCCCCCGTGGGGCTGAGGATGGGTTGCGGGATGCCCGCCCGCTGCAAGGCGCCGGGCCGCAGCCGGCGGGGGCCAACGGCCACGCGCGCGGCGCGGGCGAGGGGGCCGCTGACGCACCTGCTGCCCCCGAGGGCGTGTTCGGCCGCTACCGCGGGCGGGGCGGGGGCGCCCGAGCGGGCAAGGCTCGCCGGCAGGGGGGGGGGGCCAGACCGCCTCAGAGTTTTTTTTTGTTGGCTTGGCAGGCTCGGGCAAGATTGCTTGCATGGCGTATCCCCCCTTCGCCGCCTCTTGAAGCGGCGCGGGGCCGAAAAAGGCGTGCAAGGGAGTTCCCACTTTCGTGAACTCCAGAGTTTCTTTCGGGCCTCGCCGCGTCCCCCCCCTCCATGCAAGCAAACTTGCCATACAATGCCGTTTTAAATACATGCTCCGCGTTCGGATAATGTATTAGCATGCAGGGACTTAGTATAAAAACAACGATGAACTCATGCATACATGTATTAATACACTGACCATGCATTAAAAATCATATATGTTAAAAGATCATATGTATTAAAGACTGTCCTGTAATATGTAGGAACACTGCCTCCCAAGCGTCGTGAACAAAATCACGGCGGACCGTCTCTGGCAGTGTTCGGCCTGTTGGGGGCCCTCGCAGTGCCCCTGGAGAGGGATGGACGGCAGGTCCCCTGGAAGGGGTCCAGACAGTCTTCGCGAGGGCCCACGCCGCGAAGACATCACAGGGGGTCTGGTGCTGCGGCGCCTTGCAGCCAGCATGGCGAGGGGACTGGCTCCGAGGGGCGGGGAGGTTCGACCCGCCATCCCCCACTCCTCGACAGCGGGGGCCCTGGCGCCCCAGCCTGCCAAGGAGCGCACGGTGCTGCCAACTGAGGTCTCCCTCGCTGCCAGCAGCGCTGTCCCAGCCGCCGCTGCTGTGTTCACCAAGGCTGCGCGGGCGTTGAGTTCATCGCCGACCCCACCCTCAGCCAGTCAGTCCCTCCGTGTCGTCAGCCCCCGGGGGTGCTGGCGCCTTTCTGTCGGCGGTCGACGCCTTGTCCCTGCGGCGGGTGTCGCGCCAGGTCGGCGCAGCGGCGACGCCCAGCGTGGGCGTGCAGGGCTGCATGCCGCCAGCGGCCGGAACCCGCCAGTGTCGAGTGGTCTCCCCGTGCCCCAGGCATCCGAAGGACTAACGTCTGCACTCTGGGCGGTGTCCTCCAGCTGCAGCCTTTTCGGGCCCCGCGGCCATCAAGTGTGGATCCAGGGCGAAGACCTACTCCCAGAGCAGCGGCCGAGACCACTGGGGCCGCGCATCGGAGAAACCAGTGCTAGTGGCCACCTCTGCGCTAGTGGCAGGACGACCAAGCAGCTCACATCGCCGACAAGTCACAGACTTGGTACACAGGGGCTTTCACAATGAACAGTCAGTCAACCAAGGCCCCCCGCGAGGGCAAAGCAGCGATTTTACCGCAGTCAGGGCTGCAGCCATTTCAGCCATGAACACCATCTTTCGCCTGTTCGCTGCACGAACGTGAAGCAATACTGGGGAGCCATGCTCGCGTGGCCGAGGTGAGATCTCCAGAGGTCGTCTCCAGATGGTGCCCGTGCGCAGGCTTCGGGAGGCCCGGGAAGGGCCAGACGCGCACCAGAGACCTCGATCCTCGGCCACTCCTGGGCGACATGGCCCGTTGGGAAGATCGCCCGCTGAAGCCTCCAGGGGCAAGGTTGCTCTTTCCTTGCTCCACGGCCATGGGGGAGCCCGTCTCCAGAGAACTCCCGGGGAAGGGCCAGAATCATCTCGAAGACTTCGTCCCTCGTTGCTCCGACGGTCGGGCTGTGGTACGACGATCGAGGTCAATGGTTTTTTGTTGGTGCCGCTTTCGGGCCTCGGGGGTGTCTCTCGTCGCCGCGGCTGGTTTCGCCGCGAGGGTCTGACCTGGACACAATCGCTGGACAGGTCTTGGGGTCGATTTGCGAAGGGGACCCAGAGATCCAGCGGCCCGACAGTAACATGCGATGCGGCCCCGATGTTGCCGAGGGAGACGTATTTCAGGCTGCGGGGCCATAAGGGCAACGATCCAGGATGCAAGACAACAGAAATGTGTCGAGTGGCCCGCGGGCCCACGCATTGATCACGCGTTGTTTTGTTGGCTTGTCTGACATTTTGTTTGTTGCCCGAGGCGTCTTTTGGGGATGGCGGGACGAGGGCGCTCATAACGAGCGCCTGGAGAAGCAGCATGTGACGGGTGCATGGCGCAAGAGGATGTGGAGGTGAGCAAGACGGAAGACGTTGAGGGAGGAGGCGGGTGAACGATGATGATGATGATGCTGCTGCTGCTGCTGAGGAGAAGGAGGAGGAGGAGGAGGAGGAGGAGGAGGAGGAGGAGGCGGAGGCGGAGGCGGAGGAGGAGGAGGAGGAGAGGAGGAGAGGAGGAGGAGGAGGGTGGGGAGTATGCGGAGGGGCTTTGAGACGAGACGGCTCAAGCACGCAAACGCTTATCCAACGCGAAAAATGTGTGTGTGTGGGGGGGACATCAGGTAATCCAGCTCGCAGCATGAGGGGGGAGAGGCTGATTTGCAGGACCAAGGAGAAACATACTTGCATACGTTGCATGTCAAGAAGAGGCCGAGCAGGAGGAAGCCGAGAAGGAGGAAGGGGGGAGAAGGAGGAGGAGAAGGAGGAGGAGGAGGAGGAGCAGGAGGAGGAGGATCAGGAGGAGGAGGAGCAGGAGGAGGACGAGGAGGAGGAGGAGGAGGCGAGGAGGAGGAGGAGGAGGATGAGGAGGAAGAGGAGGAGGAGGAGAAGGAGGAGGGGGGGCAGGCGGAGCGAGGGGGGGTGGGGGCGAGGGAGGGCGGGGGGCGAGTCGGGATGACGGCACTAGGATGAGGGAGAGCGAACGCCGCAGGTAGGAGGCGGGCGATACGACGAAGGGACGAAACAAGTGCATTCGAAGGAGGAGGAGGAGGAGGAAAGGCGGAAAGACTTGAGAAAGAGAGAGAGAGAGAGAGAGATAGCAACAAATAATGAGAGTGAGAGAGACAGAGAGAGAGAGAGAGAGAGAGAGAAATAGCTACAGAGAGAGACAGAGAGAGAGAGAGATTTATACTCAATACAGAGAGATAACAAAAAAGAGGGAGAGAGATAGAGAAAGAGAGAGAGAGATAAACACAGAGAGAGAGATAATGATATACACACGTATATATATATATAGAGGGAGAGAGAGAAAACAGAAAAGAGAAAGAGAGAGAGAGAGCGCTTGCGAGAAGTGCGCGCACGTCCCCCCCCCCAAAACGGGATTGTGGGAGATGGGATGCTTTTGTGCGCGCTTCGCGATGCCCGTGTCCCAGCCCCCCCGCCCTGCCTCGGCTGCGCCGGAGAGTGAGCTCCTTTCTCGAATTCGACGCCCCGCACGGCCCCCGTTCAAAACGGGGGTGGTGGGCGGTGCAAACCCACGGGGGATCGCTCCGCGATGCTGAGCATCGCATCGTCGCCGCGCGATTGAAATATCAAGCGGAGACCCCTTGGTTATGCGTCGAGCGCGCGTCGCGCCGTGTGCGGTGGCACAGCAGCGCAACTTCGACGAAACTATTCGCGTTCCGGTCGGCGAGCGCGCCTTGCAGATTATTGGTGCGCCGCCTCGGCGATTGGCTCGGCGACGAACATGTCTGCGCTGGAGTCGGCCCGCGGCGGCATGCAGCTTCCTCGCTCGTCTGGGTAGCACGCGCGCGCACGGGCGAGGATTTGCGGGGGTGCAACCCTGGAACGCACCGCATCGCGCTGGTATCGGCACTCGCCGCCAATCCGACCCCGCGCGCTACTGAAGCGCTCGAGCGCGCGGCGGCGGCGGCAGCGTTCTCGGCAAACGATGTTCGCGCGGCGGTCGGTGCGCGGCGCCGAGCGGGCTGGCGCCTCGCTGCGCGGCTGGTGACGTGCGAGCGCGCGCGGGGGCCCCTGCGGCTGCGTCGCAACGGCGTCGCACACGCAAGCTATCGCTCCGCAGCCGCTGCGCCGGGGGGCTGGGGGCTGGGCTAGAAGACGTCAGCTGCAGCCGCGTTGTTTGCGCTGGGGACGGCGCGCGGCGCCGACCAGCTCCCTTGCTCTCCTGATTAGCATCGCGCGTTGCGTCGGGGACGGCGCGCGGCGCCGACCAGCTCCCTTGAGGTCGGCGCACGACAAGGCGCAATTTGCAGTCGCCGCGCAAGCGCCGCGAAGAGTGGGAGGGGCTGCGTGAGAAGACGTCAGCAGAGAGTGCCGCTTGGGAGCGGCGCCTTCGGGACGCGCCGGGATGCGCCGCGTGCGACCAGCGGGCGCGCGCGGAAGTGCTTTCGGGGCGCGCCACAATGCGCCGCGCGCAAATGGGCACGCGCGAGAAAACCTTCGGGGCGCGCCGGGGTGCGCCGCGTGGGCGCGCCTGGGTGCGCCGCGTGCGGGCGGGCGCGTTCGGACGTGCTTTGGGGCGCGCCAGAATGCGCCGCGAGGGAGCGGGAACGCACGGAAGCGCCCTCGCGCCAGAGAGCGCCGCGCGCGGGCCGGGGCGCCCTCAGGGCGCGCTCATGAGCGCCGCGCGCGAGCGGGCAAGCTCCGAAGCGCCCTCGGGGCGCGACAGAGTGCGCCGCGTGCGAGCTAAAGAGCGCCGCGCGTTACTGGGCGGTCACGAGAGCGTCCTCGGGGCGCGCCGGGCAGCGCCGCGTTAGAGCGGGCGCGCGCCGCGGAAGCGCTTTCGGGGCGAGCTCACGTGCGCCGCGTGCGGGCAGGTTTGCACGGAAACTTGTTCGGGGCGCGCCAGAGTTTGCCGCGCGCGAGCGGGCGCGCTTGTGAACGCCCTCGGTGCGTTTGTGGCCAGGCGCTGCTCCCCCAGTGGAATTCCCAAATTTTGATCTTGAAATTGTGGAGCTCCTTAGAACACTTCCAGATGACCCCGCGACACCGACTCGCTCAAGACTAGGGGTCTGTAGATTGTGCCACGCACAAGGGGAGGAAGGCTTAGCCCGCCTTTCGCACCCTTTGGAGGCGGGCGAGCTAACTTTCTCCGCCGGCGTAGTGCATCAGGCTCTCCGGTGAACGCTTCGGCTACTAGTCGCTCGCTGTTTGAGGACTGTCAGGACCGGCGCCCGCTCCAGAGATAGAGCAGGAGAGGGAGAGAAAGAGAGAGAGAGAGGGAAAACAACGAAACAAACAACAAACATGGAGAAAGAGACAAGCAGACAAAATGAGGAGTGACAGGACGAGGAAGGGAGAGGAGAGGAAGGAGGAGGGAGTGGACGCGGGGCGCTCGGGGAGTCCGAACTTGCCGACCGACCAGAACCACCCGTGTCGCCGAGGGTGTCGGAGCCGACTCCGAGCACCCCCCCCCCTTCCTTCGGCGCCAGCTCCCGCAGAGGCGGCGGGTCCGCCGCAGGCGGAGGCGGTGCCAGAGGGCCAGAGCCACGGCAGGAGCTCGGGTCGCGCCCCCCCCCCCCCCCTCGTTCTCGTGCGGCCCCTCCTCCACCGCCCCCTCTGCGTCCCCTCGCCCCCCCCCCGCCCTTCAAGTCGCCGTTTCATGTCACAGAGAAACGGCACCCCAAACTTCGGACGCCCAGCCGAATCGAGCTTGAAAACCCAGTTGCCCTCGCCATGCTCACTCGGGCAGCGCAGGAAACGCTAGACGAAGACAACGCGGTAGCAGTCCAGAAGCATTCGCAGCCGCCACCGCCGCATAGGCGCACACAGACGCAGACCCCCAGTCAGATGCGATGGTCCCCCCCGCGTTTTCCACAGAGAGCCGACGTACTTATTTGTTCTGTGTACGGGGTCCCTGGAAATCCCGATCTCTTTCCCCGCGGCCGGCGTCTTATCCTGACCCGTTTTTGAATGGCCCACGGGGCCCGCAGTCGCCTCCAGAGGCCGAAAGTTGCCAATTGTCTTCCGTCGTGCTTTGACGCGAGGAGGTCTGCATGGGCTGGCAGGCCGGGGCGTGAACCAGGAACAAGATTCGCCCCCGCCACCAATGTAGCGGAGGCTGGCCCTGCACCCCCGAGCCGTTGCTTGATCGTCCTGGGGCCCAGCGGGGGTCCCCAGAGGCCGAAGGTGACGACGAACTGCTTTCGTTTCGATACGCCGCAGGTCTTTGGGCGACCGAGTGCCCCCCAGAGGTCTGGAGCCCTTTCCGCTGATTCGTTTCATCCCGAGCCTTTCGAGTTGGCCCCGGGGCCCGGCCATGGGGGCCCGCACGCATACCCCAAAAATGAAAGGAGCCCCCGTCTCGAGTCTCCGAAGCCACAGTGGTCTGGCGTGAGCCCTTGCGCTCCAGATTCATGGACCTGCTGGGCTGCCTCAAACCTCGATTGGAATTTTGACTCAGCCCTCGTGGGGGGTCAGGGCTCCCCCCCCAGGATTGAGTCGGGCATGTCCCTCTACAGGAGGAATGTTCGAAAATCGTCAAAAAAAGGAGAGGGGGGACGATTTTCGACTATCTTTGATTTGACCATCTTTGAAATCTTTTGGCTATTTTATATGTTTCGTCCAGAATCCGCCTGTCGGAGGACATGCCGGGGAGGGGGGGAGGGGGGGAGCGGGGGAGGGGGAGAGGGGACAAGCTAGGTGCGCTCGCGTCATATCTGATATCCTACCCCTCCCTCCCATCCCTTACCATGGCGCAGATCCCCTCTCTACTCGCACAGTCGGATGTCGAGCAGGGCAATGATCCCGAAAGGGTACGCGATGCATTGTAGAGCACGGCATGGCATGGCGTAGAAGAGCACCGCAAAGCGTAGTATCAACCTACACGCCGTGGCATGGCACGGAAAATGACGCTAGCGCTGCAGCGGGAGCACGAATCGAAACGAGCGGAAGCGCGGAAATGAGGCCAGCGCTGCAGCGGGAGCACGATTCGGAACGAGCGGAAACTTCGGAACGAGCGGGGCCCGAAAATGAGGCTGGCGCCTCAGCGAGAGCAGCATCATTTTGACAAAAAAATTCAGGCGAAAACCCAACTCCGGGGAAATCTGTGTGTAAAAAAGTTAACAGTACGCCGGGGGGGGGGGGGGGTCGGACACTGTCAAACCGTCATCAGGGGAAGAGGAAGAGTAGTATATTCATATTGAGTAATTGTGGAGAGGGGGGAGGGGGGAGAGAGGGGAGAGAGGAGGGAGGGGCGAGAGGGGAGAGAGGGGGGGGGGAAAGGGGGGAGAGGGGGAGAGCGGGAGAGGGGCGACCTCTCCCCAGGAGCGCAGGCGCGCTGCAGCTGGCCGCCCCGCAGAGCGCGGCCAGCCCCCCCAGGAGGTTTGGGCCCGGCGCCGGCCAGGCCCGCGCCGGCCCGGCCCGGCCCGGCGCGGTGCCCGGGCCAAGGAGCCTCGGCGGCGAGCAGCGAGGCCTCCCAACAGGGGTGCGGGCCCCAGACACGGTGGCGTCGTGAAAAGATCCGGACGGGAGGTTCTTCGCTGTTTTCGCCGGGCCTCGGGTCGGTCAACAGGACTCAGGATGAAAAACCGGCCCCCGGGAAAAGGTCTGGACTTCCGGGGACGCCGCCCTGAAATCAGGACGTCGCGTGTCTGGGGCAGGCACCCAGTCCAACACATTGAGAGACTCAAGACGGAGGGTTTTCGCAACGTGCGGCCTCCAGGGGCCCTCGTCGGGCACCGGGGGCTATGGAAATCATCATAGCATCAGATCGGCGGGTCGGGTCTGAGTATCGCGCCGCATCGCCGATGCATCGGCCATGCCGCTCGATGTGGAGCCCGGATCGACGGCGCTGGTGCATCGCCGACGTCGCCGGTGCATCGGCGATGCGGCGCGATCCTTCGGCCCGATCTACTAGGACCCCAGTTGGGGGGCCTGTATACAGAAGGGCTCCCAATGTATTCTTGGTTGCTGCTGTCCACGCTTGGCGGTTCCAGCCTTGCTGTCCAATCCTGGTGGTTCCCAAAGTTGGCGGTTGATAAATAGCATCGTTGGATGTCTGGGGCTGTCGGCGTTCCCTTTGGTCCTGGGAGGATGTCTCGCCTGGGGATGCCGTCTGGCAGGTGCGTCTCGCCGAGAGCTTTCCCGGGCTGCCCGCAGCGTCCCGAGCGGCCGCAGGAGGTCCGAGCCAGACAGCTCTTGGCATGCTGGGGGCCCCCGCCGGGCCCCGGGACGATCGAAAAACGACTGAGCGACCAGCCTTTGGGAATGGGTAGGGGGCCACATGCGAACCCTACCCCTGCCCCCCACGATTTCTGAGGGAGAGGGTGGGGTCGCTTCGTTCGGGAGCTCCCGTGCGAGGTGAACCCCAATCTCCCCCTCGGAAATCGTGGGGGGTAGGGGTAGGGTTCGCATGTGGCCCCCTAATGGGCCCAGACCCCTGGGGTCCACGTTGGCAACCAATTGGCGACGACGGGGATCCGGGGTATCGGGCCAGACGAGATGGGGACTGGGAAAGGGGGGGGAGCAGACCTTGACCTTCCAGGAGGGCTACAAGAAATAGCTCCTGGACCCGGGTACCCAAGTTCCAGTGGAGGTTTTCTATGTTTCAGCACTCCGGAAGGTCAGGGAAAGGGGGGTGCGAAAGTAGAGGATTTCGGCTCCGCCGCTGGGCGCGTCTGGCCGCGTCTTGCGCCGGCATCGGCCAGGAAAGGCAGCTGCTTAACCCTTACCTTCCAGGAGGGCCAGAAAATAGCACCAGGACCTCGACACCGAAAACCCAGTCGAGGTTTTAAGCAGTCCAAGTAGGTCTATAGGTCTGGAGTGCTACTTTCCAGCACAATGGAAGGTCGGGCACGCTGATTCGCTACCCCCCCCCTTCCTCTCGTCCGACCCGAGGCTAGCCCAGACCTCCGGCGAAATGATGCCCTCTGTGCCGTCGTTGTTCCTCTGCTTCGGCCGCGGGCGAGTTTTGGTGTCATCGTGCGCCGTAACCGTCGCACACCACAGGGCACACATCGCGACTGCATCCACGGCCAAAGATGTTGGCCTGCTCTCGGCAGCATCGTTGTCCAATCGGGGCCACAGCCCGGGCGGAGGGGGCAATCGCACCAAGAGAGACCCTGAGCCAGTTCCGCGTGGATCCTTTTGCCTAGCGGCCAGCTGTGGGCAGTGCCGCTGCCGCGACACGAGGCTCACTATTGCCGAGACCGCAGAGAGCTCCCACCTCCAGGGACACCTGCAGTCAAGGAGGTCTGTCCACTTGGA
>CAUYUJ010015728.1:92500-95000 GCA_963575745.1 Prorocentrum cordatum
CGACTACGGCGACGAAGACGACGACCACGACGACGACGAAGACGACGACTACCATTACTTCCATCACTCCTACTACTACTGCCACTACTACTACTACTACTATTACTACTACTACTACTACTACTACTACTACTACTACTACTACTACTACTACTACTACTACTACTACTACTACTACTACTACTACTACTACTACTACTACTACTACTACTACTACTACTACTACTACTACTACTACTACTACTACTACTACTACTACTACTACTACTACTACTACTACTACTACTACTACTACTACTACTACTACTACTACTACTACTACTACTACTACTACTACTACTACTACTACTACTACTACTACTACTACTACTACTACTACTACTACTACTACTACTACTACTACTACTACTACTGTTTGCACTGTTCTGCTCATTATTACTATTGCCACTGCTATTCTAATGGCCCGTCCCGCCACCGTGCCTGGGTTGTGTGTGTGATGGGCCTCTAGGGTGTTTCCCTGGGGATGTCGCCGGAGCCCTTTCGGGAGCCTCTTGGGGCCGCTTTGAAATCTCTTGGGGACCATGTTGGGGAGTTTCGGTGGGTGCACTAAAATAAGTGTCCACACGCGTCTCGCCAAGACCTTGAGTCATTCAAGTACGTCGGACCAACATGTATACCCCCCTTCCCCTAAATTCAACGTTGACGGGCTTAGGCGGCAGGCCAAAGGCCAGGGACAAAATGTGGACACTTCATCTTTGGGTTTGGGGGGGAGGGGCGCGACGCAAGGGCATCTCGCATTTGTGGTTGTTATCATGTTGCATCGCTTTCCCGTCATGGGTGTGGACATTTTTTGTCTGGGCACCGCTGGGGCGCCTTAGAGAGCCTCTTGGGGGTCTGTTCGGGCCTCTTCGGGGCCTCATGGAGCATCCTTGGTGCACCCTGGGGGATTATCAGGGCGGAAGGATACGATTGTCGGTTCGTGCTCCTCCTCGTGGGCCCGTCTTTGGGCTGTGTTCGGGCCGTTTTGGGCACCTCTGGGGCTGTCTTGTAGATGTGCGTGTGTGCGTGTGTGCGTGTGTGCGTGTGCGCGTGTGGGCGTGTGGGCCTGTGGGCGTGTGTGTGTGTGTGTGTGTGTGTGTGTTTGTGTGTGTGTGTGTTTGTGTGTGTGCGTGTGCGCGTGTGGCCGTGTTGGCTTGTGTGCGTGTGCGTGTGTGCGTGTGCGTGTGCGTGTGTGCGTGTGCGTGTGCGTGTGCGTGTGCGCGTGCGTGTGCGTGTGCGTGCGCGTGCGCGTGTGCGTGTGCGTCTGCACGTGCGCGTGCGTGTGCAGGTGCGCGTGCCAAGGCCTGGGGATTCGATCCCGGCCGAGTCTAGAGTCGGGTGCGTTTCCATCCGAGTCGGGAAGAGTTTCCACCAGAGTCGGGAAGATGCCAGGTATCCAGACACTTCGCGTACGTAACCCCCTTCAGCCCATCCAGAAACGATGCCCAGACGAGTTGCCCTGACCAGGGATGTGGAGGTGAACGCAGAGGAATGATGGGCTGGGTAAGACGTCGTGCGCCGAGAGGGGGAGGATGGAGGAGGAATCGGAGGAGGAGAAAGACGAGGAGCAGGAAGAGCCAGAGCCCAAATCGAGTCGTCAACGAAACACCGAAAACGCCAGAGAAACTGGAGACGACGCTGACCCAAGCCACCGAAACCGAATCGGGGCGGTCGAGCGAGAAAGCAGGCCTGGCCCGAGCGGGCTGCCTGGGCGGCGCTACATTGCGCAGCATGCGTGGCTTCCCGCGCGCCGCTACCTAGTGATCAGCGGCGGGGACTCACCCTGCACCTTCTGCGGCGGAGCAGGATACTGAGGAGGACAGGGGACGAGGAAGCGGGGTGGAGAGGGGAGACGAACGACGCGCCCGTTCTGGGGTGGAACCCCGGAAGCACCTTGGCCAGAGCAGCCACGTGTGCCTTCTTGAGGTGCGCCTCCCCGAGGCATCCCGATCGAAGCTTGCCATTTGGGCTCACGCGCGAGTGAGGTGATAAGGACACAGAGCAGCGGCAAACTAGCGCATGCCCGACCTGCACCACCTGGTGGCCTCGCTCGGAGAAGCAGCTCATGCCAATGGGAGGGGAGGGATCGGCACGGCCACGCTCTCGGGCGGCTCACCCGACTCGGCCTCCTCTCCATCGACGTGAAGGGTTGACGCGGCCAGGAGCGCAAGCCCCCTTGTGGCGTCCGCTCCCTCGTGGAAGAAACGCCCTTTGCGCCTGGCACCCTCCAGATACATGGCAGCCCCGAGCCTGCGCTCAGGCGTGGGCTCACACAGTCCGTGCGAGCGACTCCGAAGAGAGCGAAGCGTGAGCTCAGTGCAAGCCGCACGATTGCACCCTCTGCAATATGACCTCGCTGGTGTCATAAAAAAACGCACAACTTGATGCTGAGACGAATTGGCAAGGGCCGCGCGCGGGCCGTTGGGAGGCCGTTCGCCCTATTCCTGGATCCAGGGATCAA
>CAUYUJ010015728.1:100000-117500 GCA_963575745.1 Prorocentrum cordatum
GCAATCTATGTGTATATATAGAGAGAGAGAGGTACATGGGGATGCAAATAACGAAAGAGAGAGAGAGAGAGAGAGAGAGAGAGAGCGGAAAGAGAAAGGGAGAGAGAGTGGGGCAGAGGAGAGAATTCTCGTCCCTCCGAGTGGTGCCCCACCCCCGCACAGAGTCATTCAAGCAACTCTGGCTCAGGCAGTGCTCCAGCGGGCGCCCCTTCTAGTGCCAGATAGAAGGAGCACTGGCTAGCACACGGATGGCGAAAATTTGGACCAGGTGCGAATTGTGCCGCCGTTGTGAATGGAATTCCAAGTTGCAGGCAGGTGGCCTCAAGCACCCGAAGTGCGGCGCCAGCACCTCCCTGTGCACCCTTGCTTCAAGGACGGTGCGATGCAGCCAGGGCTATGACAATGACACGCTTCATGATGCGCCCAGTGGAGATGAAGATGGTGCCCTCCCGCTTCCACATGCCCCCTGGGGTCCTCCGAGTTGGCAGCCGCAGCGCCCCCTCCCCCCCCCCGCGGAGCGTGAGCGCGGCGGCCGCGGCAGCGCGGGGGGGGGGGGGAGGGGGGGGCAAGGGCGGAGGCGGCGACGTCCAGGCCAATCGACTCCCCCAGGAGGTGGCCGAGCTGGTCCACGACCCCGCCCCCAAGAAGGTGCTCAGCACCACGGCCGCCATTGCTGGACCAGTGGCAGGGGCCGCTCCATCGTCTACTCCGCCTGCACCAGTCGATGCGCTGCAGCAAAACGGAAGGAGCAGCCAAGCGTGCCGGGCATTTACACGACCAAACAGTGAGTAAGTTCGCGCGCCTCCAAAGCAACCTGGCGGCCGCGGAGAGGGATGATCGGTACCTTGCGAAACAGCTGGCGGATGCCCTCAAGGCCAAACGCACGGTTGCGACGGCTTGCGCCGAGGCCGGAGGCGTGGCCCAGAGCGCAGAAAGTGGCCCAGGGCTCTCGGGCAGGCTGTTCACGATTGCGTGGGATGAGAAGTTCCCAATGAGCTGGGGCCCGTGGAGTGCGAGCCGTCGGCGAAGGAAGGGATGACCAACATCCAGAAGCAGGTGCAAAAGGCCCGCAACACCTTCAACGGCCGCGAGGATGAGATCAAACCCTGGCTTCGACAGGCTGATGAATACGAGCGCCACGTCACCGATCGCCTGCAGAAGAAGAGGCGCGCCAGCGATTGCTATGCATAGCGGCCCGCCACCTTGCCCCAGCAAGGGGCGGTCAAGGCTACCGTCGCACCAGAACAGTCGCAGGACGCCAATCTCTCGGAGGATACGTTTTAGGACAAGCAGCGGAAGGAGCAGGCGATCCAGGAGGGGACCAGGCGAAGTGCAAGGCGAAGCTCGGGGCCGCGAAGGCGCATGGCAAAGGCGCGACATCCGCCGTGTCCACGCCTACCGCCTGACGGTGTCGAGCGGGGACCCCACAGACGATGAATACTGTTCTCAGCTATTTTACGCCAACGTCACCTGCCTGACGCAACATGTGGTGAACGTATAGTCAGGAGAATGTTGCATCATTCGACCATTGCGCCCTGGTAGAGACTCGCGTGCGCAAGGAGTCGGCGATCAGGACGTGGGAGGATTCTGCTAGAGCGGCCCGCCGCTCCCCGAAAATAGTCCCCAGTGCCAAGAAGGCCCAGTCCAAAGAGGGAGGCGAGGTGTTTCTGTCTCGCAGACATCTTCATATACAGCAGCGATCCGAAGTTCGCGCAGCCGCCAAGTGCCTGCAGACCCCGAAGCAGTCGGCCTACGACGCTTTCAATCTTGCAGCAGCAGAGCAACGCGATTGTCCTGGTGGCCCGGTACTCGAACCTTTTCATCGAGATGACCCGGAGGCACACCGAGAGGTTCTACTGGCTGGGTGGCCTCCTTCGCGCTCTGAGGGCCCCGCGGCTCATCGCTGGCGGCTTCGACGCGACGCCCGCGGTGCTGCGGCGCGCCGCCTCCTGAAATGCAGCGGGCGGCTCGATCCGCGCGCCAGGTGGGGTCGATGGGACATGTGCCCAGACAGGGGGGATCAGGCACCATGATCGATTGCGGTCTCATGGGCCTAGCAGCATCATCCGCCGCGGAAGGTTTCGCAATTTTTCGCGACGCGGCATGGGAGCCCCAGTTGAGCGTTTCCTCCGAGAGCTACAGGGCAAACTCTTCAGACCCGCGAGCTCGCGCAGCCCCCGACGCCGCCCCGCCTTCCGAGGCCCGAGCGAGGACCCGCTCCTGGATCCAAGTTCAGCCAGGCTAGGCCCGTTGCGGCTGTTAAGCGCCAGGAGGCTCACGCTGGGAGGGTCGAGCGATTTCAGGAGGCGCGTGGGGGTGTTTTGGGGCCCCCTGATTTTCTTTGGGCGATCCAGCCCCAAGCTGACCCCAGTCCCAGTTGTTTCTCTGCGTCTCCCGGGGGGGGGGGGGGGCGGCGGGAAGGGGCGCGCGAGTTGGATGTGCGTTTTGACCCGCAGTTAGGTGCAGGTAACACAAGAAGCCTTACTCAGTTCGGGCGCGGACCGCGCATTGGTTGCACCCGGAGAGAATCTGGCCCCGATTAGTGCGAGCGTGAAGTCGTCGCGCGAGGACCGGCCCCCCCGCCCATCCGCTCGGTGGTTTCAGGAGGCCCCCATGGGGTCTCAACTTCTCCCTGGCCCCTTCTGGCAGGATGCCCCTTCTGTGCGTCGGCTCGACGGCGCCCCCGGCCCCGCGCGCGAGGCCCCCGCTGCGGCGCGGCCCGAAGCTCGGCGACAGGTGGGTTCGCAATCGGGCGCTGGGGCGGTGGCCGGCATCCCCCCTGCCCTCTCCTCCTCCGTAGCTTTTTTTTCGCTCGAGCCCGCTCGCGGCGCGCCCCCTGCTGAACTGCGCGCCGCGCGGGCGACTGCAAATGAGAAGGCGCGCCACGCGCGTCGCGGCCCCAGCCCCACTTCCCCCGCCCCCCCGTCGCGCAGGGGCCGCGCGCGCGGCTGGGCCCGGGCTCGTGGAGAAGCCCGCGAGGGGGTCGGCTCATGTCCGACAGCTGGCACTTCAGGATCAATGAAGCACGCGGCAGGGCCGAGCCCACGCTGCGCCGGCAGGAGCGCATCGCCGCCTGAGCAGGGGCAACGGACAGCGCCGGCGGCAGGAATATACCAAGGCATGTGCGGCCCTCGGCACCTCGAGACCAGATCGAGCTCACTTTCTCGCCGATGCAGGGCGCGAGGCTCCATGGGAACAGTGGGCGGCGGCATTGGCAGACCCGGCGCGGCTTGCAGCGCCGGTCCTGCAGTTTTACGCGCTGGCCGCGGAGAGGGTGGCGAGCCGTGCCCAGCGGGCCGCAATGCGCAAATGGATCAATGGTTATAAATCTTCGTCGCAAAACCCGAGGCAGACGGATGATGCAGAATCCCGCGCCGCCGCGGGGACAGGAAGTTGGAGCCCCCGCTTCATGTCCACCCCGCGTATACCATGGACCACAAAGCAGCAGCTTTCAACGCGCGATGGGCCCCAAGGGCCCTTGGGGCAGGTGGAGTTTGATAGGTATTGTGTTGGATTCGAGCAGGAGCTCGACTTGATTTCCATCCCTGAGCTCACCCCCGACCTCGTCTACGCCAGCGCCGAGGCCGCGAAGACAAGGACAGGCTCGGGGGCGGGCGCCCTGAGCCCCGCTGACTACCAGAGGCCTCTGCTAGGGGCCATCCCCCGCGGAAGTCCTCCTTTTGCGGCCCCTGCAGACCCAGCTCGTCGCGACTTACCTGACGTCCAACATGTCTCTAGGCGACCGCGAGGTAGGGGTGTTCTCCACGATGAGCTGTTTACGGCCACGTGCGCTCGAACCCTGGTGAGACAATGGGGCGCGGAACAGGCCCAGGAGCGGGGCGCGGCTGTCGCTGGGAACTCTTGCCTCCGCGAAGCGTAGATGAAGAAAGGGCGAATTGGCTACGCGCGCAGTTTGGCCACGGACTCTTAGATGTTCAAGTATTTCACGATGCCATGCAATGATTGCCACTCACCGAGGCAGCCATGCGCCTCATTCGCCAGCCAGTCACCTTGTATCTTGACTTTCTTCAGTGCTTGGCTGCTCGGGCGCTCCCCCAGGAAGGCGCAGTGCGCAATCCTTTCGAGCCGCGCCTGTCCGTCGTCCAAGGGCTGCGCGGGCGCGCGAGGCTTGCTAAAATCCTCGCCCGCTCTCTCACGCAGGCCATGCTGCGGCTACTCTGTTGATGCCCCGTCTCGCGCGGGTGGATCATGCGCGCAAAAAGAGCACAGGCATGTGTCTCGAGACGTCAGGGCCCATCGCGAATGTGGATGTGTGAAGGCGGGGCGCGAACTTGCCATGGTCTTGCTAAAGCTGTCCAAGATGTCGATCATCACGTGAACGACGGTGGCCGACGCTCACACATTGGCCAAGGCAGTCCAGCTCAAAGGGTCTTCCGTCAGGATCATGCAAGGCGCCGCACCTCGAAGTCTAGTGCATCTTCGGCATAGCAGGGAGGGCCGCGAGGACCCAGCGGCAAACCAAGCATGGCATGCCGAATGCAAAGCTCAGGAGCTTCCGCCGCGCACCCAGGTGGCGCGACATTGCGACGAGGCTCGAACGCATCTGCTGCCAATCCGAACGCACCCACAGCTTCCTAGATAGAGCGGTCTTGGGGGGCGGAGCAGTGCATTAGCAGTATGGATGGGCCCCCGCCGTCGCCGCTCAGAGCGGCGCCTGTGGCCAACCATTCACACAGTGCTGAAGGGTGCCGGGACATATGTGCAGCTGGAACAGATGGGGCGTCGTCTGACAACGCGCCTCGACCCCCGCGCGCCGGAGGGGGGCCCCGAGGTGGCCCATCCAGTCACATGAATCGACGCGCGCCTCAGCATTGGGTAGGAGTGCCCGACATCAGACATGCGGCATGCGATCACCTAAGAGCGCTCCGCCCCAAACGGCAGGCGCGGGCAGTGCGAGGGCCAGCTCCAGCCACCATCCTCGAACTCCTGCGCTTCAACTGGAACCCAGCCGAGGTGGACGCGTGGTCGTGCGCATCTCAGCCAGGCACAGACGAGGGATGTTTTTTTTCCCCCGATCGTATGTGCACAGGCGATGCGTTTCTAGATGTATATCGGTGACTACCTCAGAGAGATATTTGACGGTCAGCCGGACTGACTGCCTGGGGCCAGGCGGCACGACATAAGTGTGGGGGCGGAGCGGCACTCGGGGCTGGCAATCGCAAGTTTCGCGTTCTACTGAAACGCGTCGGCCAATTGCCCCCTGGAGTTCGGTCATCAGAGCTGTTGAGTGGCATTTGGGCGGGTGGTTTTTGGTCGCGCCAAATGCTCCAGGAGGGGCTGAAAAGCTACAATGCCAGCAGGTTGTGCAACATATGCACAGATGCCGACCTGTGCCCAGCGACAGTTGTACGTCGGATTTGGAAATGCGAGAACCATGCATGCGCATCCCCGTGCTCTCCCTCTGATGCGCTCGTTCCAGAGGCTCTGGCACAAAAAAGCTATGGCTGCATAATTTTGGCTGCGTGGTCCCCCTCCACGAACGTGGACGGAAGCCCACGAGCCCCCAAGAGAGACCAGCTTGTAATACACAGGCACCAATGAGTTGACCCAGGGCGTGTTCGGCGCAGGCAGCGAGATCAATCCAGTTGAAATTTCCATGGAGCAGTCTTCGGCCCCTTGTGCGGCACTTGACAAGTGGTGGCATGAGGCGACTTGTATGCTTAGTGTTTGGCCCTGTGGTGGGCAATCGGTTTTCTTACATGCGCGACACATGTTGAGTATGTTTTGACGCTAGAGCGCAGGCCAAACGATGCCCCATCTCTGCAGGAGAAGCTGCTGAACTATAGAAGTTATGGAAGTTGGTTGGACATTTGATAACAAACCGCTTGCATGCATAAGTTGCCGCATTGTGGGGGCATTGACGCCGCGCGGCCACGGGCGTGGCCGATTGACGCGCCAACCACTGCATGGTCAGTGGCAACCCTCTGGACGACGAGTTCGCCGGCTTCGCGGTTGCTAAAGCGAAGTTGCCCGCCGCTGTCCGCCACCAGGTGCTGTTGTGGAAGAGGGAGTCCCTCCTCATTCGTGTGCGGCTCCTGCGGGCCACTCTTTGACAGTATCAAAGCCAGCCACGGGACTGTCCGCGACGAGAAGGGCATTATTCAAGGCGCCCGGGGCCCCTGTGAGACCCCTCCTCTTCCCCCTCCGCCTGTTGCCGCCGCTCTCTCTGCCTTTATTGTTGGCACCTCCTGGCCCAATGCGGTCGGAGGTGCCTAACATGTCCTCATGCTTTGGCTCCGCTGCCCTCACGACTGTGCAAGAGCGTTTGGCGCTTCGCGCATCACCACCAGCCCATCCAGAAACGATGGTCATGAAAATTGACGGGGGGAGAGAGGAAGAGACGCGCGTAGTCAAACAGCGAGGGAGGATTGGGAGACTCCGTGGCCATCTCGAGCCGTCTTGGATTGGTCTTGGGGCCGCTGAGAGCATCTTGGGAGCCATCTTGAGCCAGCTTGGGCTATCTGCGCCATGTTGGAGGTCATATCGGGCTCTCTGAGGCCGTTCGGGGGCCTCTTGGGGGCCTTTCGGGTGCCTCTTGGAGGCTTTTGGGGGCGCTTTTCGGGCCCTCTTGGGAGCCCCGTGGGGGCCCTGGAGGGCCTCTTGGGGCCATCTTGGAGGCGGTCGGTCATACGGTGGGGCGGTACTCGATGTTCGTCCCCCCCTCGGGGGCCACGGTCCTCGTGAGGGCTAGCAGGAATTGGCCCTCTTAGGGGCCGAAGATAAACCTTCTGACACCTCGCGGCCCCTCCAAGCAAAAAAAAACCTCAGGGAGGGGAGGGGGCGGGTTCCCCTCCCCGAAGGGAAGAAGGGTTGTGGAAGAGGACAGAGACCCCCCCACACCTGTCGCCCAAAGGGCTGGTGGGATTCTTGGGCGCTGACTGTCCCAGGGTATAAACTGTTGACGGGTCTATTTTTTCCGCCGATGAAATGGGCGCGAGTTCATATCGCGGGGGATTGGGCCCACATTTCGCACACCCCAGATGTCCATCCGACCATTCAGGTTTGGTTTTGCATTGTGTGTGGGTCCATCGCCGATAAGGCTTTGCGGGCTCTCGAATGCCTTTGTTCTAACAGGAGGTCTGTCACAGGTAGAGCGGACCTCGACATGATTGCCAGGGGGCTGAACCCCGAAGTCCTGAGCCGAGCCGAGCACTTGACTCGGCCATCGACTGCTCTCCAGTCCGACTGTTCCTGGATCCTCGAACCTGCACAGCAGCGGTGTCCACTCCACTCCACCCGACCCCCGAGGAGTGCTGCACCCGCCTCCTCTCGCGCCGGCCTGCGGGGGCGGGGGCCCGCGCAGTCGGCGGGCGCGGCGGCCCGAGGGCGCCGGAGGTCTGCAGCACGCCCTCGCCGAGCAGACGCCCTCGCCGAGCAGACGCCCCCCCTCCCCCCCCGTCGCAGGGGCGGGAGGCGAGCGGGATCGAGGCAGGACGCCCTCGTCTCCTTCCTCGCCCTCCTCGCGGTCTTCCATTTGTCGGGTGGGCCTCCCCTCGAGCAAGGGGGCCCCGCAGGCCTCCTGGCTCCACGGTGCTCGCAGAGCTGTGGACGCCTTCTCCGCAAAAGGCCCGCGTCGTCCTCGTCCTCGCCTGCTCGCCTCTCCCCCTCGCCATCTCCCGTCGCCTCGCCCTTGCCCACCTGCGGAGGACGGGGGGGGAGGGAGGGAGGAGGAGAGGGAGGGGGGGGAGGGAGGGGGGGGGGGAGGATGATCTGAGGAGACGGCCGTGGGGCCCCTTGGTGGGCCCGGCCCCCCCCAATGATGCCGCCCTGGATAGCATGGTTGTCGCAGCGTGGTTGACGATCGGGCTCAAGGACAGGGAGGAAGGGCAGGCGGAGGAGGAGGAGGAGTATGCGGAGGAAGAGAGAGATGGGGAGGATAACCTCTTCAAAAATCGTCCCCCGCGCCTGGACAACTCTTGGAACGCGTTCTAACCAGATGTTTGAGGCGGATCCAGCCGTGCTGATGATGAATATACAGGAGACCCAAAGACAGAGAAGAACAATCAAAAACTTGGACACTCGAGCCTCCTCCTCCTCTTTCTCCTCCTCCCTTTCATGCTCCTTCCCTCCATCTCGCCCTCCCACCCTCCCTCCCTCGCTCATCCTCCTCCTCCCCGGCCTCCCTCATCGTCATCGGCGAGGCTTGGCATGTTTGCTGAGCAGTGGCAGGGGGTCCCACTAGTGTCCGCCTCAAGCTACCTTCAAGAGAGTAAGGGAAGGTAAGCAGCATCCCTCGCACTCAAATGGCTGTGCTCCTGTCCCGGAGGAGCTCGTCTCGACTGCTGAGTGGCTGGCCAGAGTTGCCCAGCTGCCCTCATGCTGTCCCTTGCGCTGCTGACGAGTCAACGTAATCGCCCCTCCCGTCCCTTTTTATTACTCCATCCCCGTCATTCCACCTCCCTCCCCTTCTCCCCCTTACTCCCTCCGTCCTCCCTTCCCTGTCCTGTGCAGCCGCGTGTCCGGCTGGCCGGCACGCTCTGCAAATGTGAGCTGGCGACACCCCCCCATCCCAAAGAAGGGCACATCGCTTGACGGTGCCCACTCCCAGGGCGGAGGGGTTGCGCCAACCAGAGCCGTCAGATGGGGCTCGCACAGAAACGCAGGCGAGAGCGCCACGAAATGGCTGAGCAGTGGGGGCTCGGCCGCCAGCGCCCTCCCTCCGGCCCCAGACCTGCGACGTCATGCCACGACGTCGACGTCGACGGACCCATTTCCCTGGACCGGTTTTTCACCCGAGGCTCGGTGAGGGCCCCAGGAGGCCAAGGGTAGCGAAGAGCATCCCGTCGTGATTCTCTCGTGATTCGAGGAGGTCCGGGGGGCCCTGCTGGCCGCAGCCCGCGGGCCAGCCGCACCCCCTCCCCCAGAAGGGGCGCCGGGCGAAGGGTAGGGAAGGGACAGTTGGGGGTTGCGACATCTGCTGCCTGCAGGTGGCTTCGGCCACGCGGCCGGGCCCCTTCCTTCCTGCACGGCCGCCTCTCATCGCCAGGAGGCGCCAGGCGAACTGTAGCTGGCTGCGTGAGCTGACTCTCGATCCTGCCCTTTGCTATCCTGCCCCCACAAAAGGGGCGCTTGCTGTCCTGCCCTTTGCTATCCTGTCCCCCCCTTTGCTGTCCTGCCCTTTGCTGTCCTGCCCTTTGCTATGGGCGCTTGCTATTTGCTATCCTGCCCTTTGCTATCCTGCCCTTTGCTGTCCTGTCCCCCCCGCAATAAGGGGCGCCGGGCGCACCCAGCCGGCCGCCCGGCCAAAACGGCGCGGAGGGCTTCGGCGCCAGCGGGGGGCCACCCAGCAGGGTCGCGGCCGCCGGCGGCTACCCAGGCGCGCCCGCCGGGGCGGCCAAAAGCTTTCGGGGGCCCCCACACAGTCAACGTTTTGACAAGTGGTGGTGGTGGTGCAACGGTGGCATGACGGTCAACGTGTGCTCACATGTTTTGACAAGGGAGGGGAGAGGGGGAGGGAGGGAGGGAGGGAGAGGGAGAAGGGAGAAGAGGAGTAAGAGAAGGAAGCCACTTTGGCTCATGCCCTTGCGGCTCGGGCGGGCGCTTTTGTGCCGTATCTTCGAGTGTCGTTTTTGTTTTGATCATGGTTGTGCCCCTCCAGCGTGGTGGGCCGCTGCGTCGCAGCATCTGATCAAGGAACAGCGGAAGGTCCTCGATGAAGTACTCGAGCCGATCAAGGAAGACGTTACCTTGGTGACGAAAGACGTTGTGATTTTGAAGTCCTCGCACGCTGACGTGGACGCCATGGTCAGAAAGCTCGAGCAGGGGGGGTCTTCAGCAACTCAGGGGTGGATTTTCAACCGATGTACGTCGACGTCTTCGGGTTCTGCACGTTCAAAGGCAAGGACATCCATGGCATCTCCCGCCAAGAGGCCGTCGAGCTGGTGGAGAAACTGAAGGAGGACCTCGATCCAGGCACCCGGGAGCACGTCCGGAAGTTGCAGTTGTTCGGTCCGAAGAATTATTCCATTCGGGTCCCGATTTCGCTAAATTATCTCATGGAGGTGAAAAACGCTTGGTGGGCGCCAACGCAACCCAAAACCCCCAAAGCGGTATTCTACCTTGGGCAAGGTTCTCGATTGGGCAACGACTGCGCTCGATAATGCATACAATTCTGTTGCCGACGAGTGGGGCGCGGAGCTCAAAATCACCAGTGTCACCAGCCAGGAAGAGGGGAACATGGGAGTGACACCGACGGGCATTCGTTGCAAGGTGCCGCCGAATGGGGCCATCAAGTGGAACTCTATCAATCTGCCTTTGGTGGGGTGGACGCCGGAGCAAGCAAACCTGGCGGTCGCCAAGTACCGGCGCGGCCCGCAGTAGTGGTGCCCACCGCCCCCTAATTCGAGCAGCCAGGGTGACGGTTTCTCGGTGGTTATTTTTCATGTACATATACAGAGCGTGCGAGGCACCCCGTCTATGCCGCAGTCTACGGCAATTGGGCCGAGGGTCTTCGGTCACTTGCCTTCACGAAATCCCACGCTGGTCGTCTGGCTGGCTACTCCTTGAGTGGAATTACGTCTTGCACACCAGCCGCGCCAAGGCCGACGACACTGCCAACCGCGACGGATTCGATTGTGGATTCCTGATCCCGGCGAGCCTGAATCCACCACTTGCTAGAGACGTGCAGCTTGGACGGTATGTGCAGTTTGCACGGTATTGGGGTGTTGTTGTGTTAGCTCTGGGGCCGTTCGGTTTCACTGTGGTCGTGAGTGTGCACCTGACGCATGCAAGTCGCGATTGTTATGGCGATGTTCTAGGGGATGCGTGCGCAGATACAGTGACGTACTGGCAGTCATGTAAGCAACGAGTTCCTTCGAACATGTACTTGGCTATCGGAGTCGACACAAACACGACACTACCGGCGGACATAATTACCAGACACCACTGGGACAACAACGGCTGCACCTTTGTGGCGTCGCATTCGCACTCTATATTGCGCCGTGTCTTAGAATCGTTGCAGGTTCTCGGAGTGAGAGCTGCTACCACGCACGGCGAGCACCAGTCGAAGCATGAGGTGTGGACATGGAGTCTTCACCTCGTTCTCAAATCGACTGCGTGGCATTGTCAAGGGAGCTGGTTGGAATTGGGTGGCCTTTGAATCACCTTCTATGTTTACAGTGAGGAGCCCCTCGGCAAGAAAATTGATCATCGGCCTGTTGTTGCACATGTGAGCTGTGCAAACATACACCGATTCCAGATGGCCGGGGCCCGGTGCATATCAACTGCGGGCCGGGCGGCGTCTCCGATGACCTCCCCAAACGGCGATTCCAGGACGACGATGTGAAACGTGTTTTCCAGACGAGCGTGGCCAAGGACAGCTTTGGTAAGACCGACTTGGTGGGCGGCCCGTGCAGGGGGACCGTTGCAAAAACGACGTGTCGGAAGCAAATGCGACAGCTACGGCGTGAAATGCGCATGGACATCGACCCTGGGCGCCAGAAGGAACTACGAGGATACATCTGGAAGTTCTTCAACGCGCTCACCAAACTCAACGCCACAACGAAGACTCAGGTTTTGAAAGCAAGCCGACGCCATGATATATTCACGTATAAGTACTTCACAGTGGACGGGAGGATTTCGCATGACAGGAAGGAGCGGGTCCAAGGCGCATTTGATTTGGCAAGCATCGTTTTGGTGATATTGGGAAACCCAGCCCGGCGCAGCAGCTTCGGCACGAAAAGCTCCGCAGCGCTGTCGCCAACTCCATCTTGGGCGGCATTGGGCAGCAGTTCGAGTTTCGGGGCTCTTCGCGCCAGTTCAGAATTGAAAGGAGGCGCTGCTGCGGAACTTGACGGGGCCACGCCGGACATCTACAGAGAGCTACCGTTGGCTGCGATGTTTCATGTTCGCGATGTGTTTGCACAGCTCGCTGGGAGCCTGGGGGGCGTCGCAGGATCCATCCCCTGGAAAATTATGGTGTTCGCGTGGCTTCCGAAAGCCAAGTTCGACGGCGAGTTCAGCGGCCTGCGATGGGCGGCGAGACACTCCGACATAGAACTATTGCATTAAAAGCAACTTGCTTTCGCATGCAGTGGACACCCGCTGCGCCGATCTCAGCCTGCCCAGCAAGCCGCGCAGGGCAGTCGTGCTCCTCCTTAGGACTTAGGCCCTAAGGCGATAGACGTCTCGCACTGAGGTCAGGATCACATTCAAGTAATCAAATGCCCCTTCTGAGCGACCGGACCGCCAGTCGAGCCACCAGCGCACGATGGTCCTGGGCAAGGACTCTTGGACTCATTGGGCCAGCAGTACGCAGACGATAGTCGGGGGCCGGGGTGCCATTGAAGCTTCTCCCCCTCTGGCTCATGTTCTCAGGATGGCGTTCTGGTGTTAGATGAGATCGTCAATCCTTCGATGGAGAGGCTTCGCCTGGAAGGCGATAGCGCTAGCCGCCGAGCCAGGGGGGCGTCTCCTCGACAGACCTGCCGCGCGCGCGGACGCGCTATTTTCTGATCTCGTGAAGACCAAATCGCATGGAAGTGGGAGTCCCGGAGCGCCGAATGCGCGGTGTACTGGCCCAGCCCAATGGCCGCGGCGGGGCTCTGGACTGGGGGATTTCGTTAAGGATTGAAATTGGCTGGTTAGGACTTGCCCCAGAGGCAAGTCCTCTGCTGTCGCTCATGCGCAACTGGCTCCACGTCGTGGAAATGGGGCTTTCTTGCGGACGAGCCGCGCCCACATTGCGAGCGCCTTTATGCAGCGCGCCATCGGGCGCGGCCATGCCTTAGCCGTCGCGAATCTAAGGGTGACTTGCAAGGAGACGTCCAGGAAGCGGCCCTGCATCCGGGGCCTGGGGGCAATTTTTCAGAAGACAATGGGTCCCGAAACGAGCCATTCCATGACCGGCACCCCGAGCAGATTGATCGACCTGGGGCCTGCATGGCAGGTCATCTCGATAAAGACTTCCCCGCGTTCCTCGACGGGAACGGCTCGGGCGCTGCCTATATCGGGAGACTGCCCGGGCAGGCAGCGCGGCTGTGCAGCTATGCCCTGCATCAAGGACACGCAAAAAGCCCTTGCCCTGGTTCAAGAGGCGCTGTGCGCTCAAACTCCTTTGGGCTGACAGGGTAAGCCCCGCGTGATATGCGGCGTCCTGGCGGCCCTCTAGGCTCTGGGGGGTCCGAGGAGGCTTTCGTTCGTTTTTTCAGTCCTCAACTGAAGGGGAAATCTTGCGAATCACATGGTCTCCTCTGTCGTTTCTTTTCCTCTAGCAGGATGCCGGGCGCGCCGCGGCGCGGCGGCCCCCCCCGCCGGGGCCCCCGTTTGGAGGGGGGCGCCGCCCCGCTGTTTCAGAGAGAGCACTTGGCAGGGAGGCGCTGGCGAAGAAGGGGCCTCGCGCGCCGCCTGGGCCCCCTCCTGTCCATCGGAGGAAGCGCGATGACTGGGGCCCAGACTGCTAAGATCGGGTATAGCCAGGACCCCGGGCGAGGGGGCCCGGTTAGTGGTAGGGCCCTGGGGTCCTTCAGTGGGCCAGATTCACTCCACCAGGTTTGCCGTAACTGGTGTTTTTCGGGTGACGGCAGTTCCGGCTAGTGGAAACGGGCTGGGGGTCCGCCCCCGGTGCAGATCCCTGAACATGGTTCCACTAAACCCAGTTCTGTCAACGCCCGATAAGAGGTGCACCCGCACCCGTGCCCTCACAGTAGGGCAGAAACTAACGTATGAAGCCACAATCCGATGCCACATCGAGACCGCGAGTGGTCTTCTGAAGATGATCAGCTCCCCAGGCGCTGAGTTGCGCTCCCTCGGTAGGTGCTCAAGCAAGGAAGCCGCTGTGACTTGGCAGATATGGCTTCGAGGGATGATCAAGCATTCGGCTTTTTATGTTTTGCCTATGCACTCTGTGCGCCGCAGTCTCTCAGACGTGACAGTTCCACTCACTTGACGTATCAATGTAGCCAAGTCCAGGTTCGCATCCGCGCTCGCGCCCAGCTTCGAGCGCGTTTTTGAACGGGGCCGCAGACAACGGCAGGAGGAACGAGAAGAGCAGCAGGAACAGGTCTGACGCAGTTAGACCCCCCCCCCCCACCCCCGCAACACCTCCACGCCCGCCATCGTCACGTATGACGGCTTCTGCGAGCTGCTAGGCTCGGAGCGGGACTTGGGCATGGCGCTCTATTGCTGCGCTCCCCCCTCTTGGCCACCATCTCTTGCCTGTCTCTTGCCAGGTCGGCTTCGAGCTGCGTTCCCTGCTGGGTTCGCCCTGGTGTCCTCTGCTCCGCCCGACCTTCTGCTGCGACTGCGCCTGCTCCACCCCTGGGCGCGCCGCGGCAAAGCGCGGCGCTCCTGCGACCTCGGCGTGGCGCGACGGGGCGCCCGCCCCCAGTGCGCACAGTAGCAAAGCACCAGCAGCAAAAGGAAGAGAAAGCTCAAAAAAAAGAGAAGAAGAAGAAGAAGAATAATAATAGAGTAATAAGAATAATAACGAAGAGAAGGCTTCACTGTCGAAGGCCCCGGGCGTTTTTTCGGCGTCTTGCCTCCACGCTCGTGCCGCCGATGCCGAGTCCAGCACACAGACAGCATGTGTGATGCGCCTCGGCAGTTTCGCGTGGGCCTCCAGATGGGGCCTTCGTCACGCCGCGTTCGGATCTGCCTCAGCGTTCTGGTCGGGGCCCGCGCCTGGAGAGGTCCAGGCGCCTGCTCTTTCGGGGTCGCCACGAAGGGCAGGGGCCCCGGAGCCGTGCCTCCGACATGGGGAGCATAACGTAGACCGCGCTAAGCAGCAGATTGCGAATTGCTGACCGCGAAGAAAAACACCGGATTCTCGCTGTCGTCATTGCCGCCGTCACGGATCGAGGAAGAACGAGCGGCGTTTGACAACTTGGCGACATATCTTCCAAGCAAATCCCTCTTCGATTCCTGAGGGATGGGGGGGTGGGGAGAACGAGGTCGGAACCGAGGAGGGCAGAAACGAATGATGATGATGATGATGATGATGATGATGCTGATGATGATGATGATGATGATGCTGATGATGATGAGGAGGAGGAGGAGGAGGAGGAGGAGGAGGAGACGGAAGAGGAGGATAGAGCGTAGGAGGGGGAGAAAGAAGGGGAAGGTGGGGGGAAGGATGAGGAGAGGAGAAGCAGGAGGAACAGGGGAGGGAACGCGATGAGGTAGAACGTCTCGCGCTGCCCCCCCCCGCGGCCCTGCCCGCGGCCCTGCCCGCAGCCCCTCCCCGCCACGAGGCTCTGGCAGGGGCCATGGGGGCGGCGCGTCCGGCAGCTATTGCGAGGAGATCGAGAAGGAACTCAAGTCCGGGGCGCAGTCGTCTCAGACTTCGAAGGCTCACGAGGGCCTTCGGTCGGAAGGCCTCTGGTCGCCTCCGGGGGCCTTCCTGGGACTGCCGCGGCTGCCCCGTAGGTTCAAGCCGCGCTGACGATCGGTCATGCGCAGATGCGGGCGTTTAACGTCGTAGAATTCCTTTCCGATCCGAGCGACCCGACATCGATTTCGATAACTATTGGTTGGCTCCATCCGATTCGATTCCGGCATTCGGGCGGTTCGATGTGTCCCGATGTTTCCATGACCCGCACTGTGCACCGTGGCGCGGCCGATCCGATTCGGTTCTGGCTCCGTCCCGATGCGGCCCGATTGGAGGATGGTCACGCGGGCAAAAAGGGTCCTGGTTTTAGATCGGCGGCGACAGCGGGGGGGAATGCTCGGAAGTCCCCTGGCCTTCTGAAAAAGTGTTTTGGGTTTTGGGTTTCCCCGAAAACGCATTTTTTGCTCCAGCAGGCGAGAGGGTATTTGAGAAGTCTTGCAGCCTTCTGGGAGGGCCTTTTCTCCTTCTCACTTCCCCCCCCCTCCTCGTTCGCCGCCGGAAAAGGGTCGGGGTTTCTGGGAACCTCGCTTCTGGCCTGAGAGTTGTCAATGTCGCTTGGCGCAGGCTGCGCCGATGCCGAGGTCCGCGGGTTTGCGTGCTTGCGGACGCCGCGGTCGCGCCCGATTGCATAGCAAAAGGAGCGGAGGAGGGAATCCAGATCCAGGTTCAGACCTCCGACGTATTGAAAAAAACGTGTCAGATGTTTTAAGCATTTTTTCGGCCTCTGGGGGCCCTCGCTGGGCCCTGGAGCCGTCAAAAGAACGTCTCAGGACGAACAGCTTGCGTTGGGGAAAGAGTCTAGGCGTCTGGGGATTCCGATTTGAAGATTGAGGGATCGGGTATCGTCCATCTGTCGGTCCTCCCCCTTGCCACCCTGCCTCGTTATCTTTTTGGTTTTCCCCTTCGGTCCTCCTCCATTGCCTCTTGCCGTCTTTCTGCTATATTTTATGCCTGATTATCTGTCTCTTTTGGTCGTTCGCGCTCTCGGCGACATCGCGAATGAAGATCCCGGTTTGTCCAGTGGTCTGTCATCTCACGCCGTGGGGTCATGTGGGCGGTGGGTTTGATGGAAGCACCCGTTTTTGCGTCGCCGCCTTGCGCGCAGCGACAGGGCGGGGATGGGCGTAAAGCAGCAAACGCGCTCGCGACTAACTAGGAACGCCCAAACCCTCAGAGACGGCTTAGGGTGCCGCAAGATGATTATGGAAGCACCCCCAACACACAAATATTCACGCCCACTTTTGCTGGGCGTCGCGGCCACGCGCGCAGCGGCGCGGCCTAGGTCAGGCCACGCCGGCCTGCTCTCTCCATCTTTCTCTCTCTCTCTCTCTCTTTCTCTCTCGCTCTCTCTTTCATTTTGTTTTTGTTATCTTTCTCTTTCTCTCTCTCTCTCACTGTCTCTGACTCACACCGATCTGCCAACGGACCAAAGAATCAAATCAGCGCGCGCTGCTGCGGATCACGTCAGCACATGGTTATCTTCGTTGTGAAGCAAAGCGCGCAAACGCACACGCACAACAACAGTAATGCTGTGTATCGGGATGCGTTGCTGCGCGAATCCGCCGACGCGTTCGGGCGGGTGCCTGGGGGAGGGGGAGGGGGCTGGGGGCGTGGTGGGAGGGCACCCGGGGGGAGATGCCGCGGCAGATCTCCCCCCATTGCTGCGAAATTTGATTGATGTTCTTCGAAAGAATCGGAGGGAAGCGCAGAGATCCGCTGTAATGTGTTTTGGTCACTGCCAGGGGTCTCCAGACGTCCCTACTTTATTCCTGTGGGGCCAATTCTTTGTTCATCCTGAGCCGTTGTCGTGAGGGTCCTGGGGCCAGGAAGCGGCCAAGGGAGGCCGCAAGCGGCGACAAAGGCACCACAGCCTGGACTTGATCCTCTGTTCAGATGCGACGGGGAACTGGGCCTCCAGACGTTGGAAGCCTGGAAGCCCACACCGGCTGAGGTCCAGGGCGCAGTGGACGGGCACGGGAAGCGTCACATTCGAGGAGCTCATGGAGGCGGGCAAGGTCCTCGCCAGCAACGGCGCGCAGCCCCCGCCGCTCTCGCTCGCCGCCGTGCCCGGGCGGCCAGGGCCCAAGGCCGGCCGGGAGCGAAGGCGGCGAGGAGCGGAGAAGGAGGAGGATCGAGGATCGGAGCGTATGGATA